>JAQFVV010006655.1:0-412500 GCA_028023455.1 Epiperipatus broadwayi | reverse complement strand
CCTACCTATCAATCTATTTCCATACCTGTATTTATATATATATATTAATAACAAATTTATTCTCAAGTTAATTGATAACTTTAATTTAAAGACAATGCTAGAAATTACCATTTGCTTCTAAAAGTTATATATATATATATAAATACAAAGATATAATACCCATTATGAAAAAATATTATACGTAATATATAAGCAATTTAACGGTAAAAATTTACCGTTAAATTGTTTAAATTGTTTGCATATTATATATGTGAAATGGCACACACACAGCTAAAGTATATTTGGTTTAATTATTTTCATTCAATATATTTAAACTGTTTTAGTATTTTATATTATCATATAACTCCCCTATAAACTATGGATAAATAATACTCATATATATTAGTAAATATAAAGAATAGAGTGATTACATCTACCTTTTAAGCTTTTGATTATTATAGACTTTCATCTATTAACATTGGTGATTTAAATATGAAAAAACAATTTAGAAATTACAATTGTGCAAACAGATTCTGTAGACAGGCACTCTCAATTTTTAATAGTCTCTTTATATAATCTTAATTAAATATCAATTTATAAATGTAAACGGACATAAGAATATCGTGTATTCTTAGCTTAGGGAAAATTAATTTACTTACATGTGAATTTCAAATACTTTAAATTATGCTTACAGTATTTAATATTTGCATTTATACACTGTTATTTAATTATAGTTATATCTAAAGATTATTTAAAAATGATATTTTGTCTCTAGCCCTTATTTGCACAATTGTAATATTAAAATAATTATGCCATACTTAAATTGGTCTAATATATAATTTCCATTCTTTGTTTCCTGAATGTTAGTAAATGAAAGGTTATAATGATCAAAAGTTTAAAGGTGAATTCACTTTATTCTTTATCATTTACCATGGATGAGTATTATTTATCCATATCTGAGTTAGTTTATAGTCTTTAATGTCCATACCTGTTTGATGTGTGTTTTAAACCCGATTTTGCACAAAGCTAGATACATTTGTAAATATAATTCATATGATAACAGCTCAAGCTCTTTTAAATTACTAATTTTTAATCTATATTTTGAAAATAGATTGAAGATTTATGGTTTAGATAATCTTAAATTGTTTTCAATATATATATAGGATTCCAAGGGATTCCAAGAGATTGTAAAAGACCCAGAAAGAGACCACATGTGAGATGGATGGATGAAATAAGAAAGTGTGCAGGGGTGATGTGGAGAAGAGAAGCTGAAGATCGGAGAAGATGGATTAAACTTGGAGAGACCTTCATGCTACAGTGGATTGATAATGGTTGATAATGATGATGATGATGATGATATATATATATATATATATATATATATTTGTAAGGGAATAGAAATCAGATGTTCAAACTCCCACAGCTATCAAATCTATCCTATACAATTGGTTCACATGACCACATACATGTGAAAAAGATATGTGATCTCCAATATACATGTACATGGTCACATGTATCAGTTGTATAAGATAGATTTGATAGTTGTGGAAGTTTGAGAATCTGAGTTCAAGTTCCTTATAATTACATTAAATTTAGTATAGATAATATACATGTATTTAATTATATATATATATATAATGATTATAGCTTTTCAAACTCTGAAATGAACTTTTCTAAATATCAAAATATGTAAAATGACCCTTTACACATGCTATTTCAAATTTTATAAAGATGGAAAGTTTTGGTTAAGTGTCTAAGATTCTGATGAGAAATCATTACAAGCTCAAATATTTTCAATTGCATTTCACTTCTGTGTTTTTTTGATTAACAATCTCTGGAAGATCCAAGATATCAAATATAAGTGGTCACTTTACATTTGAGTTTGATAAAGAAGCTGACACTTTAATATCAATAGCAAATCTTTATGCCAGAAATGATAGTCCAACTAACTTAAATATATTTACAATCAGAACACACATTAAGCTTTTTAATGCATCACTATAAACATTTCATATAGACTGAAGATAATTCTAATCCATAAAGTGATTCTCCTCAAATAATATAAATACATATATTAAGAAATATATATATAAAACAAAAGTGCTTAAATGTAAAATTATTTTCCACAAGAGCTGAGAGGTCAACACAGCCGCCTTGCAAACAAGCAGTTGATTGCAGACGGTTCTTGCGGTTCACCTCCCGGTCGATCCTATGACATATGGGGAAAAAAAGACCATGTTGCTAATTATTAATTATTATAAAATTAATATAAAAATTACTTTGATGGAAAATATCTTTGTCAAAGCTAGATTAAAAATTAAATTATAATTTATTATAGCAAAACTTTGTATATATTGAGACAATTATGTCTCATGGCATATAACAACATAGTAGTGTGTGTGTGCTTTTTTGTAAAGATTGGGATTAAGGATTCGCGTGGCGGTTCTAATTCTTGCTCGCGGTGGTTAGTTCTATAATTCAGTAAGATATGCGTTCAGAAGAGATAGAATTAAAAAAATTATCTTAATAAAATAATTAAAGAAAATTAGAATAATCTTCTTTCTCTATCAAAACCTTCTCTGAGTGGTTTTTTGAATGTGTGGTTTCTTCTTGTAATATTATGAAAAAATTCTATTTAATATCTCAATATTTTATTTTTAATCATTTCATCTCTAGCTTTGAATATGTCATTAATCAATTTATTTAGAATATAACTATTCAGGGTCTCTATTTTTAAAGAAATTGTTTGTGTTGGCAGTTGATTCTGTCGATGGAAATTTTTTTTAAATTGGTGTTCTCCATATCAACATTATAATATTTAAGGTGTATTTCAATACATTTTGATATATTTTATCAGAATCGTGGAATGTGAAAGAAGGGTGTTTGTCTTTTTTAATAATTTACTAAGTTTTTTTGCTTAAATGTGTAGAATAGGAAAAAGTTGTTTGGGTAAAGTGTTTTAAAATAAATGTCTGGTGGTTTTCATCCATAATTTCAAAAATAAAATATTGGTCTGTAAATTGTCTTCTGGTGATTGAATTTAGTTTAATGATTTTGGAAGAAAGTTAAGTTTTGAAATATTTTTTGCTGAAAAATAAACTTTATTTTATCTATTTATGTTAATAATAATATAAATTTATTCGTATATGGATAAAAAAATATTAATTAATTTTTTTAGACTGGATTCGAACTACTTCTTCATTTTTTTTACATTTTGAAATTGAATATAAAAAATAAATATTATTATCGATACATACTCATTTTAGTGTCTTATATGAACGTGTACTTTAACTACTTTTGTTTTAAAATAAAAATAATCTGATTTAGAATAAAAGATTTTATTATCATATTTTAATTAAATGTGTTTTTATTTAGATAACTTTATAATTTATGGGTTTTTATCAGAAGTTATTATTATTTAATATTTATATAACACTGAGTTGTTTAACTTGTATTTCAGTATAAGTTTTTTTGGTGTACTAATCAAAAATTAAACTAGTATTTGACTCTCATTGGATAAAATTTCTAAATCAATTTAACTTTCTTATTGCTTGTTGATTCCTATTCCTAATAACATTATATATAAGATTTTCTAAATGATGTGAAATTACTCCAATATTTATCTTGTACTTCAACAAAATAATCAACTTGTGGTGGAATTATCTTTTTATGAGGAATATGGAATAAAAGGTTGTAAGTTACTACTACATTAAAATAGTTTGGTGGGTCTTGCTCTTACTGGGTATAGGACACACAAATATAATCTCTCCTGGGTTTTACGAATGAAATACTATAAATATAAATTCTGTCGTCTAATCTGAGAAGGATCCTTGGGTTTAAACATAATACTATTTTTTATTCCCTCATGGAAAATAAGTTTGGGAGATCTTTTCTCACAAAATAAAGACTTAATTTTTTATGATCTTAGTTCAATGTTATGGGAGAAAAATACATATTAATTAATTTGTTCGGTATTTAGTATTGAAATCAATGGATACAGATAAAATAATAATTTTCCTTTGAAAGAAACATTAAGAATTGGAGTCTATCTTGAACTAAATTAAGTGATGTAATAAAGAATAATTGGGAATAGTTCTCAATTAACATAGTATAAATTTGTTTCAAACTTAAATAAGTAATATCCTGTATAACTTCTCTTTATTACTTCTGATAATTTTAACTAATATTTTACCTATTAAGTATCTAAATTTTCTTCTTTTACGATCTAATATAAATTTATACCATAATTGATATTGTAATTTTATAAAAAATTTTTTTTTAAATATAAATTATAGAATAATTTAAATTTGTTAGGTTTAAATATTTTGATATACGTTCCTGTGGATATAAAAATATATTTTAAATTAAAAAATATTATAAGTGTTTATCTCACTGAAAAATATTTTGTTGGGTTTATTCAGATGAAGAACTTGTCATCGTAGTTTGAAAAATTTAAATAGAAAAATTTTTTATTTTATAAAGTTGTCATTCTGGTTTATATTAAGAAAATAGGTGGGTGTTTCTTCTTGAATTACTGTATATTTTGGATAAGAAAAAATATTTTTATGAATTTTGGTAGTGTTATAATTTTTTTTTATTATGGGTTTCATTTTAGTTGTAGGAAAAACTATGAATTTTAAAATATATTATTATAGTGGTGTTGTGATATAAATTTTGTAGTTGATGTATATAACTATTATATTATGGTTATAATTATCTATGTTTGTATTTTATTCTATCTAGAATTATAATTTTTCTTTAATATGAATTTTGTAAAATATAAAATTTTGATATTTTTGAGAAAATTTATATTTCTTTTAAAAATATAAGGTGATAGTAAATATCCTTTATCATTATTTATTTCTAGATAATTTTCAGTGAATAAAAATATTTTATGGGACTTATTATTTTCAAAGAGACAATTTCTTTTAGAAAGGTGAAATTTTCTATTACTTTTTTTTATAATATGTCTTTTAATTATAATTTTTTTATAAAAGATTATTAAATAAGGTAAATTAAAAATAATTGATTATTTCTGAAATTACTTATATTATATTTAAACATAATGAATTGTGTTGTGTAGTTAGTTTTTGATTTAGAGAAGATAGTATATTTTGGTATAAAGCTTTAAAATAAGTAGATGGAAAAAAGAATATCTTATCAAATAGGATTAGATGTATTATAAAATTTACTGATTATATTTATTTTGAATAAAAATAATAAAAAATTTTCCAATTTATATTTCCTCCTTGTAAAACTAATGTCAGACTAAACTTTCTTCAAAATTTGGTTCTTTTGGCCTCTTACAGAAAAATAATATTTAATTATACCATAAATAAAAGAAAGGAAAAAAAAATATTACAGTTATATTTGTATGATTTAAATGGATTACAAAGTAATTTGAAAATAATGAAAATAATAAATATATTTAATTAAAATGTTATTAGTGTGATATTCTGTATTTATTTTAAATTAATTTAAAAATTACAGAAGTTATTGTGTTATGTAGATACTCATCTATTCTCACATAAAATAATTATGTTTATATATGTGTTTATTATATTAAATTGTTATTGTTAAAATTTTAATTAAATTATTATGTTTTTAAAATTAAATTATAAATTTATTAGTTATTTGTTAAATTAATGTAAATAATTTTATATATATATTATTTTTATTTTTATTTTTAGTTTGGAAATATATATATATATATATATATATATATATATATATATATATATATATATATATATATATATAAAGTTTAAAGGAAAAGTAGAAATGAACACAAACAATATTTAGTGTAGATATTTATTTTCAAAATATATGCACTGTGATAACAGATTAATGCTTAATTAATAATTTTGATTCATAAAATTATTGTATTTTAAATCAAATATATAAAAAATGGTCTTCATTGATTTATTTAATTCTGATTTTGATAATTAAAAAAAATGAAAAAAATCTAAACAAGCATGTTTTCATATTATAGTAGATAATATCAGTAATTATAAAATTTTTTTATCTATTTTTAATTAGATTATTCAATAAATAAAAATTATTGTAATAGGCTTTGATTGAAAATTCTACAATCTGATTTTGTTTACAGTGTTAAAATTTTTTTTAATAAAATTACTTTTGATTAATGTGATTTGAAAACAGTTTTTAACTTGTTTTATTTTTGATCAAGCTAAAAAAAAACTTATTTAGGTATTGTGTTTTAAAATTCCACCTGATTATAAAAAGTGGGTTTGAAAGAAAAAAAATTAGTAAGTTATAAAGAGGAAGCAGATATAGTGTATAAACCAGCTGCTGCTACTGTCACAATTGTCAAGTTTGAATTCACATGGAAGTAAGGGCTGGCTTTTTTGTGATTCATTGCCCATATTCATGTGCTACACTTCTTGCTTGCCTTAAGTCTATCAAACTATAGAGAATTAATGGAATTGAATGGCTGCCAATATTTACCTGATATATATATACCTTTCCCAAAAATTTCAATAAGTGAATATACTACTTTATCATGGAAATAATTATACTAGGCCAGCTTACCAAGAGATTCCAGTATTAGCCAGAAAACTGAAAAATTACCATTCTATGATTGTCATAATTCATATATAGGCAAAGTATTCATATAGGAGATCTATTTCATGAACAGATATTAATTGAAAAAGAAAATCCAAAAATGTTTCTTAAATATTAGCAATAAAGGCAGTCTGTGTTTTAAAAGAATTTTACAAACTGGGTCTAAAGATAATGCTTTCTTTTAAATTTCTACTTACAATTAAGGAATAATAACTTTGATTTATTTAAAATTTGTACTATCTAGTTTTTTCTTTTTTTATATACCCATATATGTGTGTATTTTATGTATATTTTCAACATCAAATTAATTGTCTTGTAAAAATACAATAATGTGGATTTAATAAGTTTATTTTTGACAAATTAAATATCATTAGGTTATAAATGCTAGTGTGCCCACATTTGAAGTGGTACTCATATGTGTTAAAATTCATCATTGTATGTCTTATTAAAATGACTTTATTTTTTGTCAGTTTATTGACAATTTGTATATGTTAATTATATACTATTATACAGACACACGTGTGCTTATATAGGTGTATATCATGTAAATATATTGACATATTTGTAATTTACAATGCTATAGCTTATATTAACAAATGGAGTATTATTTGCATATTTTAGAATGCATTGTATAGGCTTATCTATGCATAAGCATGTGCATTTATGTATTATATGAGAAGAGTTTTTATTGATTGGTAATAAGTAGAAATATTATTTTCTTAAACATAACATGGGTGCATATATGCATGTGATTACTTAATACCTTTTATTATTTTATAGTTTTAATCAAAATCAGAATGATGTATTTATATTTATAGCATACTTAACAGATCTTTAATTTGTTTCTATTACTGTTTCTTATTAATAAATTTATATATTATTGTATTAAGTTATTCCAGTGAATTTATTTCATACTAAAATAAGTTTAAAATATGTACTGGTTATTTTCTCATGTTTACAATCACAGTCGTTAGAGTTCTTGCTTACTGAGCTAAATTAAAGCATAATGATTGATTTATGTATATGTGAGGATGGATGTTGGTGTTTTGGACATTCAGGTGATAATCCTGGATTATGCTAAGTATGTCCTTTAAAGTTCATGTACTACATTTTATTTATTTTATTACAAATTAAGTTTATAGTGAGCTAATTTGTATATGGTACTATATGACCACAGTATTGATGATGATCAACATAGTTCAGTATTGATTTTTTTAATATTCTGATGGATTAGCACTTAAGTATATGCATCCAGATAATTGTATTTCTGCCTTAAGCTTGGAAGTGGCTAGATAATTAGCCTGTCTGCAACGAATCCCTTTCAAATCCAGTCATAAGGTTAACTGTTGATTTTGTTTTGATCATTCATGATGATGATGATTTGACTACCTTTGTAAGGCTGGGAGAATGTATAGTTAGCCTATTTTTTACTGATCTCTCATGTTCATTCCTTTTATATTTAATTTGATTAGTTATTTTATGGGGATCATATGATTTTCCCATATTTACCCCATGATTATCTCTTTTTACTCTGGACCATTTCATTTGGTGATGTTTTATTAACCATCTCTTTAAGATCTAAGATATCAAATGTAAGTGGCCACTTTACATTTGCAGGACACTTTGATAAAGAATCTGACCCTTTAATATCAGTATCAAATCTTTGCACCAGAAATAATAGCCCAACTAATTTAAATATATTTACAATCAGAATACACATTAAACTTTTTAATGCAACGCTAAACATTTCACAGAGACTGAAGATAATTTCTATCCTTAGTATGACTCCTAAAATATTATACATCATATATTAAAGAATATATAAGACAATAACACTTAAATCATAACAAAATGTAAAATTATTTTCTATAAGAGTGTATTGCTAATCACTAATTATTATAGCATTAATATAAAAATTACTGTCAAGCATTGGTGGCCGAGTGGTCAGCGCAGCTGCCTTACAAGTAGTTGTCCCGGGTTTGCGGGTTCGCTTCCCGGCCGATGCTTTGCCACATGAAAAATATATATATATATATTACTTTGATGGAAAATATCTCTATGAAATTTTAATTAAAACTAAATTATAATTCATTGTAGCAAAACTTTATATATATATATTGAAACGGAAATAACTGCAATTTCCATTGAAACTACCTAAGCGTTGTTAGCCGAGAGGTCATTGCAGCCGCCTTGCAAGCAAGTAGTTGGTTGCAGACGGTTGTGGGTTAGCCTCCCGGCCGATGCTATGACATATGAAAAAAAAAAAGAGCCAAATGTCAATAAATTATATAAAAAAAGTAGAATGTTACTATCTATTCTTTTAGCTTTAATGGTATTTAAACAATTTATTGACACTGTTGTGGATCAGAAAATGAGATCAAAGTTAAAAGAATAGATGTCATTCAATTCTTTTTGTAGTTTAATGTTATTTGACTATTGGCCATATATAGCTCACTGGGAGTTACAGAAACTCCTGTTTCAATTGCATATCATTAATCTATGATTATTTATAATTACATATACTTTCTATATAACTAATGTTTTATAAAATTTTATGAAAAGGAATTAATAATGATATAAGAAAATATAATTGTGAATTAGCAAAAAAAGTTATAGAAGGAAATAAATCTCAAAAGTGTAAAACAACTTGTCATTATTGAAAAAAAAGATAAATTTCAGCAATAAGATCATGAAATATATGGAAGAGTTCTATAAAAATTTATATAGTAATACATAACAAAAAAAGCAAAATGCTCCTTATAAATTATTATAAGTTCTCAATTGCCTAATTGCACAAATGAAGAAATGAGACATGCAATTAAATATATAAAGATGGGCAACGCTCTAAGAAGTGATGATATTATTAGGGATATTTTAAAAACAGATGAAGAAATAGAAAAATTGTTGGCAAAGCTATATACCAATAACCAAATAATAAAGATGTATCAGATGATTTAAAGAATGCAGTAACAATATTGATATTTAAATAAGATGATAAAGAAGATATTAAAAATCATAGATCTATTAGTCTTCTATCAGTCTATAGAAAACATTTATCAAGATAATTACAACTTGTCTGTCGAAAGCTTTAAATTAGATTTAAAAGTGATTTTAACATAATGATTCATATCAAAGCATTGAATCCAAAAGATTGTAAAAGACCCAGAAAGAGACCACATGTGAGGTGTATGGATGAGATGAGAAAGTGTGCAGGGGTGATGTGGAGAAAAGAAGCTAAAGATTGGAGATGGATTGAACTTGGAGAGACCATCCTGCAGTGGATTGATAATGGTTGATGATGATGATGATGATCAAAGCATTGAAAGAAATTATAGAAAGAATCAATAAATATGAGTTGCCAATATGTTTTTGATTTGTAAATTATGAAAAGTCACTTATTCCATAAACATTTTTACAATGATTGAAGCAAGGCATCATCAAGGTATAGATCCAGGACAATATCATATTCTAAACATATTTGTCAAAATGCAATAGCAATGATTATATTACATGATGATGCAAAAAAAAATTAACACAAACAGAGTGTATGGCAGGGTATTTCATATGTAAATTTTTATAGTAGTTTTATAATAAATATTTTGTGGGTTGAAATGAAAAGCTAAGGAAATAAAAGTGAAAGAAAATTGTCTAAGTCATCTACATTGTGTAGATGGTGTGGTTATTCTTACAAATAATGCTTCAGAGAAATATTAAAAGAATTATCAGATGAAAATAACAAAATAGGATTAAAGATAAATGATAAAAACACTAAAGTAATGTTTTATGGATGATAAAAATACTAAAGTAATGTTTTATGGATGCTCTCAAAGGAAGAAAATAAAATTGAAAATCATGAATTAGAAAAAATAACTATATGTACATTGGTCAGATTATTAATACAGATAAAAATATAATGGATGAAATTAACCTTAGAATTAAATTTGGATAGAATGTTTTTGGTAGAAATAAATATGCATACACTTTTGGACACAGAGATTTATAATATATGGGTTTTCTCAGTTTTTATTTATAAACCTGCAATTTGGATATTTCATAAAAGAGCAATATAAAGACTCCAGACCACTCAATGAAATATGGAAAGAAATATACTAGAGATAACAAGAAGAGATCAAAAATGATATACACGGGAGAACAAACATATATCACTAACATGATTGAAAGAATTAAAGCATATTACTAGAAGTGACAATAATAGCTAGACAGTTGAACTTTAAATTAGTTACTATGAGATTGTAAATACCTAGAAAGAGACCACATGTGAGATGGATGGATGAAATAATGTTTACTAACATGATGTGGAAAAGAGAAGCTATGGAATGGGAAAACTGAATGAAACATGGAGAGACTGTCATCCTGCATTGGATTTATGATAAATGATGATGATATATATTATTAGCAGTCATTTATAAGTAAGTATAGAAATTCTATCATCAACATAAAATAATGAGAAAGATGATGAATAAAAAGTTAGTGGAGTCAGTTGCTGTGTGCTTAATTGAAGAATAAAAGTATATTTGCATAAACACATATTGTATTGTCACTGCTGGGCAAAAAATGATTGATATTATTAAGTTGTTCATGACAATTGGGCTCTATACTAACCTGGATCCTATCAGATAGAAGAACCATTGAGAAATAAATTGATAATGATTAATTTAATTATACATTTATTAAAATGAAGGTTTTTTTATGTAAAAAATTGAATATATATTTAGAATTTATCCAGGCATACACATGCCTATTGTTGAATGGTTTTTTGACACATAATGTGATTGATGTGATCTAATATAATGCTAATATTAATGTATATATATGAACAAATGTAAAAAATATTTTGTATATCAATCACACATGCATGCACGCATGTGCATATGTAATATCAAATCCAATAATATTTAATAAAGCAAAGCACAGGGATTAATTCCTACATTTTCATTATATTAATATATAAATAAATAAATAATAACTATAGCTAGTTATAACATGAATGCCATCTCTGGTAATTTTACAGTTAAAATTTTAACTATCAAAATCTTATTAAAGTTACACAATATTAATATTCTAACATTAACATACAAATTTTATAAATTGTACATATTTTGAAAATTATATACATATTGAATGAAGTATCTATTTTATATATAAAATTTGCTATTAATTATTGTTTTCCTCAAATCGGCAAAATCAAATCATCAGTGAAGCAAAATCAGCATTTGGTATTATATCAAATGCAGTATTGAAGTATAAAACAACCACTGAAGTAATCATTGCGCATACTCTGCTGCTTATAAATATAGTGAAATCCATTTATTCTCTTTAATACCTAATTTTTCAACCAATGCATACAATTATATATTGAAAATGTTTTTCCATTTACATCTTTATTCAGCCATTTATTAAACACACTTCAATGAGAAATTAATCACTGTGAAACATACGTAACATTTTATTTTTAAATAAAGTTGTTCTAAACTTAGACAATTTATGCATATTAAGAATCTTTGGTAGGCATAAAAAATTATGCTAAATGATAAGAATTTTATAAATACCTTATTGTTCATCATAATAATTTTTTCAATAATTTAAACTTATTTTATATTTATGTATACTGTCCTCAGAAATACAAGTCTGTTTGAAGCTATCAATTTCATTTAATTTAATTACACGATGGTTAACTATAACTGGTAATCCAATAAGGAAAATATCATCAGTATATCCAAAATAATCTTTAATCTCTAATTGAAAATACTGTTGCAAAATATTCTTTTTGTAATATGCCAATATTAACGACATATAAAGATACTAAGAGTTGAAAAGCCACAGACACCTTTTTCCACTTTGTACATATGATTTGCAAAAGTTGCTATTGAATGTTGATAAAGAGGTCAGCACAGCTGCCTTACAAGCAATTGTCCCGGGTTAGCGGGTTCGCTTCCCGACCAATGCTATGACACATGAGGCAAAAAAAATCAATACATTTTAATAAGCACATACTTAAACCTGCATGCTGTCATATCATATAAATATTGATCAATTACATGAAATGATTCTTTTCTATATATATATAATTCTGTAATATTCAAGGCAAACAGTCTATCTTTTTTTACCCAAAACTAACTTATCAGTGGAAAATCCTGTTAAGATTTTTAATATTTATTATCTCTCTATTTAAGACTCACTACATTTTCTTATTGTTTTAGAATTGTTCGAAAATTGAAAATGAAACCATACAATTATTTTTAAATTTTTGCATCACTTAATAAAAGTATCTAAATCTTTTTATAACAGTACCACTATTATTTTCAAATGATTTAATGTTTAATAGTTCATAAAAAGATTAAGTGAGAGAACAGGGTTGCTGTTTATGATTATTGGGGTCCAAAAGTTGCCATTCAATACTAAACCATACAGACATAAAATTATACAAGAAAGAATAATATATATATATTAATCATTATTAAAGAAAATATACAGATAATAACTGTTATAAAATCAATGCTAAGGTAGTTTTATATACCGTATATTAAATTAAACTTTAGAAAAAGGATTGTTATGGCCACTTTCTACCAACAACTATTAAATATTTCTGTTTAATCATTTTGCCTACACACCTTAATATATTTTCGGGTAGAAAACATATTTTTCCAAATTATAAAATTTTCTAATGATTGTTTTATATATTATTATAATAATATCCTAAATTATAATAATCAAAGCATATCTTTATACTACTATTTTTTAAATTCTAAAATATTAAAAAAAATCACATGTGCAAATCTGAAGGTGAGGCTGCCTGATTATAGATATTTAATAATTATATAAACATTTCTTTATCTCTCCAACAGTAATATTACAACTTTCCTAGATGCCATCTGGTGGAAAATGGCAAACCCACGTAGATATCAATAATCAATACAAATTAAATATTAGAATAACAATGCTTAAAAACAACTTATTAGATAAAAAAATAAATATAAATTTTTAAATGAGTTTAAATAAATATTTATTTTTCAAATATTTTTTTAAAGATTAGATTAACCTTATTTAAAATTTTATTTTTTCAAAAAGAGCAGTAACTTCTAAAAAAATTGAGGTAAAGATATTAAAAATTGATTAGAACATAAAACAGCTACATTGAAGCCTGAAGTTAGGCATTCAACCATTAATAATAATCTAAAACAACAAAGAAAGATTGCAAAGACTTATCAAAAGATAAAATATACAATTTTTCTAATTAAAGATTTGTAAAGCAGAGATTCAATAGAATGTTTATAAAAACATAAATACAGATTAATAATTAGCTATGATTACAATTAATCTAGGATAATAGTTATTACAGGATTGTTTTGCCAATTACTTATCAGATAAAGATTTTCAGTATTACTATTAAAAAAACACGTTATGATTTAAAATATTTTTATGAATGTATGTGTCTGTATACATATATACACACATACTGACAGAATATAGTAAAAAAATATTAATCAGAAATGACAGTTTAAATTAATTTATATAGAATTTTTAAAAAAGAAATCAAGTATAACCTCGTCTGTTTTTCAATGAAATGAACGGTTGAATAGTTGGAAGAATGAGAAGTTTGAAGCCTATCCAATAAAACTTAAAGAATTGCTATCTTAATTAATATAAACCGAGCACTAATTGTATATATGTGTGTGTGAGATTATGATCTGGCCCAATTGATGAATGCTGGTTCTGAATGAAGTACACATATTGAGGATAATTGATCTTTTTTTCCATGTATGTGATTATGTGTATCGGTTGCTTGAAATGGAGTGGATGACGGATATAGACTAAAAAATCCTGAGTTCAAATACCTCTACTTGCTTTATTATTTCTATTATGAATATAGTTGTAGTTTTTTTTTCATTTTGCATAACTCAATCTTGATTTTGGATTTGTTTAAAAAAAAAAGAAGATAAATATATTTGAATCAGAGAAAATTGTATAATCTCTAGATAAAAATAGATACACATTCATTTATGAGCCAATAAAAATAATCAAATGATATGTCACTTTTATTAAAGATTACTTGATGTTTGAGCACCAGAAATATCAGAGTTGAAACAATCCTTGGATCTTTAGCTTTCAAACTTAATTCTCTACCACTGCAATATTCTACCCTGGCTTACAAAAGAGTATGAAAAGTCCTAAGACGAAGTAAGAGTGCCTAAAAATGTCTAAAAACACTCCAAGTTTGAACCCCAATTCAATGATTGATATAAACAGCTAATGTTTATCAAATACAAAAGTTAAATTAGTAAAAATAATATTTAATTTTATTTCTCCCACG
The DNA here is from genome assembly GCA_028023455.1 of Epiperipatus broadwayi. Taxonomy (NCBI): domain Eukaryota; kingdom Metazoa; phylum Onychophora; class Udeonychophora; order Euonychophora; family Peripatidae; genus Epiperipatus; species Epiperipatus broadwayi. Next base: position 397,604 of record JAQFVV010006655.1, on the reverse strand, counting down.
TCTAATAAGCTTATAAGATTAGTTTTAATTTAAGAAAGTGCATATTTAATATAAACATTTTGTAGATATATTTGCAAGAATAGAAACATTCTAAAATTGTTAATGCATAACGATTTAAAAAAAATATATCTTTAATCAATTATATATATTAATACATTATATATTATAATATTAATATAAATAAGTGCATTTTAAACACCTTTAATTAACTCATTATTTAATTGAAAATAATTGTTTTATAATAATAAAATTCTGATTTGTGAATTATGACAATACAAGGCCCATAGACCCAAATTTAAAATAATCTCATTCACCAGCACTGTCAAGTCTATCATTAATAAAAACACAATTCATAATAGGTCTGAAGCATATATATATATATATATATTTTTTTTTTTTTTTTTTTTTTTTTTTTTATTTCATTCACTTTACTTCAAAGTGAGAATGTACTTTTGGATCTGCTTTTTAATTTGTAAAAAGCAAAACAATAATTGTGAATTTTATTAAGAAAATAATATCTTAATTATTTATACAATTTGTAAAAATAAAATTGATTGCAATTTTTTATTATCCAGAATGTAATTATGTGAGCTTATAAACTATAAAGACAATCACATTTAATAATCGATCATTTCATTTAGCCATTCTGATTTATGGTTAGGGATACTGAGCTTTGGCTATTGTTGCTTTGCATAAAAGTAGTATAATAAAAAAATAATGAGATATCAATATTTGCATGAAGATTCAGACATTTCATCTGGGGAAAAAATACATTTATTGGAATGTTTGAATAGTGGGAGGGATTGGTCTGATTTTCTGAGAGGATGGATGGTTGTGATATGGTGGAGATCTCATTAGGGTGGACTGATAAAAACCAAAAATCTTGAAAAGATTTTTGCAATGTAGTGATTGTTTACCTTCCATAAGGGATTGTTTACCTTCCATAAGGTGTTAAATGGTAAAAAATGGTTGTCATTTTGAATGGAAGTATTATTAAATCAGCAAAACTTTACATTGCTATCATTTCTTATGCTTACTCAACCTGCTAAAGCTAGTGAGTAGGCATTAGATAGGGAATTCGATGTACAAATCTTCCAGCATACTGATTACTATGACTTGCACTAGGTGGCACTATTGTTTGGAGAAAATTTAAGTGAATTATTGGTTTTTATGCTGGTTTGAGAAAAGATAAGGGGGATTTAGATATAAAGGCCATAGAGTTGACAAAGATTATGTTGTGAAAATGGGATGGAGCAGATTATGGGGAAACTTAGAGTGGGAAATAGAAAATTAAGTGGCTAACATATTCTTGACTTCGTTTAAGAAGAAGCCACAGTACATCACATCACATTAAGTACTGTTTACTTAAGAGTAATGCAATAAAAGAATATTAAGCTGTCATTGTGGGTATGGAATTCAAGTGTTTAGCAGTCTAATTGTGAGGAATGAAGGTTTTAATACAATACATGCATGGTGAAAAATGACTGTTTAAGTTACTGCACTGCTGAATATTTAAAATATGGTGAAGCTGAAATGTAATATGCAGTGATAAAAAAACTTGAACATATATTATTAGTCTCTTTTCCCAATCTTTATGTATTATTCAAAATATGTAATTAAAATGATACTCTTTTGAAAATAGTTATAAAATTAATCAAAATGTTAGAGTTTAAATAATAATGAAATACTAAAAAGAAATTGGGAAAATGAACAAACACCACATTTATACAGTACTTTTATGTAAACATCACATGACCATCACTTATGCTTGCCTATAACTGTTTTAAAACAGGCAAAACTCACTATACTTATTGCCACACACAGAAAGCTAGAGTAATCAATGGATGCCAGAAGGCTTGTGCATAAAATCCCCATCTAGTGCCTACTCATCCAATATCTCCAGACTAGTTTCTGGCTTGTGGCCTTCGTCATTGAGGAGCAAATTTACTCAATTTCTTCTCCCAAGTATAAGATTGCTTCTTTGAATTATTCAAGCTTACTACACTAAGATACAGAATAGAAGTAGAAAAAAAAAAGCTCTATAAAGGGGAAAGGGGGTATTATTATAAAACTTTAAACCTTAGTTAAAAATTAATGTATTATCCATTTTATAATTAAATATAAACACGTGCAATAATTCAACACACCTCTTTTTAAATGTGTAATATTTTTTTTAAAGATATACTTAAAACTTTCATTTCTATATACATTCTTAAAGCATATGAATAAAAACATCTAATTATATATTAATTCAGTTGATGAAATTGCAAATTATTAAATTTAAAAAAAAAACTATAACCAGTGTTTAAATACAAACACTTTACAAACACAACATATTAACAACAATTCATATTAAACATCACATGATCATTATTTCCTATGCTTACACAAGCTGTTAATATAGTGATAAGCTCTCCATACAGTAGTTTCTCCCAGTGCAAGCCATAGTAATTGATAAATTAAAGATTTGTGCATAAAATCTCTATCCAGTGCCTACTCATCCAATATCCCAGACTAGTTTCTAGCTTGTGGCTTTCATCAATGAGAAGCCTTGGATATGAGAATGTTATACATAGATCTTAGAATGTAATATGACTCTCTAGCAGCCAATGTTTACTTTTTAAATTAACTATAAAACTATGAGTCCAGAATGAAAGCAAATAATGTTTTCAATAGTCATAAAGATCTGAACTCAGTCCAGTATTTATACATTTTGGCATTTTTGGTTCTTTAATGATCATAGTCACCATCATCCTATGGGCAGGAATAGTAATAAACCACTAAACATCACATGATAACCAATTTCTATGATTACATAAATGTCTAAAATAGAGACAAACTTTTCATACAGTAAACTAGTGTAAGCCATAGTAATCAATGATTTCAAGTGGGGTATTGGATGAGGATGAGCTAGATAAGGATTTTATGCACCAATCTTCTTGCATCCATTGATTACTAAGGCTGCACTAGATGGCTCTACTGGGTGGAAGCTTTGTCACTGATTTAACAGTTTGTGTAAGCATGGAATTGGTGATCATTTGATGTTTAGTGGTTTAATATCATTCCTGACCATGAAATAATTGTGACTATGGTTATCAAAGAGACCAAAATGTATGGTTACTCAACTGGGTTCAGATATTAGCTTGGATTGAAAAGATCTGTTTTAATGTTGGATTTGTAGTTAACTAAAAAAGTAAAAGATGGTATTCTGGAGGGTTGAATTAGATCCTAAGATCAAGGTATAGTATCTCAGGTTCAAGACTCCTCATTAATAAAAGGCACAAGCTAAAAACTAGTGTGAGGATATTGGATAAGTCAGCACTAGGTAGGGACTTTATGCAGAAGTCTTCTTACATTGATTACCATGACTTGAACTGGGTGGTACTATTGAAGGAAGATTGTATTTATATATTGGACTATTTCCATCATCTAATATAAGTATTAAATTACTGATATTAAATAATGAAAATAGTCCAATATATAAATACAACTAAAACGCCATCATCACAAACCTTCAGGAAAATACAGTCTGAGGAGGTTGTCATTATTTTAACTATTATTATTATTAGTTATATTAATTGTAAGCTAAGAATACAAACATTTTCAATATAATTTTGATTATGCAAAAATAAAATAACTGAAACAATCTATAAATGTATCAAAAATAATTAAATTATGTTTTATATATAATTTTGTATTAGTATTATTGGTAATGTAATGAGCTCATTAATAATAGTAAAACTCGTTCATTGGTAATTGGTATTTCTCTTATATATTTATGTATATATTTTAGGCTTGTGTTAATTTTATATGGAGTCGGTAGATGTCACTATGTATGCAGTATAGGTTATTTTTGTAGTTAGCCAAGATATATTGAAAATGGCAAAAATTTAAAAATTGCCGAACAGAGCTTTTATATGTTATGATTATATGATTATATTACAGCTATTGTCATATATTATTTTGTTGTTATATAAAGATATTTTATTCTTTATCATATCTAAGATTTATTTTTAATTTGCAAAAGCAACATAAAGGATTTATTCTTTGTATTTTAGATGTATATGTATGTATTTATCTTACTGTTTATATATTTATGTTGTTATATACATATGTATATAAATACTTGTTGTAATATTGTTATAAATGTAATGTGTACATGTGTATAAATATATTTATACGCATGTGCCCATATATGAATGAACTGGCTATTTATTTAATTAGGTCAGCATTTAATAATCATCCTAAGATAAGGACGATTTCAGCCTCAAAATTGACCTAAGCATGATATTTGATCATGGTTGTGATGACTCAATGGTTAATCGATTTTTCAAATCCCTCTACAAGATAAAATATGAGGATAAACGAACTTGTCAGCCTTAGCTAATTGACCAAACCTGGAGCCAGATGAGGCTAGAGTCCTAATTCATGTATTTCTTAGGCCCAAAACTTGAACTTTCTCCCATCCACTGAATAAATAATATATCCTATCTTTCACTTAAGAATAATCTAAACTTTAACTATGTAGATCTTTTATACAACCTATATATTTAAGACACAAACTTTGCATTAGTTACATACTGCACAATTAATTTACCTATATCAACTTGTAAATATTGTTATAGCCCTCGTTACTCTTTGGGCCAGGATAATCATTAATCAATGGAATTTCCAAACCTTATACATAGGTTTGACTTACTTTATATTCCTAGCTAATTATGCATATGACCACTGCCTTAAGGCATTAGTGTAATCTTTGATTTTATTTATATTTATTTATGTTTATTTCATACTTACATTAACTATCATGATTTTCTTATACTGCTCTTGAGATTATGTTATTGATCTAATACAACTTTTGATTTTTCTATATACATGGCTTGCATACCACATTTATATGTATACATTGAAACTTTCTTATTGACATAATGTTATACTATCATTGATTTCTTTTGTATCCACTCTAATGTGTATATAAAGTTTTAATTTTTGAAAGTAAAATTGACCTAAGTAATTAATTAAAAACTTCTGATATATAAAGATGCTATAATATAGGTTACTTTAAAAACTGAAATTTGGGAGTTAATATAAAAAGATATATGAAAAAAAAGTTAAAAACAGTGGTGACATTTTTATTACACCTTATAACTAACTGCGATAGGTAATAAAAGTAAAGATTGAACACAGACTTAATTGCAGTAAGATTAAGAAATCTCTATCAACTGTGAACACTGGATCATATATATATATATATATATATGATCCATATATATATATATATATATATATATATATATATACACAATCAGTTCTACAATACATATTTATCTGATCAACCTAATGACAAATGGGAGATTTATTCTTAAGCTAACAATAGTCAGATATCAATTTATTGACCAATTATAGATGAATAACTGAAACGGCTATGAACAGGCTATATAAAAGAAAAACATCCTCGATCACTTTGTAATACGAAAAAAAAATCAAGGCTCACCCAATTGAATACAAACTTAAGTTCATGGAACTACAGATGAATAAACTAGTTTCTATGTTATGACGTTTATTTGTAATGAACATTAGATGCCAGGTTAATAATATTTTGTCTTAAGGTATATATAAATAATTAAAATCAAGATAACATGTGGAGATTGTAGACTTACTTTTAGATTTCAGAGCCGGATGTCTCTAGAATAAAGTTTTATTTTATTGAGTTATGTTTTAGACAATCTAGTTTATCTGTTTCTTTGATCTTTTCTGAATCAACTTCAGCACTCATTCCAGTAGGTTCTATTTTTCATTTTTAATGAAAGAAGTCTGTTTATCCTCTTTTCTTCTATTGTTTTTTATGAAGTAATTAAAATTTGTTTTTATATATCATGATAAGAGAATGCTTTGATCATCTGATTGCTCTCTTTATCTGGTTATATAATTAAAACTATTTTAATTTGCGTTTTCTCTATCCTGAAAAACAACCCAATTATTTATTATTTTCAAATAAATTTAATATTATATTAATATTTATATATAGTTATATCATCAATACAATTTAACAACAGCAAATTTCTCCCAACAGTAGTGCCACCTAGTGCAAGCCATAGTAATCAATGGATGCTACAAGATTTGTGCTTCACAATCCGTATCTAGTGCCTATTTACCTATTATCCCCAGTCTAGTTTCTGCTTTGTAGCCTTCATCAGTGAGGAATCTTGGATCTGAAAGCATTGCACCCTATAGGTTACTTAATGTGTATATAGTGCTCTCATATTCAAGGTTCATCACTGATGAAAGCCACAATCTAGAAAGTAGTGTGGGATATTGCTTGAATAGGCACTAAATAGGTATTTTGATGTACAAACCTTCTAGAAATCATTTAATACTATGGATTGCAAAGGGTGACACTTCTGTTTCAAAGAGATTTGCTACTATTTAAATAGCTTGTGTAAGTATAAGAAATGATGATCATGTGATATTTTAATAATAATATTTAATTAAAACTACATCAATAAAAATATCAAATTATTCTATGAAGACACAGATATAAGCTATATTTATCATTTAATTAAAACTTAAATAAAAACAAACAATAATGGAAAATAAGTAAAAAAAAATGTACAGAATGAAGTAGGAATCAATGATATAATAAATATGTGAGTAGTGGATAAAAAATATAACTAATAGTATTAGTCTAATTTGAATATTTTTAAAAACCATTTTGTTTCAACAATTATTAATCGACTGCAGAATGAAGGTCTTGCCAAGTTTAATGCAATTTTCTGATCTCCAGTCTCACTTTTCCACATCATATCAACAAACATCCTTATTTCATCAATCTATCTCATATGTGGTTACTTTCTAGGTCTTTTACAATCACTTTGGATCCAGTTTAAGATTTCAATTGTCCATTTATTATTGTTCATCTATCAATATAGGCAGATTTGCTTCACTTTAGTCTATTCTTTCAATGATGCCAATAATATCTGTCTGCTCTTTTATCCTTGTATTTTGTTTTTGATTTCTTTTTAGTATTTTTAACACACACTTCTTTGTTGAATGATCTGAAATTTCCGTAGATTCATAAGTAAGATTGGTAAAACACATTTGTTAAAACACCTTTCTTTTCTAACACATAAACATATTTCCTATTAATATTAAGTTATTTCTAACATATGTACTCCAAACAAATTTATTTCTATAATTAATTCCATCCATTATGTTTCTATATGTAGTAATAATCTTTTAAGGTATTTGTAGTTGTTAACTTTTTCTAACTTATCATAATCAATCTTTATTCTTCTAAGATAATCTATTTAATATTACTTTAGATTTAATAGCATTTATCTTTAGTCCTATTTTTATACTTTCATCTAATAACTCTTGCAACATTTCTTGAAGCCTTGAAGCATTATTGGCAAAATTTTCAGTATCTAGATCAGCGGTCGGCAACCTTTTAGATATTATCGACCACTAACATAAATTCTAAAGGTATGAATTAATGCAAGCATTGAATATGATATACAGATAAAAATAAATGAATGTATAAATATGTATTTGTTACATTTTATATGTGTAATTTTCTAATTCGTATCTACAAAAATTATTTAAGATTAATAACAGTATTTTATTCTTTAATAATTTTTATAGACGTGTTTTCCTTCAAAATTGTTAATAAAATTTTTGAGTTTTAGTTCACCCAATTAACAAGGGCATGCCCCATTCAAATTTGATGCCCAATCAATTGTCCAGAATTTGGGATTCTTAATTTATTTTTTCTATGCTGCAAGTCATAGTAGTAATTTGTAACAAATCAATTAGCAATATAATGTTTTTATTCTATGTTACATATAATAATACATCTTAAAAAAAATTTTTTTTATTTAAAAATTTTATAAAATGAACTCGGCGAATTTAACTAATATCTGAATTTTTTTGCAGACCATTAAAATTATGTCATGGACCACCAGTTGCTGACCACTGATCTAGATGACTTAAATAATCTTCATTTCATTTTACTCTCTTAGCTTCCTCACTTTTATTCACATAATATTTCTTGTAAAACTGATGTAAAAAGTTCTGAAGATATGGAATTACCCTATCATACACCCTTCTCAATATTAATATTTTTGTACCACTATGTAATTAAACCATTGCCAGAGCATTTGGGATAAATATTCTTTAGAATATGTCAATATCTTTGGTTTATATCTTAATGATCCAATGCTTTAATTATTACAGAAATGCTCACAAATTGAAATGACTTTTCATAATTTATAAATCCAAAACATAATGGCAGCTTATATTTATTGATCTCTTCTATAACTTCTCCAACTACTTAGTTGTAATCCATTGTGCTAAAACTACACTAAAATCCAGTTTTATTTATTTTTGTTGGTTAAAATTCAAAGTTCACTGTAAATCAGCTGTAATTTTCTTAATAAAACGGTTTGTATAGAACTGATAAAAGACTGATAGTCCTGAATTTTCTAATTTTTTTTTATCATTTTTCTGAAATATCAATATTATCCTGCATTCTTTTAATCATCTGGTACATCTTTATTATTTAGAGATTTTGTGTGTAATATAGCCAACCCTTTTCTATTTCTTCATCTGCTTATATTGATTATATTTCTATTATTTTCTGGAACTTTTCTCTTCTTTATAAATTTAATAGCATGCCCCTGTTTTTTATTTAATATGCCAGGTAATTCAGAAGATATAGTATTTGTAACAGATAATTTGTTTACTTGTTCTTTATTGTTATACAATTATTTATAGAAAGTTTCTGCACATTTCATAATGTCATAAGAGTTCTATCTTAAGTTTCCTACCAATACCTAGATGTTTTATATTTTTGACATTTTTATTCTCTTCTATAGCTTTCCTTGTCAATATAAAATTATATATTTTTTATATTGTTATTAATATTTTTTGTACTATTTTTCAAAATGCTAGATATTAATAAATAAAATAAAGTCATACATCATAGGACTTAAATTGATAAGTTAGTAATTATAAACTAAAATAAAGAACATGCTAATAGCTCTAACAAGCTTTATCAATGAATGTAGCAAGAGAAAGCTTTTAAAATCTCTGTCTAGAAATTATCCCCAGCTCCAGGCTGGTTTCTAGCTATTGGATTTCCTCAGTGAGGTGCTAGGATATAGTGTCTGAAATATTCTAACACCTCACTGAGGAAAGCTAATAGCTAGAAACTAGTATGGAGCTGGGGATAATTTCTAGGCAGAGATTTTAAATGCTTTCTCTTGCAGAATTTTCTGATAAAGATTGTTAGAGCTGTTAGCACACTATTTATTTTAGTTAGATATTAAGTTCTTCTTAATGGCTCATTTTTAAATATTTTCATATTCCTTTCTTTGTTCATATGTCATCTTGTTTCAATAAAAAGCTCACTGGAGAATTTCTTTTTTTTATACAAGCAATCTTTGTGGCAGTTCTTATTTGTGTGTTAATTATCTTTCTACTGATTTCATTTACATCTGAATCATCTTCAAAATTTAGTTAATATTTTAAAAACGATTTACAAGATCTAATTTAAATTTATTGAAATGTTTTGGAAGGCCATGAATATTCACAATATTTTTTGTATATTCTAGTTTTGCATTATATTGAAGTACATATTTTTAATTAAACAAAATATAATCCCATTCTGCTGTAATTTTATTTAAATGCTTCCATATCTATTTTCACTTACCACTTTTATGAGAAAATATCCATAATATAAAATTTTCCTTTTTCTACGAGTTCCACAAATCTGGTCCTCTCTCATTTCTATCCTACTCAAATTTATTCACAGAACTTTCATCTGACTAATTTTAGAAAAAAGCATTTTATATCTGCATTTATTATCTTCCATTAAATTGCCATTCTATCCGATATGCCACCAATCTCCACAATGTTGTTCTTCCACTTTTTGTTTCTAATGAATACCACTCTAATTGTTCTTTCAATTTTGTACCAGGCAGTAATATACATGTCCATTTTCTAAATCAATCTTGTCTTCATCTTTTCTTCTAAGTTTACAAAGTGTAACAATGTCCCTTTTAATATTCGACAATTCTTTTCTAATTCCTGAAATCATTCACTTGAAAGAGGATCCGCAGCTTTGAGTAACTAAAGAAAAAAATGTCATTGAATGGCTACCTGGTTCTTAGTTAGAGGATTTCTTAGCAGTTTCCAGTTTCAAACCTGAACAGCTGCCTTAACTATCAACTTCTGGGATTGACAGCCATAATTTAGTTTTGTCTGGCATTATATGTTTTTTAAAAAAAGTTCTTTAACACACAAACATTCATTATGGCTTCAATAAATTCAACTAATATTACAGGTAAATATTATCAGATCACTGAGGAAAAAGACCCTGGTATTTGCTGATCTTAAGCTCAGGGGTAAAAAGACAATAAGCACCTTAATCTGACTGATGCTTGTTGGCAAATAGCCTATTTATATTTATATACTATATGGGAAAAAAATCATATAGCAATTACAACTGCAATAACAGGATGTATAAAGTTGACATTAGAAATTTGCTATCTCAAAGAAGAATTAACGTATATCCTTTCATTTAACTGCAAACTCCTTTCTACAACCATTTTAAAGAAATAATCTGATTTATAATGAATAAAACAATCTTTTAAGCAGGATAGATTTAGTTTAGATTTAAAGAGTAAAATATAATTTAGTTTAATCTGGGTATTATTATATCAAACATTTTCATTTCTTTATGACAGAAAAATCTACTTTGTGTTCAAGGACAATTGACTTATTTTAATTAATTTTTAATGCATTAATCATAGTATTTATTAGATTATTCACTGATAGAGATTCTGTTTTTGTGTCATTTTTTTCTCCATTTTATATTGGTAAGTAAATATACCATGCAAAGTTATTTTGCTACAAAAGTATCAAGCGTTGGTGGTCAGCACAGCTGCCTTACAAGCAGTTGTCCTGGGTTTGCGGGTTCACTTCCTGACCGATGCTTTGACACATGAAGAAAAGTATCAAATTAAACAATCAAATTTGGTGACAGAAGGTTACAAATATGTTTGGTTATATTAACTAGTCCTAATGCATAGAGTGTTGATCTGTTTGAGACAGAGGTGAAATATAGTTATCAGAATCTATATGTTACATTACTCGACACTTCTTACATTATTTAGTTCATTTAGAGACTTTAAATCATAAAAACTATCATTGGTCAAGCGTTGGTGGCCTAGCAGTTAGCATAGCTGCCTTCCAAGAAACTGGCTCGGGTTCGCTTCCCGGTAAACGCATTTGATATATGAAAAAAAAATATCACCGACCGGTACATTGCAATTATAACATATGAGGTTTTAGGCAATTTAATGGCATTATAGTAAATTTTGATGTGGTTGAAATATCCATATCATAATTTGATGATACACATTCTAAGTAGAAACTAAAAATGACAACAGTTTATCATGGTAATAGTCATCTAGGAGTGATTTATCCTTAATAACTAATGAATGGTGTAGTATTTTCTGTTTGAATATTGTACTCTATAAAATACAATATACAATAGGCCACTGACAATGGATGTAATTGAATGGAAATAGTCAGACAATACATGATCTATTCATTGTACTCACATTGATGACTTATCCATTTCAGGCCCTCATTTCAGATTAAAATTACCATCTAATACAACTATTTGAGTGGAAATAAATATAATATAAAAAACCAGAATGGTATGAAATTGAATGCTGTACATATTTACATTATAATCACTGTACTACACATGGTAAGATATAAATATGACTTTATGAAAATGAAAATCTAACTTTCAAAAGCATAAAATGTAAACTATAAACAAACTTTCCTTAATAAACATCTTTCAAAGGCACATATTGTTGATTTTGCCATTCTATATTAAAAAACTCTATCACATAGAAATTATTTCTGTCAATTTTGTTAATTATTCTACTTTGATTTTCTTACTCATGCTTAAAATAACTATAACTATATAAATAATTAACTCAGATTATATTAACTTAACAGAAAGTAACTGAAGCTTCCAATGAGGTATAAAATGTAAATGAACTCTTCAAAAAACAGATGGTATGACCTATCTCTTTAACATTTATTTTTATATTTGCTTAGTTTATTTACATAATTTTAAATGAGAAAGGAAAATCGATCTATTGATTGTATAATTCTTATCCTTTATTCTATAAGTATATACAATCAATAGATCGTATTCACTCTCTCATTTAAAATTATGTAAGTAAACTAAGCATATATAATAACATGTAATGCAATGTGATTTCTCTTTATACGGAGTCAGGAATCTCTCAACAACTATGTCCAAAGAAACCTGTTAGCCACTTTACCTTCCGCTTCAATTCCCTGCCCTAAGTTTTCCCATAATCTGCTCCATCCCATTTCCACAACATAATCTTTGTCAACTCTATGGCCTTCATATCTAAAACCCTCTTATCTTTTCCCAAACCCAGCCTAAAAATCAATAACCCACTTTCTGTATATCACTTTCTTCATATTTAATCATCCATAACTTCATTATTTATACTCTTTCTGCTTTCAAACATTTACATTGAATTAACAGATGTCTAATATTTTCTATGCCTTCCTTAAAGAACTTACAGACTAAATCATTTCCATTTATGCGTATATTTGTTACTAAAGATCCCATTTGAGCCTTAATTAATAAACTACTTTCACTGCTATTATCATAAATTAACCTGCACTCAATGTTCCATTTACTTCTATATCTATTTAAACTCTTTTTACTCTCCATATTACTTCTCCATCTTTCCAACTCCCTATTATTTATTAATGCATCTATTCTTCTATCCCATTCCTCACCACTATAACAATCAGCAATCCTCCTAACACAATCACCCCACCTCTTGTACAAGTATACTGATATGAAGTATAAATTCTTCATCCAAATCTTCTGCATACCACATTACCTTTCTCACCCATCTTGTTGCTTTCTCTTTACTCATAATCCAATTAAATACTATTTTGGCTATTCTTTTATTATCCATAAACTTCAATCTACCGAACACTTTGCTTTTGCTTTTTGCATCTCTCATATAAAAACTTGACCATCCCATTTCTCCTTGAATTGCCTCCTTTATTGTCCACATATCTGCATATAGTACATGTCTTCCTACTTCCTTTTGTACTTTTTGTAAGTAATCTGATACCCCTTTACTTACACATAATGCATCCTTGCCATATGTTAACCCTGCTACTGCAACTCCTTCCATACAATTCTAGCTACATCATATTTATTATATGAAAACACTGTTAATTACTTTATCAATCCCTTTATTTTCTTTGCTTCATTTATCATTCCCCCCCTTTCATCCAAGCAATTTTTCTTCACTAAATTTAATCCCCATCTCTTTACCCAGCCTTGCACATGTTCTCAGCATAACTTCCATATCTTCACTCCTTTCTGCACACAAAAAGATGATCATCCACAAAAAAAGACCTGACAAAATATATACTCCATTGTCACCTATTAATGGAATCTCTATCCCTCTTCCTAGTCTTTCTATTACCCTCTCAATTTCACTCAAATACAACAAAAATAGGTAACATAGGACCTTCTTGCCTTAGGCCCACCCCCTTTTTAACTTTAACTGATTCTATATATCTTTATTGATATGTATAGTAATTATTTTCATATGTTTTCTTAATAATATCCACTAAAGCTTCATCCATTCCCAAATTTGCTAAACTTATCCATAATCTATTTCTAATTATTCTATCATATGCCTTCTCTATATCTATATAACTCATATATAACTGTCTACCTGAATTCCTACTCATATCCATAAGTTGTGTAACTATAAATAAACTATCTCCTATATGCCTATCTGATCAAAAATCTCCTTGCATTTTATCCACTACATTACTTTCTTCCATCCATTTTGCAACTCTTCCAGCCACTATATATGAGAAAACTTTATATAAAACTGATGTTACTGCTATTGGTCCATAACTGTTTAACTTTCTATGATCCTTACCCTTTCCTTTAAATAATAATTTTACTATTGTATTACTCCTACTATCTGGAAAAAACTCTCTTCTGTGCCATCTTATTAAAACATGATAATAGCTTTACTTTTGACCTATGCCATAAATTCATTACAATCTCTGCTGCCCAAACATCTAAACCTCATGCCTTTTCACTTTTTCAATTTCTTCCTTGTCTTATTCAGTTCATCTTCTGTAAACCTAATATTCCCATTACTATATGCTTTCATGTTTTCTATCACTCTGTTCTTCAAATCTAACATCTTTTCTATATTCATTACATACCTATTTAAGATTCTTACTAATTCTTTTCTAGCACTATACTCTATTCCCTCATCATCTAGTAATATTATCTATCTCTTCCCTACATTTCTCCTGTTAATGTAATTCCAAAATTTTTTACTCCCATTTCTTCCACTTTTATTAATATCCTCCACCAATTTTCTATTCAATTTTATTCTCTCTCTATAATTATCTATTTTAGCCAACTTCTTCTTTTCTAAGTACACCCGGGTCACATTTTATGTGGATTTTTTAAATGCAATTTTGAAGTTATGCGAGCTCATGTTTCTTCTTAATATCTTTGTATGCATTTTTTCTTTGCAATAAAAATTATTAGATCAGAAGTCAAGATCTGATAATGCGCTATTACTTTAAACATTATAAAAAATTTTGCGCACTCACACATCATATTTAAAGTAATAGTGCATTATTGAAGTTTGACTGCCATCTAATAATTTTAATATTTTCAGCACTGTAATAAATTTTATGCAATAAAGGAGTTCATAATTCACTTAAAATCAGGATTTCCCCATTTTATATACACACATTCAATTTTATTAGATTATAATATAAATCTGTTCAAATATTATAAATGCCTATACTATGCATGTTGCTGTTTTTACATTTTAAATCACATTCTATTTTTGCGTTTTTTAAAAAAGAGTACATAGACAATTAATCATTTAGTGGCCACAAGTTTATTTTTAAAAGGTGAGTAACAGCCATGGGCACAATTAAATTTGACAATTAAAAATTAAAATCTGATTTTTAATTATAATTAACAATTTAAAAATTATGTAATGTGATCTAAAATTAATATAACACAAAACAATGAAATTTGATTTTTAAACAGAATTGAAAATTAAAAGATTAAAGACAAAAATAAAAATTTAATTTTTAATTGTTAGTTTTAATTAAAATTTGCCATACAGCAGTGAGTAGGTGTCTTTTTATTATCATAAGTCTAAGTTCTTATTTTTATTTTAAACTTTTAGTTTATCCTAATGGAGAGGAAAAAGCATCCAAGAAAATGAATTTTTTTGGAAACAAAAATTTCAATTTTAGATCACTTAGTGAAATGGAAAGGATCAACAGCGACTGGAAAACATTTTAGTTTGGGTGAATGTACTATAAGAGCAATTAAAAAAATGAGGTTGGCACTAGTTGTATTTTCTCTTGTGACAAATCTGATGTCTTACTAGTTCTCAAATGAACTTGCATATTATCAAATAGTGATAATGATTAAATTAATGATTAAAATACTGTACCTGTATAAAAAATGTAAAATACTGTAAATTACACACAAAAATATATTGTTTTGAATAAAATTAAATACTGTAGTTAATAAAACAAGTAAAAAAAGTTTGTCTTGTATCAATTTTTTTTAAATTTGAAATTTTTTATTAGTCATATTTTATTTCCTTATTTTTTTTATGCGAATTTTAAAGTAATTTTACATTGTTGCTTTGCTTTTGTGCGATTTTTGAAAATTACAATACATATCCCCCATTTTTCAAAGTAAGTTAAGTATTTTGGTGTACTATTCCCATTATAGCATTAATATATTTTTCACTTTCTTCATTCTTAATAGCACACTTATATTTTCTGTATGCTTTTTTCTCTCTTTTACACTTTTATAAACCCTTTTTTTTTTTTTACTTCTGAATATTTTCACCTAAAAACTTATTTGCCACTTTTTCTATTTCAGCACACCAGTCCTTATACTCATCCCCAACCAACTCTTCCATAGTTTCTTCAACTTGTATTTTATACTCTTCTAACTTATTCTTATCATTCACTTTCAATCCACATCTTTCACTATTGTTTCTACTTTTATTTCTATTCTCCATCACATTACTAACCATTTCTATTACAAAGTTACATTCTCTTCATTATCAAACGACCTTAATTTTCTATATTTTATTCATTCCCTCTTTCTCTATCAATACATAATCTATTGTGTGAAATACATTATTCCTAAACCATATGTATTGTCCCTCATACATATTTGATAAATTTACAATGCTCAAATTTACTCTTTGACAAAATTCCTTCAAAGACTGACCATTCTTATTATCTACATCATCAATTTCTTCAATATGTCCATTCATATCCCCTATAACCATTATTCTCTTTCCCTTTTCTTTAAAACTCTGTATATCCTTAACTAGGCATTCATATATACTACTGTTCCACTCCATTACAGTTTGACTATCTCCAATGGCTATATACACTACAGCCATCATCCATTCTTGTTTACCAACCTTATTTCCAACCACAAATGCTCTTGAAATTTAACAATATTTAAATAATTCTTCGATATAACACCTATACCACCACCCCTTTTTTCTTTTTCTTTTCTTTTTATACCCTGCCATACCACCTCTTCCAAAATAGGTTCTTCTTCTGTTGGATGAGTTTCCACTATTGTTAATACCTCAAGCTCTTCATTTTCAATTGCTTTATTTAATTCCAGCCACTTTTCTGGTCTCCTACCACCTTGCATATTCAAAAACCCAATTTTAACAATTTCTTCTTTCCTAAGTACTCTTTTATAAATTCTTTGGATTCTTTCTTCTCCATTATGTTTATAACAAACTTTCTTACCATTAATCTTACAGACCCATTCCCTCTACACATCTACACTTATATCTAAATGAACTACACTTTGCTTATTTCTTACATCCTGTCCTTTCTTATTTTTTTTGATAATACTGCAATTTAACCCCTCCCCCCCTTTATAAGTTTCGTGAATTATATTCTTTATAAATCAAATTCCCTAAAACTTCACTTCCTTGTTTTCCTAAGTGCAATTCATTTTTACTATATAACTCCCTTTTTCCAATAAATCAATCCCACACATCCACAAACATAACATTGTTTCTCTCAAACAATTTTTTCAATCTCTCATTTATAGAACAAGCCCTATCTGACAAATCCTTCTTGTTAAATCTTGGTAATAATCCAACTATTCCTATTCTTCCTTTAATTGTACTCAAATTGCTAATCAATTCTACATACTCATCCATTAATTTCTCTGATGGTTCTGACAAATTATTAGTCTCTACCATAACATACACATCTCTATTTCCTTGCTTTTTTACTTTATCTGTCATATGCCTAATTCTAGCTCCAGGCAAACATACTCTTGCATACCTGTTTCTATTTTCCCTTGCAATTATATCCCCACGTTATCTAATTAGTGAATCTCCTATCAATACTGTCTCATAGTCTAAATTTCTCTGCTCCATCCATACCATTTTCTACCATCTTTTGGACCTCTTTATCTACTTCTCCCTTATCACTCCTACTCAATAATTCCTTTATCTGCTCATACTTCATCTCTAACAATTTAATTTTGCTTCTACATTTTTCACATCTTTCTCTATCTTATTTATTCTTTGGCTAACCATATCCATTGTACTACTAATTTCTCCACCCACATCTCTTGACACTCCACTAAAACCATACTCTGTCCTATTTTCCTCAACTATGTTTTACTCTTTTTCACCTGACTTTCTCTTTGAATTATCTACTTTTAGAAACCACTTTTTCACCTCTTTTATTACATTTTGACACATCACCATAACCATAAACCTGTTATATTTTTCCCAGTCTTATTCAAACATTTCAAGTGATAAACCTCATCACACATGCTATACTCTACCAGAGCATGCCTGGTTTCTTTTGCCCATTATATATGCATCGTGGAATGCAAATGCAATCCATATTCTTTATTTTCCAAGTCACCTATTCTATATTTGACTTTATACTACCTCTCCTACTCTTCAAACTCCCTGCATGGAAGGATAAATACTTTACTTTCTTTCAAAACCGATCAATCTATAACCACATATTTTCCTACCTTAAGCCTCCAAAATGTTATCTTTTCTCTCAAAATAAGTCACTGTTTTTAAATTTAAAAAAAAAAAACCTTTAATAGCAAACTTACTAAAAACCACTTAATCTTACATACAATTTTGTTATAAATATCCTTACACTAACACACATTCAACAAAATATCTTTTTTTTAAAAAAAACTTCTATATATAAAATGACAAACAAAAAACGTTCTAGCCTTTTTGAAAAATTTTCAATCTTTCAAATTTCAATTAATTCCATCTCTTGATCACAATTTACACTTTCATACACAATAATCAGTCTTTATATCAATGCTCTCAGATGATTAATCATGTACGCATGAAACAAATAGCACTAATATATTATAAAATAAATCCAATATTCTTAGTTTCACACTTTGTCCAGCTGGTGCCATCTGTCTTTTGAAGAGTTTATTTACATTATGTAACTTGTAGAAAGTTTCAGTTAATTCCTGTTCAGTTATGTATATATAAGACATATTTTGCGGTTTCATCCGTGTTAAAAAAATTTAAATATTAATATACCAACGTTTCGACTTGATCACACAAGTCATTCACTGGGTGATAAAAGGTATATTTTCCAAGACTAATACAGAAGGTTCCATTGTAGAATTTCCTAATGAGATGTATCAGAAAGCCAATAGCATTCAAATAAATAAAACAATTTATATATATTTATACATTTTTTATTTTTTAACAGTAAAATACTGTGGATGTTTTTCATTTGTTTGTTTGTTAACCATGATTATGAAGTTTATACTTATATATCATTTCAAAAGGACAACGTTCAAGCTTAAAAATTGTTCATAATATTGTGTTCCTTATAAAATTCAAAATATTAATTAATCTTAAACAAAATTGATAATAAACAACTTAAAATAAATTAAATTTATTTAAAAGTTTAAACCAATTTACACTCTTGTATAATAATAATGTAGTTTACCCAACTGCACATGTGCTTTATAGATTGAATGAATTATAATGAATACTCTCTTTTCCAAACACAATATAAAGTCTTATAAATTAAATATTTACATTCCTTGTATAAATAAATTTTAAATAGTTGTTTATTATTAATTTTGTTTAAGAATGATTAACATTTTAAATAAATATATATTGATGTTGCTAATGTTAATGTTAGTGCCTTCTGTACAAATATTTTACAATCTTTTAATTGACAATGCTTGATAAAAATATTCAGTCTGCCTGGAATCTATCAATGCAATTACTATTTAACCTCAATAGAAACATTCAATTTGATATTAAATTTTAAAAGAGATGAGATCTCAATTAGTTTTTAGATTGCTGATGATATTAGTTTTTGACAAAAACATACATCAAGTAGAGATGATGAAATTTTTATTATCAAACACTGCTGCTTGAATCAAAAGCAAAAAGATACTACACAATTGAACGGACTGCACCAAGACCAACAGCCAATAAGATAGCTTGGAATTAACATATATGTTGTAAAGATTTTAAAAATGTAAAATCATACTTGATAAACTAACATCATACAATAATATCACATATGATTATTATTGCAGAAGTTCAATGTTTTTAGACTAACCAAAATGTGAGTCATATTTTAACATCATATTGATAAGGCTTTGGATTGGAATTCACAGAAAGTTTAACTCTTATAGAGATTATCTGCATCTGATGGATGAATCTTTATGAATAAGCACATGTATAGCATAATGTTGAACATTTGTATCATTGTTTTCTTAACTATATTTGTTGTCTGCACAAAACCTGTACATTTTTATTTTGAGAATAATAATAGATGTATTAAGCAATATTTCTATATGGTATCTTTTATTTTGAAATTTTTCTCTTATAGTGTTGCATTTACGAGAATGTAGAAACAAAACAATCTCTAAATAATCCCATTATAGAACAAGGATTTTTCAATAGCTTTCATTGAGAAACATTTTAGGAGAAAGAAATAATCACCAGTTTTTCCAAATACTGGTTGATGAGAGTTTGAATTATTTTCATCCTTGTTTTACTTTCTAACTAAGAATAGTTGGTTACCTCTTCACTGACCATTAGGTTGTTATCTGAAAGAAAAAAACGCAAGCCATTTGAAATAAAAATTCAATCTACTTGGCTTGAATTCAAACCCAGATTATAGACCTGGAAGATAGAAACATTCCATTTAGATTAGATGTTTCATTTGATTAAGCTGTTTGTTTACTTATAATTTTAATTATGCTTATTGTGAAGCAGTAACAACTTTACTATAATTATAATAATTTATTAAAATACTTTTAGCATTCAAACCCGATCAATGAAACATTTTAAAACGAATAAATAAACGTACATGTTATTAGGTTTTTATAAAATCAATTTGATTCCTAAGTGAGGAATATAAAATGCACCACGAAGTTTGTGTGTCTAATATCTTTTTAATGTTGCAGTTTCTAAATCTTTCTTGCCCGCTAAAGTGATTTTCATTGCGCTGGACTTCGAGTAATTCACTTCCCTATGGCTGGTAAAGTTACTATTTTTATTAATAAAATTTAAGATAAAATTCCTTTTCCCTGACTGCTATATGGATCAATTTATTAAGCGACTTTCGGATATGTTTTTAACTACTGAAGCAATCTTATTCTTTTCGTAGAATAATAATAACTACAGTAATAAAAAATCTGTAATAATAATAATACCCGTAACTTGCCCGTTATAAATGCATTAGAGTTTAATTCTTTTATAAAAAAAATAATTCCACAATAGTTATAGATAAGTTCTATACGAATTCTTCTATTTTTATTATATGTGACATTATTTTGCAAAAATTAAATGTAAACACACAATGCAACACAATATATATATATAAGTATTTAATATAAATAAAATGTCCGTTAATTAAAACAAAATTGTAATCATAATAAAAATAATAAATGGGATTTGAATTGATGACGTTTGCTTCCGCTTTATTTTTTTAATTTAATGGTAGCTGAGGCAGGTTTAAGAAAGTAAACAAAAGTACTTCTGCAGATTTAAATACTTTTTATAATAGTACCGTTAAATTTATTATTTTTATTATGAATATAAGTATTTAATGCACAAAACGTCTTGTGGTCCTTTCATTTATCATTTATATGATCTAGACTCGAGCCAGGTCTGTGTAAGCATGAAAATGTTTTCAACCGATTTAGGCTTTGTTTCCGGTAGTCAACTCATAGATAATCCAGTTGACCAATCAAGTTAGCTTCTCTTCAGCATAGTCTTTATCTTATTCATTAACCTGACTAATGGTCCCTTTCTAAGTCTTTTATACTTTTTTTGGATCCATTTTAACTATCTATTTACTCCCAGTTCTTCTAGCAGCATGGAATATTGATTAATAAATGACTATCTAATAATTTTAGCTAAAGAGTAAAGCAAAGATAGGAAAAAAACAATTTTTTTTAGAATATAGCAAGTGAAAAATCTAATGAGCACTCTATAAGAGACTGTTAAAGAAACCCTCTTCTCACTTAGGATAAATTAAAAACTTTTCAGATTTTATTTTTACACTTTATAATGGATTACATGCATTATCTACCTTAAACAATAAATACTGATTTCAACATTTTATAAGATTACTGATGTTTCTTCTATCAATAATAAATCCATATTTGTATAATCCATTTGACTTCTAATACACATATTCATAGCACGTATCCAAATGATAGGGTGGTAAAAAGGCAGTCCGATGTAACTACCACATCATGAGAGTATTCTTATATATCATTACGTATACAGACAACATAAAAATTAATAAAGATCAGAAATGCAGTTTTAAAGTTACTCTTTAATATCATTCGATAATGCTTAACATCTTCTAATTCACAATTGCTATGCATCTCTGACAGTCAATAAAATATTCTGCATTTTTCTCTCTATATATTCCATTTTCCAACAACATTCTCTCTTTCTCTCTCTCTCTCCCTCTCTCTCTCTCTCAATAATATTCAGTTTAATATTTGTTTTGGTACCATAAATGTCAGTGTCTACTCAATTTATTTCTATAGAGCACCCAATATTCATTCTTTCTCAATTTCTCTTATTTCAAATTTATTCTCTCTTCAACTTTTCAGCTGATCTTTACTAGAAATTCATTTCTGTAATTCAATTCCCTTTTTATTTTTTCTTCAGCAAACTAAATCTCACTACTATATGTAATGAGAAATTTCAGTATTGAGTCAAATATCTATTGTTTACAGATTTTTGGATATATTCTGATCCCATATCATATCTCCAATATGTTTGTTTTATTTGCAGATTCTGCTGCTGTTTCTCATTGTGTGGTATTCATGTTTGGCTAATTCATAATACTAACATCTTGATCTCACCATCCATATTATAATATTACATTTTGTTATGTTCTATCAGTGCAGATATTTATGTTAGATTTACTTTCAGGATTCACTTCCTACATAGTTCAACTTTGTCTTATTTACCATGAGCCAAAATTATTTTACCATCATTAATGCATAAGAAATAGTCTTTGAGTGTCTTTAACAATGTTATATGATCAAAAGTCATATTTTTTACTTTTATCTTTGCATATATTTTGTAATACAATAATTTTTTAATTGCTTATGTTAGTTAATTCCTTTGTTTCCCACAGTAAAGAATACTACCATATGTCTTTTTAATGTCCACATGTATCTGTTCAGTTATTACTATCTTATTTTCTCTTTCTTAGTTCACATGAATAGATGTTTATTGTGGAAATTCAATTTTTGAAATTTGCCAGTTGTTCTGTTTCTATATTCAATTCACTGCAGATCACATTTTCATTTATTGGAGTGTTTTAATTTTATTAATATTACTAAGGCTATGGAGTTCTTTGATTTTCATGTTATTATCATATCAGTTTCTTTCAATGTTATAGAACAGGATTTTATTTTTCATTCATGTTCTAAAATTCTACCCTAATCTTTAATAAAAAAAAATTAAAAAATGTTTCTATTTTTTATATTAAAATCAGTATTTTTTTTTCCATATGTCATAGCGTTGGCTGGGAGGCGAACCCCCAACAACCGTCTGCAACCAACTGCTTGCTTGCAAGGCAGATGCGCTGACCTCTCTGCTAACAATGCTTGACAATATCAGTATTTTTCTAATCATAAATTCTACACAATTCTTTAGCTTTTATTACTTTTGCTTGATTTTAAATAAAGGTTAATTAATTTATAAATTCTTCCTCGTGTTTTTTTTTCAAATCAGCTTGATTTTTTTTATTTATTTAATTATATTCTCATTTGTTTTAGCATTTAGACAATTTTGATGCATCTAGTTTTTCTAATTATGCAACAATATAAATCTTACAAAAATAATTTTCCTATATAATTTTTTTGTCTCTTAATGAATACATTTATTTTGCCTAAACATTAAAAAATGATTTCAATTAAGGCTTAAAGCAATAATACCCTGATTTTTTAATATTTTAGTTTGCAAGAAATTTGAAATACAGGCACTCTTCATATACCTGAACCCTAATTGTAAATATAGGCGATTTGAACTCAGACTTTCAAGTACTCATCAACTATCCACACTCTCTCATACCACTGATACACATGACCACACACATGTACATAGAAAAAATAAATAATTGCCAATATAATATTTCATGCTAAACCAGCACTCATCAGTTGGTCAGATTATTATCTCCCACACACATATATAATCAGTGTCCAGTTTATATCAAGATAGTAAATCTTCAAACTTTAATGGACAGGCTTCAATCTACTTCAACTCTTCAGCCATCCACACCACTGAAAATATAATGAAGTGCCCAAATCCCATGCTGATGCCAATGTAATTGCCATGCCCATGTTTATCTTTTCTATGTGTATGTGGTTATGTGTATCAGTGGTGTGAGATAGTGTGGATTGTTGATGGGTACTTGAAAGTCTGAGTTCAAATCCTCTATATTTGCAAGAAATTGTAAAACTCTTAAAATATATGGTTGAATCAAATGGTAAGCTATACCCTACATGCTATATGCCGCAATAACAAAATTCAAAAACAAAACGAAATATTTCAACAGCAATTGTGCAATATAAATAAGATATTATTATCATAATGCAGATTCAGTTTTCCTTATCAGGTAATTTTCTGTTGTGATTTTATTTAGCTAATCTTCTCTAAAACATTTTTGTGAGTCCTAAACAATATTATATATATATATATTCAAATTGATATATATATATATTAAATACAGTAATATTCAAATAATTTAACTAGGAGATCATCTGATTAACTCTTCAAGCACGATCTGTATTAAATTTAATTAAATATCTTATAACATCATTGTCTAACTGAAAAACACTTATGAACTATTTAATTATATTTAGACAATGCCTCGAAAATTCATCAATCGGTACTCCAACATCGACAGCGCTGTTACCAGGTGCAGGTTGTTTGGATTTGATTTTTCACTGTTTTTTTTTTATTTTTTACATTTTTTTATTATTTATTTCCCATAAATTTTGCTTTTATTTCATATATACACAAACAATAAACAAACATTTCACTTTATTTATTTTTTTTAAAAAACATTTTCTTTTTTTGAAACAACTACTAAAGTAAAAAAGCCTACTTTGTGTTTACATAATGCAATATTTGTTTCATATATTAAAATAACACATTCAACTGACAATGACAGTGTAATTCTGTCACTGGTGCACATTCATCTCTTTTAAGATGGCACAGACTTCGATGATCAAACCAGGACCACTGATTTGATGGCATGGGCAAGAAAGAAGGCTTGCTCACCACAGCTCTCGAATAGCTCCCATCCTCTTCCTGAGGGCACTTTCCAACATCTCCAATTCAGTGGCAACACATGCCAGTGGGTGCTCATTCTGGATCCAATAGTATATTAGGTGTACTGCTTTTAAAAAATCTAATCTGAAGCTCTCAAATCAGCTCACATTATGTATAAAAGATCTTTGATGGCATTTACATGATTGACATTCCATTTCATATTTCTTACAGCTCCTTATTATCATTTCCCACCACAAACACAGTTCTTCTCTGTTGGCAATTTTTTTTTCTGCTGTAGAAAGGCCTCCATGGTCACTTCTGTAGAAGGCAATTCCAACAACTTGAAAGCCAACTGTCTTTCTGCCATTTTATTTTTTGGTCTCACAAGTTTTCACAAAGTGCATGATTTGAACAGTTTACAGGCTGTAAGATGTATGAGCAGCCTTGTAAATGGTATATTTCTGTGCTTTTGCATGGAACCAGTGCCATCAGGTGGTGTGGATAATCAAATGTTGGAGTACCCATCAATCTTAATATATATATATATTGTACCGGGTTCGAATATGAGAGGTTCAAAACACCGGTCTCTTAGGCAGAGAAGAACATACTCGGAGAGTATGTATGTCCAAACGATAGCTATTAAATATATAACTAGCATTACATTTCCAGGACATAACTTCTTCTCGACTGTTGAATTCAACACCAAGTTCAAAGCACTTTTTGTTTTGTAAAAACATGGGTGCCAGTTATTTATCCAAAAGAACAAACAATACACTTTGAACAATGGCCACTAATTCAACACATATACCCATGACTAGATCAGTTATTTGTAATCAATAACCAATTATAGTTTCAATTAGTGGTGAAAAGAACTGACCAACAAATAAAGTTTAAGTTTAAAGACAATTTAGTTTAATTAACATTATTAAACTAATTTTAAATACTCTTGTAAATTTTAATAACAAAACACTGGTATTTATCTATGATCACACACACATTCATTCACTCACATATATAATAATAAAGCATTAAATAGTATTTGAAATTTAAACACACATATCAATAGTTCATTTTATGTATGATATAAGTTCATATCCTTGACTCTTGGAGGATTCACACGAATGCAATGGCTACTTTATAAATGAAAATAAGAAAATGTTATTACCTAGGATTTTGAATGTGGACTTCTTGCTGTTTGCTGCTTCTAATAAAATATTCTAACCAGTTAGGATGTTTCTTGAGAAGTTTGATTATTATCCATTGGCACAATACTTGGAGACAGTTAAACATTGATGGAGACTCTTCAAGTTGTTATGCAGACATTATTTTCATGGGCAAGTCTTGCTGTTTTACTGGACTTCGGGATAGAGACAGCCGCATGTTTCCTCTGGTTTTAACACTGCATTCTTGATTGATTCATAATAAACTGAACTGTTATCTGAACTGACTGACTGAACTGAACTCTGATACAATTAACTCAACTAAATGTCCGTTAAAAAAATTGGCTATTTATACATGACATGTGTTTTCATTTTGATATCCTCCAGCAATATCTGTTGTCAAAATTCCTTTGATAATCCTTTAACTATGTGTTTTTGAGATCGTTTAATTAGTAGCCATGCAAATATGTTTTTTTATATTTTTATTAATAGCCACCACTGAGTGTTTTTTATTCTAAAATGAAAACTAGTTTTAAGATTACTTTTTTCTTTAATTTAAATAAAGAGATTTATATTTTTATACTTTATGTTACACTTAACTAATAATAATAATAATAATAATAATAATAATAATAATAATAATAATAATAATAATAATAATAATAATAATAATAATAATAATAATAATAATAATAATAATAATAATAATAATAATAATAATAATAATAATAATAATAATAATAATAATAATAATAATAATAATAATAATAATAATAATAATAATAATAATAATAATAATAATAATAATAATAATAATAATAATAATAATAATAATAATAATAATAATAATAGAGTCACCAGAGGTCGCCTCTAGCTTACCACTCCTCTAGATCGTGCTCCTCAATTTATTAGAATATCGTAAAATATACCGATTGCAGGTAAGAATTTTATATCTCTAATAACTATAAAATAGAAAACTAATAGATTAATTAAAAAAAAAGAAGAGAAATACAAAAAGGCAACACAGATTGATTGCATAATGGACTTAGATGTCCAACATCCAGCCATGATGTCCGCCAGCTCAGACACGTATAAGAGTTCTTATGCACAAGTTGCAAAAACACAATCAACGGTTATAAAAAAAAGTGAAAATAATCCGCGATTGTTTTTCTCAAGGAAAACACAGCTAGCGCCTAGATTTCACCGTTCTACAGCAGGAGATCTGATGAAACTAGATCTTACTCCAAAAACTACTGAAACCTACGTTAACGCAATAAAAGAGCCTTGGTCTAATGATAGCCTTAAAAAAATATCTGAAGTGTTTAACCAAACCATCCCTAGGGAGCTCTTCAATTCATTTAAACGCTTTTTCACTGAACGCTCCGTTGTCATAGCAATCACGGATAGAAACTGTTCACTTTATAGATTCCCTAAGGAGCTTCTATTCGAAGAGATAAATAATAAAAAACTATGGAATTTGATAGTTCGTGTGGGAGATCATCCGAATCCGCGTTATCTGGCTATTGAATTTGTAAACGAAGAAAGCAAAGAATTGTTCCGACAAGAAATGAAAACTCTGGGGCAATACGCATTAGTTGTAGTCAATCCCAACAGAGAAAACTTTATTACTGGCTTAATAAAAAAAACTTACCTAGGTTACTCAGAAACAGATTTCATTAAACTTATGAAACCGTTCGGGAAGGTAATAGATTTTCAGCCTTTACAGATTAAAAATACACCCATCCCAATATTTAGTAACAATTATAGATTTAAGGTAAAACTGGGAGAGAACATTAATCCCGAAAATATTCCAACACAAGTTGCAGATGAAGAAGCGACATTATTTCTTGTCATAAACGGTCTAAAACCGCAATGCTTTCATTGCAAAGAACGCGGTCATCTTATTAGCAACTGTCCGGCTTTATACTGTAATAAATGTAATATGAGCGCATCCCCCTTACATCAATGCCCAAAAGAAGACCTCCATAGTAATCAAGAAGTGACGGTAGATGAAGATGTGCATTCGACAGACCATAATATTGAGGGAAAAAATGATATTGACATTAGCAGTGGTGGAAAGCTGATTCTACATACTGCAGGGTTCGATAGCATTGAAGTTTCCTCCTCTCCTAATCCGGAAATCCCACCCCCTCTTAATAAAACATCTCTCGAAATAATGGAATCACTCGCAGTGTTGCCGACCCAACAAGTTCTAGAAACTTCACAAATCACTAGAAAACCAGGTCGGCCATCAAAAAAAAAATCCGGTAATAATCCCAAGAAAGTCATGGCTCTAGAATGTGAAAGTAGTGATAATGATTCCCCTCCTCCAGTCACTAGAAAAAAAGCTAACATCGCGCAAAATTACAATGCCTCTCTAATTGACACATACTCATCAGAAAATAGTCCAATGGAAGAGGAAACTGATTGTATTACAAACATAAATAAAGTTTCACTTGAAAACCCATTCACAGACAGGAAAACGAGATCCAATGATATTTCTCTCAAATCTACAGACAATAATTGAACAATGCATATTTATTGATCCATTAAAATATACTACAGTTTCCCTTATTAAAATATTTAACCTTTTTTTAGAATAAAACTTTCCTATGCTAGGCTTAGATTCTGATATATACGTACACACACATTCAAATAATGGATATTAAAATAGGAGTCTTTAATGTTAGAGGGTTAAACTCCCCACAAAAAATTGACCTCCTTGCTAAATGGTACGACATTGTTAAACCGCAGATAATGGGCATTATCGAAACAAAAATCTACAGTGGCTCACTAATCAACCCTACAGACAAGCTAAATTCCAAGGGCTTTACAGCTTTTTCAAACACATCTGACACTCCATCAGCGGGTACAGGCATTATCATTGATAAAGCCTGCCCATTTAGTTCTTTCAAAATCCTACATATTGATGCGCACTTGCTGATAATTACACTTACTCATAAAGCCATTACCTTAAACATAGCAATTGTTTATATCCCTCCAGGTCCCACTATTATAAATAGAATAATACAAACACTTAACTCCAGGTTCACAAATGCTATGTATCCGATGATTATTTTGGGAGATTTCAACATGACATATCAGACCTTCACTGGCAAATGGTTACATCAGCTGTCCTTTCCGATGATGAGTGGAAGAGGCTTTCTGCCGGAGAAGGCCGTGTCATTTAACAATGGTAGACATTCATCACTTATAGATCTGGTTTTCTATTCGCCATCATTGCATAACATGATATGCATTCAATTAAAGAATTCTCCCCTCTCTGATCATGCAGCTGTTTTAGTGTCACTGGAAATTAATTTTGATAATAGAACAATAATTAATACAGGAAGAACCATCAGAGTTCTACTACCATCACGCACACCAGAATATCTTTTTTCAGAAGTATATATATATCTTCACAAGTTGAAGAAAATTACAATGGATCCAGTCCAAGCATGGTGTGCCTTTACTAGCCTGCTCTCATTTAACATTGATCATCTTACCAGGACAACAACATCCCCAACAAAACTACTAAAGCTTATGGATGAAACCCATAAAAAAATTATTGGCACTTCTCAATCAAATCTTGATCGTCCCTGTCTGATTGCTTTAAAGAAGACATATCAAGAGTTAACAAACCAGCTTAAAGAATATATCTCCATTAAAAAGAAAAGGTTATATTTAAATAAGCCACACATGTATACCAGAAACTTCATTAGATGGGCCCAGGTGCGAGTCCCAGCAGCTATTAAAGTTCAAACTGAAATTGTCTATGGAGATTTTATGTTGGAGCGGCTTTACATATTGTATAGAGAAAAATTCCAGAGGGTATCCTCACCAAGTCTAATGGCCTTTTCACAAGATAGATCAGAAAATGAATTTAAAATTTCTTTAAAAGATTTCATTAAAAAAATAGAAGCGATGCCAGATTCATGTCATCCTGGCATAGATGGAATTCCCAAGTTCGTATACAAACATATTGATAAAATCACTGCACAATATATGCTTAACCTAGTCTCCTACCTCACTAAAGACATCTATAAAATACAGGGCTTAAATCAAATTATGCTTGTGCCATTCATGAAAAAGAAACAATTAATCTCAAACACCACTAACCTACGTCCAATTTCAATGTGCTCCCTTGGCATAAAGATAATAGAATCAGTGATAAAAGATAAAATAGAGCCATTCATTTTGCCAAACCTATCAAAAATGCAATTTGCCAAAAAAGAATCCTCAACAGGACAGGCAGCCTTTCTATTCAAGTCAACTATAGAAACTGTTAGAGATAATAAAAAATACAGTCCAGTTGTTATTCAACTGGATATTGAAGCTGCTTTTGACATGATTTCCATCAGTACTCTTCTTAAAACTCTGCAGAAATACTCAGTTCCAAACGCCTATCTAAACTTGCTTGCTAACTTGCTTTTAAACCGTGAGATTTATGTTTCCCTAAATGGGAAAACTTCACCACCAATAGTGCCACATCAGTCCATCCCTCAGGGCTCACCTCTCAGTGCTTTATTGTTCACTGCCTATATCAACCCTCTTATAAAAATAATAGAAAATGAATTTTCAGGAGTCTACGTGCCTACAATCAATGACAACATCTCATGTATCGCATATATGGATGATATAGCAATATTTCTATCATCCCAAAAACAAATTCCCAAACTTCTTAAGATACTTAATAATTTCACAAAAGAATATAAGCTAACATTTAATATGGAGAAATCATGTGCATGGCAGATCTTCACCGGTAATAGCATTACTAAAGTTTTCAAAGGTAGACCAAGCGCATTCCTTGGGTTCAATTTTTATTTACGACATTCACCTATGAGATCGCTCATACAGAAAAATTTGATAGAGAAAGTGGAAAAAACTGTCAATTCACTCTCCAAAGCCTATCTCTCTCTATATACAAAAATGGCCTTGCTTAACATGTTAGTGATCACAAAAATCTCTTATTTTACTCCAACAATCATTTATACCAAAGCATTTACAAATAAGATAGACTCCTTATGCAGGAAATTATTCTGGGGAAAAAAGATTATCTCAATATCAATAAAACGCCTAAGAAAACCCCTTTCACAAAATGGCCTTGGCCTTCACTCAATACATGTCTTCATGATACAAAAAACATTGAACATAATATCTACATGTGCACAAAAATTCCCATATTTAGAAATTTCTGCCAAGATTACTGCTACAGATAGACCACCTCCTCTCCAAAGATATCTGAACACACTACTTACACCATTATTAACAATCCACACTCTTAACTTTAAACCACCACAAGCCAAATATAAATATTGGGAAGTTTATCAACTTCTACATCCAAATCAAGATGATGTACAAACACCACTTCATATTAATAATAAACAATTATGTCGCAAATTCAAACTATGGTCACTTGAACCAAAATATTTTGACTTTCTCCTAAAGATAAATCTGGACTCGCTTCCTACACAATACTTTTTGAGATATCAAAGAAACTATAAAGATATAGATGATATATGTAATCTTTGCCATAGGGACTCGGAGACACAAAACCACCTTTTCTTCTCATGCTCAAGTCTAGAAAACATTCGTGAAATCATTAGCACTTCACTCAAAGATAAAAAAATCAATATGATAACCCTTTTTGACTCTTTTAAAAGGGGTGTCTTTGCTGAAATAAGAATCTGCACATTTTTACTCTATGCCTTATGGTGTACAAGGTGTAATTTCATATACAATCATAATCCCAGAAGACATCCAAACACGTTCAGAAATAAGCTGAAAACCATACGTGAAAGAGACAGGAAGATTACAGAACAAACTAAGTACATTGACACCTGGAATATACAAGAACTTATATAAAAGCACACAAAAAAAACTATATTTAACATGGATCCTTGTGCCAGTTCTAAAGTCAACTGACACAAACTAGACGCATTCCTGCTTTAGTTTAATTGAAGTATATCTAATTGAATATAATCGTATGATTGAGTGAATATCATTGACTTTATTGAACTGTTTTTTTTTCTCTTAGATACTTCTAGTTTGATAAAGCATACAGGTACTGATCAAATCATTGTACATATGCAGTTTTGTGAAAACAATTTATATATAAGAAATATGTTGTCAAATGTAACTTGTGTAACCTTTTAGAACACTAATAAAGTTTATCCTTTGAAACATAATAATAATAATAATAATAATAATAATAATAATAATAATAATAATAATAATAATAATAATAATAATAATAATAATAATAATAATAATAATAATAATAATAATAATAATAATAATAATAATAATAATAATAATAATAATAATAATAATAATAATAATAATAATAATAATAATAATAATAATAATAATAATAATAATAATAAAAACTCTACTTTTATAAAACTTTTAGTTTGACTTTTCTAACACAACCCCCTCCCCTCTTTTAATTAATTAATTGTAATTTCAAAAACTAATAACAGAAAACTATTTGACTTTTAAT
Organism: Epiperipatus broadwayi; assembly: GCA_028023455.1. Taxonomy (NCBI): domain Eukaryota; kingdom Metazoa; phylum Onychophora; class Udeonychophora; order Euonychophora; family Peripatidae; genus Epiperipatus; species Epiperipatus broadwayi. The sequence goes on along the minus strand of JAQFVV010006655.1, from coordinate 364,971 downwards.
CTTATGTTTTGACAGCAAACTGCATTTTGTTTAATAAAGAAACTCTTTAGATTTTTATAACTTATTTATTGATTTGTTGATTTATTATTTTAATAATTTTTTTTAGATAAAATTATTTTATATATGTGCCAATACAATCTTGGTACATTATATATATATATATATTATAACACCACCGATATCTTTTAAACTGCCATTGTAGGCTTTAACCCGTAGCTTCGAATGAAGATATTTGTGAGCATGGTTTGATTCCATCTCACGCGCAAATCTTACATGTGGATAAGAATTATCTCATCGAAAACGTAAATAAGGGTTCTGGTATGTATATCTATTTATGGTAGCGCACCGAACCAGCTCAATCTCAGGGTTTGGGGACGATAGTCTAACTAAAGAACAAAGCTAAAACAATACCTAACTAAGTCTTATATGTCTATTATTATGTACGATAGTTTATTTGTTATAAATCCATTAATCTAACCCGGATATTATCATAAAATCTATTCTATCTATGGCTATACCCATTACCAATAAATCCCATTTATACACGCATATAAATATATCAATATTCAAGTGCACAGCCCATTTATTCTGATACACACATATATAATTCATACACGCATCAAAATAGTGCAATTATACATCAGAGCTGTTTATTTAATGTTGTTATTTTATTTAATTTTAAAAGAGACCTATTATAGTAATTAATATTGAGGTAACACTAGTTTCTTTATTAAGACACATTCATTGAACATATATTTTGTGCCACATCAATTTACCTTAGTTCACGCGATCAAAGACAAGTCCGCATTTATAACTCTCCAAGAATACTGGTCTGATAGAGATAACGGATGGTAAACAGTTCCAATAGGGTATATCGAATAGCTTATCCCAGAGGTGGAGTAGGTGATTCACTCGCTTTATGACAGGGTCCAATTTTCAAAGATCTTTTGTCACCATTACACTTGATGAAACAAAATTTCTTTATTTTAATAACGCAGTTCGTAAGTCCGCTTCAGGTGAGTTCCACGACAAGTGTCCACTGGGATGATTAACGAAACTCGCACTATAAAATTACCCTGACATTTTGGGTGGGAAAATATTAATGACTTCTTAAGAAAAAAATTACACGTCCACACAATCTGTAGTTCAAGCCGCGTCTCTTTTTTTTCTATCTATATCTCTCCTTTCGAGCACAACAAAAAGTTCTTTTGTTTTTAACTTTGTAAATTTTTCTCTGTGTATCCGTATGCCACTGACCAGTTCTTCCATTGTTCTTCAAAAGTACCCACTTGACCAGTTTTCAGACTTCTCGACGCCCGTTATTGACTAAACTGCCTACATCAATTGATTCATTTCTATTTCTGTCCTCATATGTTCAAGAGATTAATTAACAAAAGAAAAACACGTGTTACCGACAATATTATTAAAACTTTAAAAAAAAACTTAACGGATAAAATATATATGAATAATCAATTACAATTTATACAGCTCTATATATAATTGATTGTAACCATCACCGATAATACATACGCATATTGTACACTCGCGCATACAACTATATTTACATATGCATACACACATAACTTTCGCACTCCTTGTAACAGGGTTCGAATGACTATTTACATATATATCTTTTCACATATAATCGCTCCATATCAACACTCTCAATTAGCACTATTGCCTTATCTCTTGTATTCGAACCCCGTCTGTTACAATATATATTGAAACAGACAGATCGAAGAACCGATCTTAGTTTCATGTGTTTTTAAGTACGGTAATTCGAACTACTATTTGCCCGCAATGGGATTTTTTTCCATTTCAAGTCATATAAAAATTAGCTATATATTTTATGTTTTGTAAATAAATATGTAAAGATTCCATGTATAAATATCACAAATCATGAAATAATATTCGTGTGTGCGTGGTTTGTGAATTTATATCAGCTTAATTTAAAGTTTCATTGCGGGTGTATTTGTTTAAATTTTAACTTTTTAGAATTATACAAAGTCGTTTAAAAATACTGATCAAAAGTCACATTCCTTTGATCAGTGTTTTTAATTAAAATCTGTCTTGTACAAATGTATAGAGTAATTAATTTGTATTTGAAAATTAGATAAGGAATTTATATTTTGTAATTACTTGGTCAATTTAAAAATTGTGTATTAAAGTTAAAGATAGCTGAAAATGGAACAATGAAAATGGATAATTGATATTGTATGGCCAGGTTGGATTGCTGGAGGCTAGAGAAAAGTAGGCGGAGTCTCAAACAAAAACCAGGCAGAAAGGTCAACCGTGGCCATCTTAGAAAAAACTAGGATTCTAACTTTTGACGTGGTTGAGGGTAGATCGTCTCAAAACAGCACAGCAGTTGTTAGAAAAATCGCTACAACTTTTATTAAGAAGTCCACCAGTAAACCGTAATGTCGATGGGCTAAGTGCCAGGAGCTGATCTCTGTCCTGCCAATTTGAATCTTCGTGCCGCTGTCTGATCATGCTTTACGTGCTTCAAAATTTCCAGCTTCCAATCTCCAAATTGACTATGCCTTTCAAGTAAATTCAAATGCGCGCCTACGTTCGTCAGAAATACCACCGTGAGAAGCCAAGCCGGATGAAGAAAGAAGGGTAACTGTGTTACATGAACTTTTAACTTTCTCCCGAGCTTAATTTTATAGTTAATCTGTCAATCAAATTAATCACATGTAAGTTTTGTTTCTTTTATAATGCTACTTTTTAAAACCTGTCAGTAAATTTTCTTTTCTCTTTTTCCTCCGCTCTAGTCTTTAGAAGATAATTTATAAATATTGTACCTAATAATAATAATTCAAATGAATACATTTATATGTTTTTTTGTAACTTATTCTATAAACAAACGATGCCAATAGAAATATTTCCCAACTCTGTTTAAAGCTATTTGATAATATTGATTATAGTTATTTTAAAAGTAAGTTCGTTTTTTTTGAATTAAAGATTATTTCATATATTGAGTTGGCAGATATTAAATCACTTTACTATTCTCCTTTATTTTTGTCATACTATTGTAACCTATCTTTCAATCTTAAATATGTAAAATGGTTTTAAAGTTTTATCATCTTGTTGCCTACATGAAATGAGAAATAATTCTCAGTGTATAATTTGTTACTATCGCTACCGCCTGAACAATCTGAGGGGTTAGGGGTTTCAGAGTAAACTTAATTAATCGTTGCTTTCGCGGTCAGTTTGATTCCACCATGTTTTATTGGAATAGTTATATCAGCCTGTTGCATAGAAATAGATGAATAGATTATCTAGGTTTTGTGTAATTCCGTTTCAAATCCACTTCAAGCACTCGTCCTCGATGACTGTGGCAATGCCTTTCCTTCGCCGAAGTTGGCGTCTCGCCGTACTACCATATGGGAAAGAAAGCAATTCTTTTCCAGGTAATCTCTTGGATCACCGGGTTTCGAAATGATCCCGGCTGGTTGTAGTGTCCTGGATCTACTTGGGGGCATTAAGCCTTGTCAAAGTACAAGCCGCCTGGTATTCCGTTGATGCACCGCAAGTGATTACTGTAGGGCTCTTTAATCTAGGCAACCACTAGTACATCAATCTTAGATTTCATATTTATACGAAACCACCCTCCAACTATTCGTATACGCAACAGCTCGAATCTATTCGAATAAAATAACTTAATAAAAATAGTAGATAAATATTTTCAAGGCCCCACATACTCTGATTCTCTTAGCCACCCGTCAATCATTTAACTACACCGATATTGGCATGAGTTTGTTTACCAGGTAAAATGATTACTAAAGACTAGTAGCCAATTATAATAGAATATTTATGGAAGTCTTACCGTACTTTTGAATAATATTTGTTAATGCTTTCTATTTATTATTAAACAATTTATTTAATCTAATTTTGTGTCTCCCACCTCATTACTCTCGAAGTCTATTTAGTCACCTACTGTCTGTATTGGCAACTTAAATATATACATTACATTAATGACCGTACCAATATCCAGAGTATAATAGATCTATATATAATTAACTGTAAGTAATTTAGTCTGTGTTCTGAGTTGAGCTAGTGAAGGGATAACCCCGTGCTGTTATAAAGTCATCATCGGTTGGTCATACCGGGGTTTGGGTTTGAATTTAGTTGGCGTTTTGGAATTTATTCTTAAACGTGGACTGGGTTTGAACTCGGGTACTGTGTATGAGTAAGCGTGGTGGATTTATACCGGTACAATATATATATATATAAATAGAAAGATAGAGAATTGTTTAATTCTAATATTACATATGTATGATGATTTCATTTTTTTTATAAGATTATTAAAATAAAATCTTGAATATTATTTTTGTGAATAGGATTTAAGGCAGATTTAATTAAGACTATAAAAATAGTTTCAAAAATTGGATGTTTAGTTTCATAACTTTCATGATTTAAATTTGTTCTCCTTATATAAAACATATCCTATAATTGAAAATGGATTCATTCTCTTCTGTTTTGAGATTAAGTTAAGATGTTATAAGATAGTTAATTAAATTAAACATAAATGGTGCTTGGAGAATGCACCACTTGTAAAATATTTTATATTATTTAATTATGTTTATTCCCTAATATTATAAAGAATAATAATATAAGGTTTCATTAAAGTTTATGATGTAATCCTAAAACTGAAGTGCTTGAATACAATGTGAATAGTCAGAAATCAGGAACAAACTACTATTAATAAAGGTCAAGAGTTATAACTTTGTTGGATTATTCTATTATTTATTACTGCATCTGCTTTTGAACAGAGAACATAATGCACAGAATTATGCATATACACAAATAAGCAATGATATTAGTTGGATATTTACCGGTTGCATTTTTAGATGGCTAGAGAGCCTTCATTTTTGATTCTGATATTTGTTTCTAGAGATAACATTTCTTAAAAGATGATGATTTATCAAATATATCCCTTGCAATGACAAAACAAAAACAATTGTCAGATATCTAAATAATTCTATTTATGTACATTATTATGTATATTGCCTTATGACTCTTAGCAGTAAGTTCAGGAAAGTTGTATAATGACAAGACAAATGTTATTGATAGACATCTAAGTAATTTGATTTATATTTGTATGCACATAGCGTATATCACTCTGTGATTCATTAGACAAAACATTATCAAAATCAAATCTAATGTGAATGATATATTAAAAAATACAATTAATTTGCATTTTATTTGACACTCATCACTAAGTTAAATTTTGTAGAGCAGATCATGAACTTATTTAATAATGTTATTTACATGAAAGAGAAAGATATGAATTTAATTACTTCTTGACACTTATGCAACATCTTGAATTTTTAAATATACTTATTAACTCTTTTGCTGTACCAAAGAATATTTTTTATATTTCATTGATTTAAGGTTACTTTCTTCTGCTACAAAAACTTACTGTTGTTTTTGGCTGCAAACAAAAATACAATGATCATTATTAATAAATGATGCCAGTAACTGAAATGACATTGGAAAGTTAAAACAACAGCAAATACAAAAGAAATCCTATTCTATGATGGATAAAAAGCTTAAAATGCTTCCCATTAAAAATAAATAAATAAAAATATATAATTGATAATTATTTACTTGTTATATCTAAATATAATTCTTCTAAACACTTTCCTTCTTTCTTTTCTTTATTTCTATTATCTTCCTATACAATATTGCAATTCAAATAATTCTTTTTACACTTTTTTCAGCAAAAACTTCTTCTTCTTCATCATCATCATCATCATCATCATTATTATTATTATTATTATTATTATTATTATTATTATTATTATTATTATTATTATTACAGTTTTGACTGTACCTTGCAGTGTTCATCAGATCTTATTCTTTGTTCTACTTCTCTCTATTCTCCATTTTCTATTAGTAATTTTAAATACTAAAATTACTAGTAGAAAATTACTAGTAAAAAATAGAGAATAGAGAGAAGTAAAAGAAGAGAATAAGATCTGGTCAAGACTGCAAGGTACAGTCGAAACTGTAATAATAAAAAGTTTTTGCTAAAAAAAGTGTAAAAATAATTATTTGAATTGTAATATTGTATTTACTTGTTGCTAGGAGAACTTTGTAATATATTGTCAACACATATGCTTATTATTCATAAAATTTGGAATTCAAATTCAGGACATTTTTTTTATTATATCAGAAATAGGTGTAAATTTGCTTTTTTTCCCTAGGCAGATTTCCCATAACCAATTCAAATACCATCCAAAGTATGTTTGAAGATTGGGTGTTTAGATAATTTTAGCTAGTAGATAAATGTTCCTGATTGATGTGAATTGATATGCACTGACTATATAACTAAAAAATATGACTGTAATTATAATGTGATCTTTAGAACTGGTGCAAGTATAGTCTTATATATATATATTCATTGGCAGGTTTGATTATACCATTAAGTATTACTAGATTTATTACTTTTATTACTTTTATTAAGAATAAATATGTTGTTATATTTTTTCATTTTTTGATAATAGTTGGCTAGTAGCATTATCTCATAGCACAATACAATAACCATTAAAAATAATTGAAGGGCTTATTGCTCAGGAGTTCATAAAGAATTTAAGCATCAGAGTCAAGCGTTGGTGGCCAAGTGGTCAGCACAGCAGCCTTACAAGCAGTTGTCTCGAGTTAGCGGGTTCGCTTCCAGGCTGATGTTTTGACACATGAAAAAAAAGAATTTAAACATCAGAGTCACAATCAATGAAACTTGAATAACAGAAACTGTCATTTCCCTTCTGCATAAACAATCCAGAGAATACTAACCATTTACATAAAAAACGAGACATTAAAGTTAACTTTAAGTACTTCAAATTCCAAACATTTCTGTAATAAAATTAATCTTTAATTTAGACATGCTATATTCTTATTCTGATAACTACACATATAAATTCGTGAGATTATTATATCACAATGTTAAAATTAATATAATTGATCTATAATATTTATTATCGCCATCAATATATAAACGTTGATTAGCTTTATCACTATCACGATGGTATATTTGCTCAATATGTTTTTTTATACATTACCACGCAAACAATTTTTGCACACATATAAAAGAAACACTTATACAACAACAACTGAAAAATAATTTATTTTATCTAATTTTAGACTACCTTGTTTTTAATTGCTTATTCAATAATTTTCTTTTACACTTATAATATATACACACATACACATTTCATGTTTAATTAGTATTGAACCATTGCAGAAACAATTGCTATGATTTCTAGCCTTTCCTCATCTTACAAAAAAACTTCTTTATTTCATTCGTATATTCCACATGTAATCTCCTCTTAGGTCTTTTACAGACTTTGGAAATACAATTTGGGACTTTAACTATCCGTCTATTAACATCTCTTCTAGCAATATTTTCAGCTCACTCTACTTCCGTTTCATAATTCATTTAATGATATCAATCCACACATATATTCATAATAATTAGAAGATTTTCATGAAATTATAAATATTGAAGTTTAATAAATTTGTCATAGAATTCAGTTATGAGTAAATCATACAAGCAATCAATTAAAACTAGACTAGTAAACTAAATTCATATCATTTAATGTGATTCCTTATAATGTAAAAGTGGAACGCTTTGTTTATTCCATAGTTTTAAATAAGAGAGATATATTACACATCAATAATGTATATTCGTATGATAAATTGAATTATAATAATTTCTTCAAACTTTTCACTGAACAAATTCTCATACATATACGCATAATTTATTTTATGGGTAACCATATAAGTGGAGTTTTTAAATTTATCTGTTTTTTATGATTGCTGCTGCTGCTGCTTCTTCTTCTTTTTTTTCTTCTTCTTCTTCTTCTCTCTTCCTCTCTCTCTTCTTCTTCTTCTTCTTCTTCTTCTTCTTCTTCTTCTTCTTCTTCTTCTTCTTCTTCTTCTTCTTCTTCTTCTTCTTCTTCTTCTTCTTCTTCTTCTTCTTCTTCTTCTTCTTCTTCTTCTTCTTCTTCTTCTTCTTCTTCTTCTTCTTCTTCTTCTTCTTCTTCTTCTTCTTCTTCTTCTTCTTCTTCTTCTTCTTCTTCTTCTTCTTCTTCTTCTTCTTCTTCTTCTTCTTCTTCTTCTTCTTCTTCTTCTTCTTCTTCTTCTTCTTCTTCTTCTTCTTCTTCTTCTTCTTCTTCTTCTTCTTCTTCTTCTTCTTCTTCTTCTTCTTCTTCTTCTTCTTCTTCTTCTTCTTCTTCTTCTTCTTCTTCTTCTTCTTCTTCTTCTTCTTCTTCTTCTTCTTCTTCTTCTTCTTCTTCTTCTTCTTCTTCTTCTTCTTCTTCTTCTTCTTCTTCTTCTTCTTCTTCTTCTTCTTCTTCTTCTTCTTCTTCTTCTTCTTCTTCTTCTTCTTCTTCTTCTTCTTCTTCTTCTTCTTCTTCTTCTTCTTCTTCTTCTTCTTCTTCTTCTTCTTCTTCTTCTTCTTCTTCTTCTTCTTCTTCTTCTTCTTCTTCTTCTTCTTCTTCTTCTTCTTCTTCTTCTTCTTCTTCTTATTATTATTATTATTATTATTATTATTATTATTATTATTATTTTTATTATTATTGCAGCATTGATATTTTTAATTGGAACATCCCTGCCATTGCCTGCTTGAAGAAGGGTCAAAAGTTGTTAATATTTTGGTAATAGTTACTAGGTTATACTTACTACCAAGATCAATTACAGCCAGATCTATCTAAAACATTGATGCTATTAGAATAATAATAAAAAGTTATACATACAGATAAGTCTTTTATACAAAAAGATGCAAGATTTGAAGCTGAGTGTAAAAAAGTATGACAACTTTATTTTTCCAATATTGAGGTAAAAAATAAGACTTGCACTCTCATCATATTCATAATAAAGGTATTAATATGCAGTGTATCTGAACTTAGTTCAGTCCCATATGGCTATTTAAGTTAGATAGCTGGATTGGAAGACATGGATTTCTGAAAATTTCAGAGTTTCTACTTAATAATTATACATTAGATAAAGTGCTGGGCTTGTTCTGGTATTTTTAATCTAAAAATTGAATATCCTAGCACCTCACTGAGGATGCCAAAAGCAGAAACTGGTCTGAGGTTGGGGGTATTTTACAAAGCTTGTTAAGAATTTGTTTTGTGAGCTCTATATATAACATTTGTAAACACAAGCTTATTAGATTAAGTCATGTGACATCTGACTTGATTTTTTTGTAATTTTATTTTTTGCTATGATGGCTTTGGCAATTTTATATTGCTAAAGCTATTAATATATGATGTATCTGAACTTAGTTCAGTCTCATATGGCTATTTAAGTTATATAGCTGGATTGGAAGACATATGGATGTCTGAAAATTTCAGAGTTTCTATTTAATAGTTATATATTAGATAATGTGCTGGGTTTATCCTGGTATTTTTAATCTAATAATTGAATATCCTAGCACCTTACTGAGGATGCTAGTAGCAGAAACCAGTCTGAGATTGGGGGTATTTTACAAATCTTGCTAAGAGTTTATTTTGTGAGATCTATATATAATCATGGTCATAAATGACTTCATTACTTTACAAATTTTCTGGATATAGTTCTTGACTTTGGAATAATGCAAAAAACTCATTAAAGTTCATAATTCAGCTTTCATATAAAATATTAAATTATTACTCAGTTATATTAGTTTATTGTCTGATAATTCAAAATGTTTTCAGTAGAGAAGTTATCATATTATATGTATATATAAGTTCTTTGTCTGAAGACAGATTAAATTAACTGGCCAACATAACTCTTTGACAAAGTGGTAACACTTGATCATCACTAATGATAATTTGTTATTGCTTATAAAAAGTATATTTTTTAGGACCAACTTTCTAAAATATGTTGTAATGCAAATACTTTATGTATAACATTTTTAGTATTATATGGTGAATATTGCCCCTGTTTAGAGAAAAAATTCTCACACTAAACTTCTGGATAATCAAATATTGCCTTGAAAAATATTTCTCACACTTAAATTTACTTCTTTGTAATGTCTCCCTGTTTTTTCAATATTCTTCCACAAGATATTAGAAGAGAAACTGCTCTATAAAAAGCTGTTAAGCACATTGTGTTTCCAATAATTTGGGGTATAGTTTCACAACCTAAGACTTGTTTCAAATCAATATTCTCATTTCGATGATTAAGTGAGATTCTACAACTGAAGAGTTATCATGTAAAAAATGGAAATTCTTATGAGATTGCAGATAAATCTCTTTTCCATAAATTCATCTGAATTTGATTTAGGACAACCCATAATTATAATGGTTATCTGCATCATAAATGGAATTTAGCAGCCACTAATCAATGTAGATATGAACAAACACAAATCAAAAATTGCAAAATTAATGACCATCAAAACTAAAATGCAGATTTGGAGAGCTTAATATATCACTAGTGAATTTGGTTGGAATTTTTTCAAGTTCCTTAGTAATATTTTAATAAAAAAACAGGCAAAACTCTCCATACAATAGTGCCATTCAGTGCAAGCCAGAGTAATCAATGGATGCCAGAAGGTTTGTGCATAAAATCCCTATGTAATGCCTACTCATCCAATATCCCCAGACTAGTTTCTGGCTTGTGGCCTTTGTCAGTAAGGGAGCCTTGGATCTGAGAGCACTGTACTTAGATTCCATTGATTACTCTGGCTTGCACTGAGTGGCACTACTGTATGGAGAGTTTTGTCTGTTTTAATAAGAGTTATTAGCAAGCATAAGAAATGGTGATCATGTAATATTTTAATAATAGTTAAGCTATCTAAAACAAAAGAAATCTATAAGATAATTAATAATCATACTTTTAATAAAATTTATTTTAGCTTTTTAAGTTTTAAAACTATACAAAACTTATGAACTTAAGAATGAATTTTAATTAGTATCACTTTAAGATCAGAAATAATAACTTTAATTTGATAATAGTGTTAATTAAATATTAATTGTTTACCAATATGAAACAAAATTAAATAATTTGATTGAAAGTGTGACAACCCAATATCTTCCTGCATTATTCCTTTTAGGTCTCTTTGCTATTTACTAGCAATATCTTGTACAATTTACAAACCAAAAACAGATGCACTTTATAAGTTTGTTTTCAACTTTTTTGATCTAGGATATAACAAAGTTCTAAAAATTAAAAACAATAAGTGAAACAGTAAAAGATTCACATGCATGGCTTGCTATTGCTTTAGATATAATCACAACAGCTCTCAATCATGAATCACAGATCCTTTTACAGATGGGCAACAGCTTGATTCTGATTTATTTTAAGAGAAATTTTTCTCTGTTATTCAGGATTTCTACACAATGTTCCATAAAGTCAGTTTTAATTTCATATATTCAAAAATTAGATGTCGTAAAATTGACCAAATCTATTTTAGATGATAATTGAACTGCCATTTAGCTGCTGTGCTTATTGTAAAAAGTTATTGAAGATGGCAGCTAGAGGGCAGTTCAATTATTACTTAAAATATGCTTGGTGAATTTCATGACTATATATATAAGTGTAATAATGTTGAAGGCTAAATGGATTTGTTAAGTTTAATCATTAAAAAGCACTCAACATTTAAATATTCCCAATATCATTAACAATCAACAATTTCAAACTATTGTTAAAAAGAGGTTGCCTTGACAACAGTTTGAAATTGTTGATTGTTAATGACATTGGTATTATCTAAGGATTGACTGCTTTTTAATATATAAATATATATTGTGATAGAGTGATGATCTCAGTTTATAATTTATATTTAAAAATAAAAGTAGTTGGCAATTGTAAATGAAAATTTAGGTTTCATAAATTAGATTAGATTTTTTTCATTAAATTTATGTTTCTATTATAGGCACACATGCATCAATTTAAAATAAAAACGAGTCAATTGTAAATTTCATTTTAGAAAGGTAAAAAATAATTTATTTCAACTAAATAAGTTGTTTTTTAAAAAAGTTATGTTCTAAAAACAAGATTTAATTAAATATGAATTAAATTTTTCTTTCTAAAATAGTTTATCTCATTATTAATTGAAATTCTTTGAAAACTGATTTCTTTTGTTAAGCTTTGTTCATGTTTTGGAAATGTTTTAAAATTTCAATTAAACATATTTTAGAGAATTAAGATAACTAGTGTTATCTGTAAACATGTTGTTTACATGGATGATTAAAATAATTACTGGCTTATTAGAAAATATGTTTTGCAAGATTGATAAAGGGATAAATAAGACTTAGAAAAAAATTTTGTCTTTTGGATTTTGGTCATTTGTTGCTGTCACTCCCTACCACCCACCACATCTGATTGCTACCAACATGAATTACCAGGAAACATGCTAAGAAGTTGCACTACCCAGAATGTGGGTATGAACTCATAACCATGAGGATGTCAAACTCTGATTGCTGAATTAAACCCAATGCTGTGATATATATATATATAAAACTGCAGTTAAAAAACATGCGTCTCAATAGTGAAATTATCAAATTGTGAGCCAAACTTTACCTAGAAATGAAAACCCAGTTGTGACTAATATTTGAAAACTATCAATGAAAAATATTTTATTAGTGAACTACCAAAGAGCTCTCTTTATGTCATGTCTATAGGAAAATGTACATATGTAAATATAACCCTGGGTTATTAGAGAAGCTGTCTTCTCTCAGCCATATCTTGGTTTAAGGGAATCAGTTATGTCCTTTATGAACAATTCAATACACTTTTAAAATTCTCATTACCACAAGCCAGCAATATTGAAAGGTATTAAACAATTTATATACTCTTACATATTTATTTTATTATAGCATGTGTGCATGTGCGGCACAACTGTTCCCAAAAGCTATAAAGTGTTACTATAAAATAGATAACTAAAAACAAATGAACTGAGTGCTTTCAAAGGATCTTGCCTTCATAATCACAGCTTGCTACTACGTTTAATGATATGCAAATGTGCTAATTCCATTTCTTTGATAAAGCATAGCATATGTCCTTCCTATTTATGGCATCTTTGTCTCGTGAGATGAAGAAGGCCTCTTGGATTTTTTTAAGGTCATATCTCTCTCTACACACGATTGTGGGATTGCTGGAATGCATTCGTGGTGACTTGTGGTCTGGTGCTGATAGAAAACTGACTAGGTGGAAGGATCATTGAAAGCTCTATTGTATGAATATTTATGTTGTGCTAATCGTGTGGACAAAGATGCTTTGCTTTCCCCATAATATGTGTCTTTACAATTATTGTTGGAGCATGCAATATTATATACTGTATGGGGGGAACAGTTGCACCGCACATGTGCTAGAATATATATATATATATATATATATATATTTCCCAAAAGTAAAAAATTATTTGACTTAATCATATTTATTTTATTTATCTTGAAAGTTAAATTAATTTTAATACTTATACTTTATAATAGTTAATACTGTTTAGTCTATTTGACATATTGTGGTAGGCTTTGAATATTTTTTTAATTATTTTGAATTAAAAAAATTATTTATGATATCCTGCAATGCTAAGCATGCCTTTTCTATAGATATAGATACTACTAAAAAACTTCTATTATCATTGACAAAGTTGTTTTAAAATTTAGTTATGTAATAGTCTACATCTTTAAATATTCAAGATAAAAAAGAAATCAGTTTTGTTTCTTAAGTTTTTTTCTCCTAAAGAATTTTAAATAATGGAGGGAATTTTAGTAATCAAAATTTAATTTTAAATAATCAGCATTTAATTAAAATAAATGTCAATTCAATCTTTCTCTGAGAGTTAATTTGTTTTAAAAGAATATAAATAAGGTTATCTTTCTAAATCTACTCCAAATAACTTAAACAATGCACTTCAAAGTAATGTAAGTCAAGTTTTGTGTGCATCTAACATGATGTACACATATCATATAAATAGTTCAATTAGGCCATTTTATGGTGCTTGAAACATTGAGATGATTTACTATTTCATTTTGTTTGTTTCATATACATGTCTGAAATGGAATATTAGTAAAGATATGTGTGCATTTTATATAGTGATACTGTAGACATTTTATCAACTGATTTACCTTCTTGATATATTATTTCTGCTTAAAGTACTCATTGATGGCTTTGAATTTGCTCCAGGTTTGAAGTTTTTTTATGAATTTGATTTTATTTGTGTTCCAGATTTGGAGACATTTCTCCATGAATTTGATTTTACTTTATACTTCAGATTGTTAGAAATTATTTAGTGTGTTGTTTCACTTTTAATATGACATATGGATCAAATGCATAGTGTATAAGTCTGATTTTGTAATGACATGCATGTTGTGAATATTTAAAGCTAATTTAATCTGTTTTAGTATTGATCTTTCAGTAAACAGAAAATAAATGCATACATCTTAACTTAGTTAACACATCTAACAAAATCAGATAGACAATAGTGTTACTTAGTGATAATCTTTAAAGATGTTATGGAATTATTAATATAATATTTTGTGTTTGCTTAATATTCAAAGACTATCTGATATCAGATACCATATATGCCAAAATAAAGGGGTAATTTCAATTTAGTACTTTAAATATATTACATTGAACTATTAATAAAATTTGTTTTGTTTATGTCGTAGCATCTGTTTATTGTTTTTTTTTGTTGGTAATTGATATTTTTAAAGAATCTCTGTTCTCTGCAACCTAGAGGCAATTAAAGGTATCCATTAGTAATGGTGTAGCTGTTTAGGCATTTATAATTAAGGATCCTCACCAGTACTCTCAAACATAATGTCAATTGAAAGACATTCTAGACTATAAGTCTAGTGGCAACCTCTAGTGTTGGATATTGATATGCCAACTGCCCTTTACAAATGTATATATATAAAATACATGTTTTGTGGGTTCTTCTATGTTAAAATATTTTAAATATTGATATACCGACATTTCGACTTGATCACACAAGTCATCTACTGGGTGATAAAAGGTAGAAAGATGGTTGTAGAAGCGCTACAACCACTGATTTGAAAAAAAAAATGTTAATGTTCCACCAATAGCAAAAATCTTAAATTAAGAATGCTTTTTAAAAAAAATCTTTCCAAGTAGGAGGAAGTTTGCATGTATCATATCACTTATTGATACAATCTGGCCTTTTAAGTATCTTAATAGCTTCTCTAATTTTGCACTGGTAGAGATTAATTATTAAACAACACTCATCATCATCAGCACTTTACTCCTTACTAGGTCATAAAATTGATTTTTCTAGTACCAGAATCATATCCAGATGTGATAATCTCTACCAGCGCAAAATTAGAGAAGCCATTGAGATACTTAAAAGGCCAGATTGTATCAATAAGCGAGATGATACAAGCAAATTTCCTCCTATTTGGAAATATTTTTTTAAAAAACATTCTTGTTTTAACATTTTTGCTATTGGTGAAACTTTAACATTTTTTTTCCAAATCAGTGATTGTAGCACCTCTACAACCATCTTTCTATGTTTTATCACCAGTAGATGACTTGTAAGATCAAGTCGAAATGTCGGTATATCAATATTTAAAATATTTTAACACGGATGAACTTGAAAAATATGTCTTTTATATATGCAACCTGTGAAAATGTTTGGATCAACATATATATATGTTATATCAACATATATATATATATATATCATATTAAGAACTTTAATTAACAAATAATAAAAAAATATTACAATTTTAAATAGAATAACAAAAACTACAAAGGCTGGTCAATCATACATTCAAATAAAACTTTATATATTTTTATTACATAGTGCATGTCCTAGTAGTTAACCAATGTATTAACATTGTTAAATAAATATTTAATATATAACACTATAATTTTGATGACGCAAATTAATGTTTTCCATTGCTAATGATTTATTTTTGAATAATAAATATTTATTTTATCATTATAACTTCTAAATAAAGTTAAAAATGTACTGCAGGGTTTGGTCTATAATAAAACTTTAGATCATCTTTGTAAGTATCTTCTATTAATTCATGTAATTTGAGGCTTTTAGGGAATATTCTGACTCTTACATGCAATTTTGAAAATATTTTTAGATCACAAAACAGGATTAAGATTTTATTTCACATATTTAATCCATGACCATTGAAAATAGTCATCTACAATTGATAAGTAAGTAGATAACTAGATAATATTAACCAGATTATAAAATTTTTATGTAACATGAGGTATTCAGATGAATATTGATGTGTTATTATGAACCTGAAAAATATAATTGCAATATGATTTGGTTTTCATGCCTGGTGTGGGAGGTGTTAAGCCCAATAAAGTGTTGACCTCATGATTTACTATTATCTTCTTGTATAGATAGATCTGCTGTGAGTTTTAGAATTTTTTTTATTTCATTATTAAATTCAATAAAAAATTCAATACTTTAATTATGTTTTTGACATGTTAATCAGCTGTAAAGTATTAACCAGCTAGCGAATTAGATAGTCAAGTTCAAAATATCATAAATATTTCAGATTATAAACCAACAACCTGGGTTTGAATTTAGGATAAAATCTGAATTTTTTAAAAACACGTTTGGGATTTTTTTAGCCAGTTCATAGCCAATTTATCTAACAATATTGGGATACATAGCTATTCTCAGGTAATGATAAGATAAAAATGGAAAAACCACTAAATCTCCATTAACTAGTAACTGGCCTAACTAGGAACTATTACTTTATTTTTTTACCATCAATTTTTGATAGATTATTGGAGAGAATTTTTTTCAACAGTGATCTATTTAAAAGGGATCTCACATACCTATGTATATAACAATTTAGACAAACATTTTCAATATATTAATAATTAAGTCAATATTGCTTTTTTTTTCTGAATAAATTACTTATACTTCTCAATTTTCCATAAATATAAGGACACATTTTACTCATTCTAAATCAATCATTGTAATATATATATAATTCAATGTCTGTATTTCTTCAAACCAATATATGTAATCTTATTATTGAATATTTATAAATACAGTGATTAGATATATGTAAAGTATAATTTTAAAATTTTATCCACTTAGGAGCACTTTCGACTACTCTCATAGTCTTTTTCAACCAATGCTTGGAAAAGCTAACCTTCCCACAATTCTGTGATCTTAACTTTTGCTGCCTGTCTGTTAATTAAGACTTGTTTGTATTTGTACATTAGCATAGATTCCTTTATTTTCCTTATATTTTCTTTTAATTTCATTTTCTGAATCCTTTTTAAAAACAGCAAGTGTTCTTTAGTTCTTTTTTCCAACATGCATCTCGATTCCCCTATATATATATATAAATATATTGGTTCATGTGTTAAAACTTAATACCAATACACTGACGTTGACTTGGTCAAACCATCACAGAAATGTTAGATATGGATTGTGGGAAGGTTAGCTTTAAAGTGTTAGTCGACAAAGGATGGCTGTGAAATGAACGTCAGTGATTGGTTTAAAGTTTTTGGATACAAATATGTATTTTATATATTTAACCCGTGCAAATCTTCGTTTTAACATATATATATATATATGCTACCACACTTACATATCAATTTATAAATGATGCAATTTTTATTTATAAATGAGGTAAATAAAGGAAGCTATGCTAATATAAAATACAAACAAAACTTAATTAATAGACAGGCAGCAAATGTTAAGATCATGGACTTGTGGGAAGGTTAGCCTTTCAAAGTGTTAGTCGACAAAGGCTACAAGGATAGTCGAAAGCATTCCTAAATGGATAAAATTTTAATCTATATTTTACATATATCCAATTACTGTATTTATAAATATGCAATTATAAGATTACACACACACATATATATATATAACAAATTATTAAACAATTATATTATCATTCATTTGCAGACACTTTTTTTTTTTTAATTTTGTGACAAAATTTTTTATAACAATGAAAATTAATCATGTAGATTTAAGAACTATTAGTATATTATAAATATTTTTTTTATTTTCTCTTTATCATTTTATAACAAATAATTATTTACTTATTTTATTAATACTAATATGTTGATTTATGCCTATAAATAGAAAAAAATTCTTATTCAAACAAACCTTTTATGTTGGTCATGTTGTACTGGTCAAAAATGTATGTCCATCCAACAAGATTTAGAATCTAGGCAAAAGTACCCTAAATCCAATCATGCCTGAGATACACAGGTCAGGAGCAATAATGAATTCTAACCAATTTGCCATTCCCTAAATCTATAACCCTACAGACAACACCTACAGTGACACCACATGAATTCATTTTCTCCTGGCCCAGTGCTACAATGTTTTGGATGAGATCTCAACTGTTGATGATGATGATGAGAGATTGAGTGAACCTGAGATATAAGTTAAAAACATACAAAAATATATTAATGAGATTTGAACACACTGGATTAAGTTTAAAAATATGAATATTTATTTTAACAAAATTCAAGATGATTTTATATATATAATCAACCTCATGCAGTTTAAACTTTATTTTGATTACAAATATTTGACAATCTTGAGTCAATTATTTTTATTTTTATAGATATCAATTTAGTGTGGAGTTACAATACTGAATGTATATTTGGAAATTGGATTTTATTTAATGTTACAAAAACAGATTTATCTGGGTGGTTGGTGGATGTTTTATACATTTAGAAAACACATATAAAGATACGATAATAGAGTTTTGCTGTTTATACAACTTTAATGGAATGCTCTTGGCATTTGATACATAGCTTTATTTTTTTATTTATAACAATTAAATAAGGATACATTATGATCCATAAGTATTTATTATACATTTTCAACATTTCATAATCAAATATTGCGAAACTCTATAAATATGGGAATGGCTTATTTCAATAAAGGGGAGGTCAGCTTTAGAGAGGTTGAATCTAAAACTCCAATGAAAAATATTTAATGAGAAAAACATTTCATTATCACACATCATTACAATTTACTTTGTCAAACATGCTATGAAATGAAATATAAGAAATTGTGGTACTAGCAACATGTCAGTCAAAGAGAAAGTGGCAACTTCAGCCAAGAAAATTTCATTCTTTGATTTTAAAGTGGTACACCAGCTTCAGGTTGAGCAGTACTGAAATGGAAAGGTAGGTAGGAAGTTGATATGGTTCCAAATTATGATAAGTCCATGCAGAGCTTCAACAACACACTAACCAACTTGTTCCAGAGAGTAGACTTACACCCCTGTTTCGAATGGAAGGCTGCATAATCTTCTGGAGTGAGGTACAGACAGATATGAGCAGTATAGAAATATATACTTTGAGGAGAAGAATGACAAACAAAGAAGATCATGACTCCCCAGAGTGAAGCAAGGGTGAATCAGATCAAAGCCCTATGTGGCTTATTAATAATTTTTGACATATGTTAGCAATGCTACTATAAGGATATGAAAACATTAGATTTAAATACTAAAATAAAGCCTTAAGTAATTCAACAAATACATAATGATATGTTAAAATAATGACCCATGTAAGATAGTCATTTATCAGAAGCTATAACTATAATTAATTAAGCGTGCATTTCTCCCTTTCTTGAATCAATACTACTTTGTTTAACATATAAAAAAAACTAAAATTCACACACTTAAAAGTGAAATAACAAAATAGAATTTGGTCACCAGCCTTTTGGCAATGATGATCAATAAAGAAATCAATAAACTTAACGTACACCAATATTCACCCAGATTGAAAGGTATTTATACATTTTGTATAAATTTACAATAAAATATTTTTAAAAGTATATATTCATTTAAAAAAAACCAACTCAATCTTAAGAGCTATTTAGAAATAAAGACACAAAATAATTAAGTATTCTCCCCTCCCTCCTTTCTATTCCACAGTGGGATATAGAAGTTCATAAGATTGGGTTTGATTGACATTTACAAATAAAATTAAGTGAAAAATATAAAAATATCATTGATAATAAATTCTAACTGCACTAAATTATAAGAATAATAAGAAGCATGAGTTGGATGAAAGATTAATTTAGGTTGTAGAGAATCGATACACAGAAAATAATTATTAATTTAACATAATTGCCAATTAGCGAGTTAAAAGATAGATTTAACATAAAGGAAGCATTAATATTTAAAAGGAGTTAGAATTTAGGTAATGCGATTATAATGACTTTGGGCTTGTTACGTCATGATTCTCTAGAATGAAATACTGATGAATCTTAGGTGGAAGATGGCATTCTTTGACTTTCATGGCAGGCAGATGTTACTTAAGCTAAAAGCATGTTTCTTGGCCTCGGTGATTCTCTGATGGCATGGACACACTTGATCGGTAGTAGCTACATCACAGCATGGCAAAGAGTCAGGCTGAAAATTGAGAAAAAGGTGGCTTAGGTCCTTCTATCCAAAAACCATTTCAAAAATCAAAAAGATGCGAAGTCAGTTTAGCAGCAATTGACCAAACTCTAACACAATAGATTTTCAACCCTATTTATACAAGTTTTGAGTTATTTAAAGAATGCTTTTAATCAAACTTCTTAGCTCAAATGGAATCCTGAATCTACAGAAATATTTTCTCTATTGTTATTAGAGATGCAATTGCTAGATAACTCTCCAAAAATAAATTCAAATCAATTTCCAAATTGGAAATAGATTTGATCAAATGTTATCAGCTAACTTAAAATCAATTACCTTTGTTTTAAATTTTACTTTCATTAACTTTGATTTAAAAATTCCTTTTAAAACCATGAAGCAAATTAATGTTCCCACCCCTTTAATTACTCTTGGACAGTAATCTTCCATCTTGAATTTTTATGTAATTATATACAGAAAAATAATTACAAAATAAATAAAATATAATTAAAAAAAATATTTACAATATTTGTACTTTTATATAAATATATGCTCCGTTAATACATGTATATACCTGAGTCACATCTATTGAAGTTAATATTTAAAATAATTAAAAAACTTTTTTATTTAAGATTTATATTTATAAATCTCATAGACCCTTCTCATAAATACATATATAACTCATATACATATGGCAAAAAGGAGCAGGGTGAAATGTGGGTTAAGTGGTAAAATAGTGAAGCTTGATCTTGAACTAAGATCAACTGCTTCAATGTTAAACATAGTTTTAGTTTGGATATTTAGAAAATTGTAAACAAAAATTAGATCACATAATAAAGTAGTTCATATACTAGTGAACGATAAAATAAAAGATAAATGGACTGTGAATTTGAAAGATAAACCACAAATAAATCTCTCAACTGCAATTACCATACTCCACACAAGGCAATTATATATACATGTACCATATATATATAAGGAAATGATTAATTTTTGTTCTGATATTTAGGATGCAATCTTAATTTATATAAGTCTTAGGACACATGTATTCATGTCATTTGATTTCAAAGTCATCTCCCCACCCCCCAAAAAAAAACATCCCCCCAAAAAACAATGATAGGCTGAGCAGTTTATCATATGGAACACAAATAGCAAATAAACAAAAAAATCTGTACTCAATTTAATATGTGAAAAGTTTTTGAAAGCCATAGCACATTACACTATAAGAAATCCTAATGCCTACAAAAGCTAATTCAAAATGCTGAAAAAAGAAACTGCTTTTATGAAATTTCATGTGAATGTGGAAGAACATATATCAGTGAAAACAGACACTTAATCAAAATTAATTAAAAGAATGTAAAACAATGATTAGGAAAAAAACAGATGTGTTTGAAGTAGTAGAGCATGCATATATCAATGACTTTTGTTTGATTGTTAAAATGCAAAAATATTAGGCAGTGAGAAAAAATTAAATTAAGCAAATGTAAAGAAGTTGCCTATCCAAGGGGAAATTATTAAAGTGAAAGTTAACCTCTCATAATGCACTATTTCTTAAATATTATAAATCTCTGCACACTCGCCCACCAGTGAGAGTTTAAAAAACATAAGTGAAACACTTAAGTTTAGAGCATATTTGTATCTACACCAACTTTTACTGACTATGCTTAAATCAGGGCTTGAGTCTATTATGTGCCTGATGTCATAGTCAAATATTGAATTGTACAAATTTTGTTAACCTATCACAGTTGAAGGACAATGTCTCATTTGAACCACTATGAGTAGATTTATACAACTTATAAATGTAAATCTATTATTATAAAGCACTGAAAATTTTGAAATTATTAAAGCGGAAGTCAACCTCTGATAATGCGTTATTTCTTAAATATTGTAAATCTTTGCACACTCACCCACCAATAAGAGTTTAAAAAACTTAAGTGAATCAATTAAGTTTAGAGCATATTTGTATATATACCAACTCTATGTAAGAATAGCAAATAACCTCATAAATCAATCTAGTATAACAACCTATAGTGTTTAGAAGTCAGTCATTAATCTTGCTTTAAAAAAATAGAAAAATCAGAAGAATTCTTTTACAAAAGGATGATTGTTGCTATTCTCAGAGTAGTCTAGTTAGATAGAACTTCACTTTAATTTCAGTATTTATGAATTTAAAAGCAGTAATTTAATCCTTGAGGTATTTATCACTGATCAGAGTACAAACAGATCAAGAAGAGAAAATAATATTACTCAAAATGTTGTGTTCTATATTAATATGTGTGTTGCTATTAATATATTAATGTATTTTTAGAAATATATGAGAATTCTAATGGATTATAGAAAAAGTTCAACATTTATATATAAATACAATGCAATCATCTCAAACTTTACACAAATCTATATAGCAGCAGTTATCAACTTGTGGGTCATGACCCCTTTGAGGGCTGAACAACCCTTTCACAGGGGTCACCTAAGACCATTGGAAAATACATTTTTGATTCATAACAGTAGCAAAATTAAAGGTTGGGGGCATCACGACGTAAGGAACTGTATTAAAGAGTCGTGGCATTAGGAAGGTTGAGAGTCCCTGCTTTAAAGTATAGAATTAAGAATACACACAATATATATATATATATGTATGTATTGAACAGATGTTTTGTACATATCTATGATTCAATTATTTAAATTTACATATATACATTAGGATATCAACAAAAATAATTAACAAATAAAAAAATAGAATCCATATATTTTAAATGACATATGTGTACATATAGTACATATGTTTTTAATAAATTGTATATACATGTTAAAACATCAACAAAGATGTAACTTATCAATTCTCTTTTTCATTTTGTTATGATGAAAACTGATAATGATGAAATGCAAAATTACAATGCAAAATAAGTTTACACGCTAATATAAAAGTAGAAGTGACTATTTTTTTTTGTGATCATAGCACAATGGTTGCAATAAGAATTTTGTTTTTACTAATTTATTTTTACATTTTATTATTTTTTTTTCTATTTGTGAATAGGAGCCATTTATAAGTGAAATTTTAACTCCAAAAAATAAAAATAAAAAAGAGAAAGAAGAGGAGAGAGGGGGAAGAGAGAGCGAAAGAAAGATAGGGAGAAAGAGAGAGGAAACGAGAGAGAGAAATAAAGGAAGAGAGAGGAAAAAGAGAAGAGGTGGATATAGAATGAGTGAGAGAGCGAATTAAAACAAGTCGATGTCCGATTTTGTGATGTTTATACAGACCAATAGTATGAACCACTATTAGATTCACATATATCAAATGCTGGCCATCTAGTCTGTTCTTTGATATTTTGTGTTGTATATATATATATAGTTAATAATAAAAAAAAAAACTTGTACGAGATATATATTAGTCATATTGAATTAAATATTAATATTAATGAGAAACAAGATAATTTGACAGTTGTACAACTATTTATCTACAATCAAAATAAAAAAATGCTAGTAAATCCGATAAATATTAAAATTACATCTAATTTAACCAGTTTTATTAAACTTTAATATTTAATAATAGAGTAGACACACTAATCAGATATGATGTTTGTAATCAGGGATTTTCCTGATCGGCAGAATTATTTCAGCAAGCTACCATCTTATCAGTTTTAAAATTCTTCTCAACATTTGGACATTATTTATAAGATAAATAATTTGGTTGTTTATTTTTTTAATTGAAAGATAATTATATATATAATTGAATGTTATTAGAATTGTAGAATTGTAACTAAATGTGTTTTAAATCGAAATGGTATAATTAATTTAATAACACGTTAAATAATAAACTGCATATATATATACGCTATTTTAAAATATTTTTTAATTACAAAAACTAAATTACTAGTACAAGGAAATAACTTCATTGATTTTATTTCTCCAAGCTTTTTCAATTGCCAAAAGTTACTTGACTTGACCTGATACTAGTATAAGCAGTTCTTTTAAGATCTCATTGAATCACATGATAACTTAAGTCCTAGCATCTGACCTTTTCTTGACTAAATCAGAGATTAAAGGTTAACCTCTGATGGCTTGTTTGCTACTTGTACTTCAAGCTAAATTTTAAATGGATAAATATAATCATAACAGCTGCTAATAAATTTGATTCAAAATGAGACATAAAAAAAAATACACTAAACATTGATTGAGAGATTAATTCATATAGAAAGAAACAATCCCTTTACTCTAAAAAACAGAAATTAAATACACGCACATTGCAAATGTAAAAAAAAAACTTTTTTTTATTTTGTAAATTATAATCAAATTACGAATTTATTTATTTTTCATTAATAAAAAGTTCGTTATTTAATAAACTCAAAGCCGTAAAAGTTTATCTTACGATTTTTAAGTTGATACAACAAATGTAATTTCTATCTACATATTACTTGGTGCTTAAATAACATCTATCCTGATGAGCTTTCCGAAATATATTTAGAACATAATTAGAGCGTGTTTATCATGCTTATAATGAGGGTTCAAACTGGAGCTGAGTGAATTATACAACTTTATTGACAGGTTAACATTTTATTTTCAGATTAATGGCCCAAAACTTATCCAGCTAATCAGTCAATATTGTCGAGTACATTATTTAATTACTCGTAGCTAAAAAGTAAACAACAATGGGGGAATGCGTATGGAGAGATTTTCGTTCCTCTGTGTATTATTTAAAGGCAGTTTTACCTTACCTATAATAAAAATACAAATTGCTAAATTTGTAAGATTTAAGTACAAGTTGTAATATGCGTTGTTAACCGAGAGGTCAGCGCAGCAGCCTTGCAAGCAAGCAGTTGGTTGCAGACGGTTGTCGCGGGTACGCCCCTCCCCCCGGCCGATGCTATGACATATGGAAAAAAAAGTTGTAATATATATACTTTTAAGCTAGATGTAATTAGAAGGGATTTGAACCCAGACTTTCAAACTCCCTTTAGTCATCTACTCCATCTTATACAACCAATATCCACGACCACATATATGGCGAAAAAGATAAATGATCTTCAATATATGTATTTCGTGCTGAACTCATCAATTGGTCCGGATTATCTACATGCACACACACACACATATATATATAATCAGTGCTTAGTTTATATTAAGATAATAAATCTTCAACTTAAATGAACAGGCTTCAATGTTCTCCATTCACCAACTTTTCAGCCATCCATATCATTGAAAATTTGATGGTGGCATGTTCAAATCCCTTGTGTATCAATTTTATTGTCATACCCATGTTGACCATAAGCTATTCTGACCTCTAATATGTAGGACGTTAAGCCCGTTTAAATACACAGAAGAGGAATGGGTAGATTACAAGCTAAATATGTAATATTTAAATGCAAATATAGTACATATACTTTTTAAGCTAGATGTAATTAGAGGGGATTTAAACCCAGACTTTCCAGCTCCCCCATAGTCATCCATTCCATTTTATATAATCGATTCAGACGACCACATACATGCAAAAAAGATAAATAATCTCCAATGTAATTAATGAATTATAAATCCAAATTTTACAACTAAATTAATTAGTTTTTTAATTATTCCACAAAAAAAAAAAAAAAAAGATTATGTAGTTCGAAAGGACTAATCAAAAAATTATAAAAATTAAAAAGAATAAAATTCCTATTATCTGCAATTCAGTAATTTGGGTTAAAGAGATATTATATATATAAAGAGATATTATTTTCTAAATTACACAACAAATAGTATATAAAAATCGAACTATGTACTATGGAATTTTTTGTTCAGTGATAGAGTGCAGAATCTGGTGCTGAAAGTTCATGGATTCCAATTCTAGCTTTGGCTATTTTCGTTCATCAAACTTCTTATCAATTCATAAACAATAAGTAATTTGATTATTTTCAATGACAAAGACCATTACAGGCTTAGGTAAACATAAATATTTTATTTTGACAATCATTTATTTAGTATGACAAACATAAAAAGACGTGTTGTTTATTGCAGTGCGGAATTAGTAGATACAGGACTAAGTGTTGTTATATTTATTGTCAACTTAGGGGGAAAATCTCAGTTAATTGAATAGAATTGTTAAGCTTAATTTATCACTAGGGTTTTCACACGGCACGTGATTGAACAAATTAACCAAATACGTTATTTCTTTATTTGCAGACATAAAACAACAATAGATCAGTACTTTATAACTTATAGTTTTTTGCCATCTGTAAATCAAAGAATAGATAATCAATTAGTTTAAAACACGACAAATTTTTATAAAACAAAGCATAAAAACAATAAAGTCTAGCAGTGTTTGAAGTTTTAATTTGTTGGACTATTTCCATCACCTAAATCTAATATTAAATATTTAACATTTTTAGAAATAAAAAAAAAGCTTTATTTAAATAAAGTTTCATATTTTCTGAAGACATTCAATATTTAATGTTAGATGATGAATTAATTAAGTATAACAATGTGACTATTTCTGATTTGATTGCACTTTGTCTATCCAATTTAATCATGTATAGAGGGGATTTGAACTCAGACTTTCAAACCCCCTTCAGTGATGCACTCCATCTTATATGACCACATAAATGCAAAAAAGATAAAATGATCTCCAATATAATATTTCGTGCTGAACCAGCACTCGTCAGTTGATCTGGATCATCATCTCCCTCACAAATATAATCAGTGTTCGTTTTATATTAATATGAAACTCTTCAAACTTTAATGTACAGGTTTCAATCTTCTCCATTCTCCAACTCTTCAGTCATCCATATCATTGAAAATCTGATGGCGGCATTTGTTGAGTCTTACCCACGTTGACCTAAGTCAATCTGACTCCTCATATGTAGGAACTTACCCTCATTTAAATATACAGAAGAGGGATGAGCACAATACAAGCTGAAAATATAATATTTAAATACATGTATAGTATATATAATTTAAACTACATGTATTAGAAGGATTTGAGCTCAGGCTTTCAAGTTTCGTTTAATCATCCACTTCATTTTATACAACTAATATAAATAACTTCATACATGTGAAAAAGATAAATGATTTCCAATATATGTATTTTGTACTGAGCCAATACTCATCAGTTGGTTCAGATTATCATCTGTCATCTCCCCCCCCCCATATATATCTATATAATCAGTGCTCAGTTTATATTAAGGTAGCAAATCTTCAAACTTTAATGGACAGTCTTCAATCTTCTCCATTCTCCAACTCTTCAGCAATTCATATCAATGAAAATCTGTTGATGGAAGGTTCAAAGCCCTTGTTTGCCAATTTTGTTGAGTCATACCTATGTTGACTATAAGTCAATCTGACCCATCATATCTAGGACTTTAAACCTATTTGAATACACAGAAGAGAGATGGTCAGAATATAGACTGAAAATGTAATATATATATATATATATATATATATTAAACTAGATGTAATTAGAGATTTGAACCCAGAATTTTATGCCACATTTAATCGTCTACTCCATCCTATACAACCAATACACATGACCACATCCATGCAAAAAAGATAAATGATCTCTAATATATATATTTTATGCTGAACCAGCACTCATCAGTTGGTCCAAATCATCATCTCCCACACACATATATAATCAGTGCTTGGTTTATATTAATATTGCAAATCTTCATAACTTTAATGATCAGGTTTTAATCTATACTTTCCAACTCTTCAGTCATCCATATCATTGAAAATCTGATGATGGCATGTTCAAAGCCTTTGTGGGTCAGATTGATTTGCGGTCAACATAGGTATGATACAAATTGGAAAACAAAGGCTTTGAATATGTCATCACCAGATTTTCAATAAAATAGATGGCTGAAGAGTGGAGAAGATTGAAGCCTGTCCATTAAAGTATGAAGATTTGCTATTTTAACATAAACCAAGTACTGATTTTATATATATATATATATATATATATATATACATATCAGTATATATATATATATATATATATATATATATATATATTGTGCCATTACAATTTGGTCACTAGCCAAATTTATAGTAATGTGCATGTAGAAAAGGTAAACCAAAATCATCATCACATTTTTATATAATCATAAATGAAGCTGTAGGGCATCCAAGTTCAAACCCTACCAGATCAAAATCTTAAACACTTTAGACAAAGAATGGGTCAACAATTATATGCTTTATTTGTTTGTGTGTTGATAGAAAGGTAATACACACATTTAAAATATTTAATATTTAAATTTTCTTTAAAAAGCAAAGTTACAATGCATACATATAGGCAATGTATGTGTAAATTATTTATTTGTTTTATATTTCAAATATTCAACATTTTAACTTTCTTTAAAACTAACCTATGCTTGATCAATTCTAATATTTTATTCTATACTTTTATTTTGCTTTTCTTTAATTATAAGTGGGATTTAAAAGTTACAGATTTAATTAAATAATTGGGTTATAATTACTAAGCTAGCAATCATATTATTTAAGGTTAGTTTATGAATGATTTGAAAGAATGCAGGATGTGTGTACATTACATACAAAATTTTACATTTCCTAAATATTGAAAGAAAAGGAAGTATTAAATCTGTCAAATTATTTTTTTTTGTACAATTTTTTTTGTTAAAACAGGAAATCTGTTTAATCAGATATCGATCTTTGTAGTGAATTTTTTGTAAATGATTGTCACTTTGGAGCTATAATTTTGAAATTTGTCTTATCAAGATCTAAAGAAGGAAGCTCAAAGATTTGAAGTGTTACCTGGATGTTAAAAAGAAAGAAAAAACAAAAGAAAGGAAATAAGAATTGAGTCTATTTTTTTTTTAAACAAAAGTGTCTGGAAAAAGGATTAAACTTTTCAGTTGAAAAATAATATAGTTGAAAATAAATTACAGATCTAATTAAAACAAATTTGTCCAAAAATAGCAAGTGATGCTATCTCTGATTGGTTAAGGTAGCTAAAAATTGGATATAAAAAGCTGTCTTAGATTATTATTGTGATTGATTGAGATTGTTAAACTATCAAATTTAATGCTGAAAATATAAAAAAATGACTTGCTAGAAAAATTATATGTATGTTCCATCGATTCCTGACCATCTGGGGAAGCTGCACATCACATAGGAAAGAAAAGATGTGTCTAAAATAATATTCTACACCTTTCAACTGACCAGATAAATAAGATGTTTTTAATAGAAGAAAGAAAGCATTCACCTGCATTCAAAGAAGATGAATTAATCTACTGATAAATATTAATCATCAAGTCCAATCAATTGTTACAACAACTGATTTTAAACTCAAGGAAATTTACAAATGGGGAAACAACTGCTGTATTTCATCCACATGCTTGACAGGAAAAGAAGAAAAATTAATATAATGATTTCCAAATTATCCACTAAAGCAAATAACCTCAATAGAGTCACCATCATCAAATAGTTATCAACCTCAAGAAAGAGATTGTTCCCAGTAAAACGGAAATGGTAGCTGAGAAATATAAGCATTATACAAGACAAGTTTGAACCCTTGGAAATTCGTCACAAGCAAAAGATCGGTAATATGACTTTTTATATCTATTTTCTTTATGATATCAGTCTTAATAAACATTTTAGCAATAAAGTGGTATATTTTACTTAAAGAACTTTTAAAGACTATTCAGATCGATTAAAACAAGAATGTCTTACCAATAATAACTTTGAGCTTCATAAATGACCTTGAATGTATGAAAATTATTTGTTTATTAATTTTACAATATTAATGTGTAAAACAATTTTTTTTTATGGTATTATGATTTTAGTTTTAACTAATATATTATTATTTTGGTTTTAAATAATATTTTGTTATCATGGGATAAAACACGCACATACATAATAATATTTTTATATGTGTATAATTGGAAGTGAATGTGGAATAATGAGTAGTATTAGAATATTAGATTATTTTGTTTCAAGTTCAGTATAGATTTCAGCGCTTGGAAGGGAGGGGGGAGAAAATAATTTAAAACTTTTTTCTAAAACTTGCTCTTTCAATTTTTACTAACATTTTTTTTTACATTCTATTTACATGTTGGATTTTAAAGTATGTGTGCTAATGAGCAGATAATATTTTTTTTTTAATACTTTTCTCATGGAGTGAAAATCATGGTCAATGTGACGTCCAACTTAATACAAATACATTTGAAGGGAAAGGGGGAAGAACTTAAAATTAATCTGAGGATTGTTATATAACCAATTATTATTATTATTATTCATGTCAATTTTCATATTTATCTAGAAATTTTTATGTATATGTTAAAACTGTAGTAATAAATATTAGTTTGTTTTATTAAACGAGGCGTAGATATTTCATTAAGTGTAGTCTTTGTTAAGTGTGATTATTCATCATTATCAATGGTTGAATATTAGTTATTTAAGATATAAGTAAGTATGCTAAAATTAAGCAATAATTATGCATTTCTTTATAAAATTTAGTTTTATGTTTAGGCTTAGTCCTAGAGCTGTAGTTGAAACCCTTGTCATTATTGTTATTATTATCATCATCATCATCGTCATCAACGTTTTAATTAATGAGCTGTTTAACTGTTTAAAGGCCATAAATAAATATTGATTTTATAATATTTAGTGATCTCTTAGTATTATTATAACCACATCCCATCATCTATTTCATGCAAGGATGAGTGAATTGCCATCCTAAATTAGTTATATATAATCTGAGCTAGTGAACTTATAAAAATATTGAAACACATTTATTGTGTTAAGATCTGAGAAATGATTTATGTCTAGTATACTCCACTGTGGTTTAAAGATGTTTTACTTTTACCTAACTATTAGTGCTTCTAGTGATATGGCTCAAAAAGCAAAATCTCTCATTTTTATTAGAAATAAAGTACCAAAAAGGGATTCAAACCCGGTACATGTGAAAGGTTATCAGATATAACCGTGTCTAGATTCAGATAATCTAGTGGCGCCCTGCTAGACCATATTCACTTAGTATTTGTTTAAACATGCACTTAACATCAAACCAAGGAATGAAAGTGGATAAAACCTACTGCCTGTATACCTGAGTTATATTTTATTGAATTACTAGTGTACTCACTTCACGTGTTTTCATATAATACTGGTTATTAATAATTTGATCAACCTTTAATTTTGATATTGGACTCCTTTACTCAGGTATAGTAATATCTTCTATTTGAACTCATTTATTTAGGTTACAATATATATATATATATATATATGGGAAAGGATGATCCAGACCAACTGATTGCTATTTCAGCACATAATATATATATTGGGGATCATTAATTTTGTTTTTATGTATGTGGTCATGGAGTGGTTGACTGAAGAGTGTTTGAATGTTTGAGTTCAAATCTCTTCTAATTACATTTAGTTTAAAGTATAAATATTATACATGTAACTAAATATTACATTTTCAGCCTGTAACTGTACATTCCTCTTTTGTGTCTTTAAATGGGTTTAAGGTCCTACACATGAGGGGTCAGATTGTCCTATGGTCCAACATGGGTATGATGAAAAATGGGCAAACAAGGGCATTGAAAATGCCTTCATCAGATTTTCAATGGTATGGATAGCTGAAGAGTTAGAGAGTGAAGAAGATTGTAGCCTGTCCATTAAAGTTTGAAGATTTGCTATCTTAATATATATCGAGTACTGATTACATATATGTGTGGGAAATGATGATTCTAATATATATCAAGTACTGATTATATATGTGTGTGTGGGAGATGATGATCTGAACCAACTGGTGAGTGCTGGTTTAGCACAAAATGTATATATTGGCAATTTTTTTTTCATGTCATGTCATCTATATCGGTTGTATAAGAGGGAGTAGACAATTGAAGGGTGGTTAAAAGTCTAGCTTTAAATCCCATCTAATTATATCTAGTTTAAAGTATGTATACTATATATGTATTTAAATATTACAGTTTAAAGTATATATATATTATACATATATTAAATACTACATTATCAACCTGTACATGTATTCACATATTAATATCATTATTAACTGCAAGATATCATATATTCATATTAATTAAATGTAGAAAAAGAATAATATTTAACATGCATAAAGACATATATTATAGAACATTTAAAAATAAATATAAAATATGTATGTTTATAATTACAGGATCTGAAAAAGTGTTTAAAATAACGAGTAATCAGTAGTGTTTTAATTAATAAACATATTGATGATCTTAACATCTGTTAGGTGATCATATCCAAAAGACATATAAGTCTACTTTACTGGTTAATTATGAGTGATTGTGGGAAATTACTAACTAGTAATAAAAAAGTAAGATTATCCAATGGTTTATTGCTCAGGAGTTTATAAAGAGTATATGCTCTCACATTCTTTATATTACAGTAAACTTTAGATAATGATGATCACCAGATGGCACTGCTAAAATACCTATACTGTATTTCCTACCCAAAATCTCCATAATAGTTTCAAGTTTATGGGTTTCATCAGTAAGAAACTTCAGATATTGGAACAGTTCCCTAATCTTGAAATGTTGGATAAGATAACACAGGATAGAGGTTTATTAAGCACTATTATCTAACAATATCATTGTTCTTTAAAGCTTATTGTAAGTGATATAAAGAAGATAAAAAAGTACATTAAAACATCAATATGTTATCTGAAATCATGTGATATTTTATTGTTTTTAAAAAGTTTGACATCTGGAAATGATTGAGATGGGTACAATTCGTGGGCTTTAATTAAACTTCAAATCTGGCTCTCTATCCTTGTATCAAAAGTATGCAGGATCTTATGGTCATGACTTTAAAAGTAATAATGTCTCGAGTCTAATCTTAATAAGGGTGTTTTTCTGAGAGTTTGTGACAAGGTTATAAAAGGTCCTTAGGAACCAAAAATAAAAAATAGTAAGTAAAAAAGACAAATACTAACTTTCTCAGGATTTCTACATACCATAAGCATCAAAATATCTTACCTATGTTGTAGGACATTTGGATATTAGTATTTTTGGTATAGGTTTTGGAAACAAATCATGTGCTATAAATAGTAGTCTGTGACTAACCATTATAATATTATTATTATCTTTTAATTTTGTAATGTTTGAATTTTTGAAAATTCTGTAAATTAATATGGAAAAGAAAATCATTTTTAATTTGGTCTCAATATATAGGAAACTGAAAAGACCAACCATTTATTAGATATTTGACAAAGATCTCACTTCACTACAATAATCAAGAATATGCTTGAAACTTTGCATCATATTTACATTATTTGCCATATAAAATAACAAATGAATTCTTGTAGCTTTTTCTTTTGTAATAAAAATCTAAGTAGCAAATATCTAAGATTTCATAGATGAAGCAAATATAGAAGTATTATT
The DNA here is from genome assembly GCA_028023455.1 of Epiperipatus broadwayi. Lineage (NCBI taxonomy): Eukaryota > Metazoa > Onychophora > Udeonychophora > Euonychophora > Peripatidae > Epiperipatus > Epiperipatus broadwayi. The sequence continues at coordinate 331,307 of JAQFVV010006655.1, read as the reverse complement.
ATAGTGAAACATTAATCAAATATATATTTTATATTTTATCAGTTTTGGAAAACTATTGTTTTTTTTAGTAAGTATATCAGTTGTCACCATATCAATGTTTATTTGAAATAGAGTATTATTACCATTAATCTCTATAAATCTTCTCACACTACTATTGATAAAAAAAGCAATTATAGAGAATATTATTCACTATTAAATAAATTATAAGTAAGCAGTTTCTCAACCAATTACATCTAACCAATATCATTTATTTAAAATTAATACAAACATTAACTGCACATAATAATATTACTTAAGGGTATAGTGAAATGCAAAATTATATTCTGCAAGAATGCTTAAACAATGAATAATTATCAAAGTGTTAATATTTAAAATTGCTCAACCAGAGGTTTTATGCAATGCATCTTAGAATGCAGAATGCAAGCTATTGATAGAATGCATAGATAAAAGATAATAAAATGACCTTCAGATATGGGGGTTAATTGTATATAAGTAATAAACAGTTCCCAATACAAATGTATGCTTAACTAAGAATAACTATAGAAGATTTGAACACAGACTTTCAACTAACCACACTATCTCATACCACTGATATACACGACCACACACATGTAGAAAAGAAAAATAATTACCAATATACATTTCATGCTGAACCACCACTCATCAGTTGATCCAGATTATCATCTTCCACATATATATATAATCAGTGATCAGTATATATTAAGATAGCAAACCCTCATACTATAATGGATAGGCTTCAATCTACTCCCAACCTCCAAGTCTTCAGCCATCCATACCATAGAAATCTGACAATGGAAAGCTCAAATCCCTTGTTGATACCAATATTACCTGTATTTCAAATACTTACACATCAAGCCTGCATTCTGCCAATCCATCTTCTATGTATTTAAATGGATAAGGACCTATACATGAGGGGTCAGAGTGACATGAGGTCATCATGGGCATGACAATAATATTGGCATCAATGGGGGATTTGAACTTTCCATCATCAGATTTCAATGGTATGGATGGCTGAAGAGTTGAAGATTGGAGTAGAATGAAGCCTGTCCATTACAGTACGAGAGTTTGCTATCTTAATATAAACTGAACACTGATTATATATGTGTGTGGGAGATGATAATCTGGATCAACTGATGATTGCTAGTCAACACAAAATATTATATTGGTGATTATTTATCTTTTCTACATGTGTGTGGTCATGTGTATCAGTGGTATGGGATAGTGTGGTTAGTTGAAGGATGCTTGAATGTCTGAGTTCAAGTCCCCTATATTTACAATTAGGTTCCAAGTATATGAAGAGTGCCTATATTTCAAATATTTAACTAAGAATAGTTTCTAATATATTTTAGAATAAGACTTTGGTACTAATTCTGATATAGTCTTTACTATCTTTTTCTATATTCTTTTTTTCAGTGTTTCTTTTTATTTTATTTACTTAAGTTAGTTTGGGACCCAATAGTCGTGAGTTTTATATAACTGATTACCTCCCTGCACTAATTATAACAATAAGGGTAGGCCTTTGCCCATCTATTACACCAATTTTGATTTAAAATCTTCATGTTTAAAAATGTAAAGATAATAACAGGTTTAGTAATCCGAAAGTACATAGTTGTTTTGTAAAACTTGATTTGCAAACAAAAGTATTTGTGGGCTATCTTTTGGAAACCCCTGCTTTACATAAATATTTCACCATGAGAGATATGATCCACTATTTAGAAAAATAATTCCGCAGACAGCATACATGATCTTCAACTAATATTGCATTTATGTAGAAGACATATTTATGGACATATTCAAGATCATTTTGAAAATATATAGTAAGATGATTAAAATATTGATAGTTTATTTTAATGAATAAATTATGCTTATACTTATACATAGTTTATTAGGTGTGAAAATTGAAACCATTGCATCAATTAAGCAGCTTCACACTACTAAACACTTTCTCATCATTGCTTTTTAGTAATGAGGGTATCTAAAGAGTTCTTTGAATTGAATTACGCGTAATTAGAGAGTGAAAATATACTTTCACAAATGCACAATTATATTATTACAATCAGTTAAGGGAGATAATTGATGGTATAAAAAATTGAAAGTTACTTGGCTCCAAATAAATAATCAATGATTTATTGTTTGGGACTCGTACAAATTTTGAGCACAAGATAATACAGAGCTGATCCATGATCCATTTATCACCCATTACTCTGCATTCGCATTAAACTAAACAGGGTATTATTGGTTTATATATAAGTTAGGTAAATATTTGAAAACAAGGTACTCTTCACAAACCTGGAGCTTAATTGTAAGTTTAGGGAACTTGAACTCAGATTTTCAAGCACCCTTCAACTATCCACCCTATCTTATACAACTGTTACACATGACCACACACATGTAGAAAAGATAAATAATCACCAATATTTGTATTTCTGTGCTGAATCAGCACTCATCAGTTGATCCAGATTATCATCTACCACACACATATATAACTGAGCACTGATTATATATATATTGTAATGGAATCCCGGCGATCGAAAGTTTAACTTCCCTTTTATTTATATATAATGGGGAATTCTTAAAATTCAAGGTCGTCCACTTTCTGCTACGCAAGCAGAGAGAACATACGGACATAAACGAGTCTATATCCGTACTTGACCGAACCTGTATGCTATACGGGTATAGCCCCAGGTTATATTTCCTGGTCAACTATCTCCCAACTGCTGTAAGATTTTACAGAGTTACAATGCTTGGAAATTTATAAATTTTAATGGGATCAAAATACTGCACCACTAGCTTCATGTGTTCAAAATGAATAATGATTAGTTTCCCAAACCCTATGACTATATTACTTTTTGGAGTGGCGAAGAACGAGACGAAACAGATTTAAATCAATAATAAATATTTAATACAATAAATTATAATAAAAAGAAACTCTAAATCATTTACAAACAATAAAAGCAGATTATTTGCTATAATGCTACAAATAAAATAAAATAGATCCGATAAATGATTGCAATCTGTGAAAATAAATTATCCCTTTATAGTCATTCCAAATATTAGAAAGAGTCTAATTAATGTCTATCTAATTAGTATCTGGGATTGGCAATTGCATTAAATTAAAAGTATGTGCACATAAGTTATATAAAATGTATTATACATAATTACCTAGGTTATTAAATCTTTGATTTTTCTTGGAGTCTTGCTGACCGCCCCGTGGAATTTCTCCACTTCTTTAGCAGGGAATGGTCACTCTTTGGTTAGATTTGATTGTGGGAACTCCTCCGTATTTTGGACATCAAGTACAAGGCAAAAACGAACCCTCCGGCGGGCGCTACATCGGCAGTTGCTACATCGAGATGTGAACCATTAAAGCACTGGAATCTGGATCGACCGGCGATCGCGACTCAACCTTAGCCACACATCCTTGAAGCTTCCCTTATGTTGTAGTTTGTTTTCATGTTCATACAGTTTCAGTCTGCTATGTCGAGGTCCTTTGACCCAGCTTTCTGTTCTTTTTTTCCAAATTTAACTTTTCATGTCTGCTTTCTATTATATTTTTCTGCTTCTTATCAGAGCAGAGTCCTCACTGAAGTCTTGACCAATACTGTTTTTTAATTAATTAATTAATGTCCTTTATTTGTCAATTTTTTTCCTTATCTTGATCTCCTGCTTGATTTTTCTTTCACACCTTTTTTACTTTAAAATGCTTTCAACAACTTATACAAAATTACTTTTAACTTGATATAATTTTATAATATAATAGTTTACATTTATTTATCAATCACTTTCTTTAATAAAATTATTTCATTTTGACATGCAATAAATCTTGCTCTCTTTATTCATACATTCACATATGCATTTCATTTTCGTCAAAATGTGTAATTTTAAGAACAGATCTTTATCTTCCGTTGTATTCTAAATTTTACTTATATTTTATTAAACTCCCCAACTACCGCTTTTTTTTACATCATTAAGTTTCTATTTTATTTATATTTCCTTTCTCATTTTTTAATCTTACACTAAACACATGATATCGATATTTCTAACCTTAATATTTCTATTCTTTCTAAAATCTGAAATTTGGGGGGTAAAAGATAAGAATCTTTTCGATTCTAATTCCCTCTCTTTTCTTAATTAAAACATTTCTTTGTTTATAATTTTTTAACCTCACTTTTTAATATTCCAAACACAATATTTAATATTCTTTAAATGTTAAATATCTATATGTGTGATCGCAGTATGTGCGATCATCACAATATATATATATATATATATGGGAGATGATAATCTGGACCAACTGATGAGTGCTGGTTTAGCACAAAATACATATATTGGTGATTATTTATCTTTTTACATGTGTATCAGTTGTATAAGATAGTATGGATAGTTAAAGGGTGCTTGAAAATCTGAGTTCAAATCCCCTATACTTATGTTAGGTAAATAAAATCATTGGGGAAAAATATCAATTTGAAATTTTCACTCAAGTGTTAATAACTGATAAAAGCAATGAATGCCCTTGTTTACATTATTTTTAAGAAAGAAATCTATTTGCTAACATCTCTCATATTTCCTTAGATATGGAATTTCATGGAGTATTATACAAAAAATATCGTTAAAATTTAATTAAAAAAAAAAAAACAAACGAAAATGACAATGTATTGATAGACATGAGTAAAAAATATCTGACTGATCAAAAATATTTTAATTAGAATCATTAACTACACGATTTAACCCCATTGTAAATTATTGGAAAAACAATCCCATAAAATTCTTCAAACAACTTTCAATTATTACCACCAGATTTAATGATGTTCTACTTCATATTTGGAAGTTATGTTAAAGCTGATATGCATGTCAATAACTTTCAGAAAATATAATAGCTCAGGGTGCTGCAAACAAAAACATTTATGGTTATTATGAAAAATACTTTTGAAATAGTTTCATATTTTTTCATCTTGCAAACATTATTGTATAAAATATTAATGTTTAATATATATGTATTAGCTTTCTGGATTTAAAATCCATTTTGAAATTTGGGTTTGAAGTAAAAGAGAACTTTCTTTGATTTCAACAACTAAAGAGCTATTGTAGGTTAATGTAGAAAACTTATTTAACTTCAGGAAAATTGGCAATTTTTAGTAATATTTGATAGTTTTCTGGCCACATTAAAAGCAAAGGTGAATAAAATCTTATTTCTGCTTTTTATTAGAATAACAATTAATGAAAAATATTTAATTTCAATATATACAACTCTGGAGAAATTAAAAAAGATTATAAACAGAATGTCAAGAAAGTTGCTATTCTTTCACATTCTCATACTTATATAAAATAGCTTTCAGGGTTTAAATCCATTTAACAAGTTAGGTTTGATATAAAAGGTGACTTCCTTTTACTTCAACAACAACCTCTCCAAAAAGTGCTATAGCAGCTTAATGGAGAAAACTTATTTAGCCTCAGAAAGGTAGTCAATTAGTAGTAATTTATAGTTTCTTGGCAATATCAAAGGCAAAGATTATTTCTGTTTACATAGATAAATCTTCTTAATGCATGAAAAATATTCAATTCAACACACACACACATATATATATATGTATATAGTATTATTTCCAGGAGTTTTTATGTACTAAAAATATAATGGCTAAATACCTGTTGTTTCAGAACAATAACAAGTATTTTCCTCAGAACTTCTTTTTTCTTAAATCCTGAGAATGGATGTATATATTATAATGGGACAGAATCATATATAATAGTTGGGAAATGTGATTTATGCTCCCACGATTGGTCACACCATATGTGATGGGATGAAATCTATATTGCCATGCTCTTATTTAAGAGCCCCACAGATTTGGGTGGCATATGTAACAGGATGAACTATTCTCATTGAGAAGGGTATTTAACTATAGTCACTCACTTGGTCTTCTAGGTAGGACATCACCCATGATGAGGAAAGTCAGTTATTTGATGATTTATCTAAGTTTTAAGAAGTGGTCCCATGATGATTAATGATTGAGTGGGATGGAATTCGCACTTGCATAACTTCTCTTACTTCAACTCTTCTTGATCCTTATTATGCCATAGAGCTCAAGCTCAGGGAGATTGTACATATACTCTATTTCACAATATGATTATTCCATATCTGATGTGTGCATTGGATATGCATATAATATGATTAATTGGAAAATAGAAAAATCAAATGGCAGACTAATTTAATTTAATATTTAATATTAAACAAATTAATTTTGATGATGATTACTGTTCATAATTTTTTTTATACAAAGTGGTGAATGTATTTAATGTTTAAGGTTTATATAGGCATGATCATCCTTCATTTGTGTTCATTAACTATTTACTAATCCATATCTTTGACCCCTATAAAGGATGGTCATTCTCCCATTCCAATTAAACAAATTACATTGAAGACAATTCTAAAAAATTCTATTTTCTAAATATGATATGATAAACATATCACACAATAATATTTAGCAAGCATTTTATGATTATTGCATATGTTCAATTCTAAAAACTCTTCCTAGGCACTGATTAAAACATGAAACAAAAATGCAAATATAAATATATTTTAAAATTAAAAAGTAAAATATTTTAAATATGGATGTATATAATTAATGGCCTGAAAGTGTAAGAAGTTCAAAACCCAGAAAATTTAGTAATAAAACTAAATAAAGTATTTATAATTACAACTTTAAATTATCGTAATAGATTTCTAACTATAAGATCTTTCCATTGACTTGTTGTAAATCGAAAGATTTCACGAGTACTAATGGGTAATAGGAATTGTGGATTTAATCAGTGAAGTATTGAATAGCTTCATGCTCTCAGATCTAACCACTTCAGCTTTACCTATTTATATAGAAAGTAGGTTGAAGTAAAGAAGGGGTTCCTCTCTTTTCTTCCAAAGCATAAGCTTGTGGTTAAGACCTGTAGAGGTCCCTACTATCACATTTTTACATGTACATTCTTGAGATTACAGCCTTAGTAAATATTACTTAAATAAAGTATTAAAAATAATTACTTTTTTAATTACATAAAGAGAAAAGTATATATTACAGTAAGGATACTATTGAAATAGAAACAAACTAACAGTTTGCAATAAATTCAAGAAATTCAGAAATTTATTTAAAAAAATATTTATATTTATATATAGACTAAATAAAATACTGAACTCTATAAATTTCATGATACTTTGAATAGAGTATTATTTAGCACATTGTAAAGTTTAATATTTGGTCATGTTGTAAAAGTATGTGCTTACATTTGTGAGTGTCCTGATTAACATAATTCAACTCTCATCTCTGTAAGATATGAAGTAACATATATAAATGATCATTTGATATTTGTTAGGTAGATTTATATGGAGACTAAGGCACTGATATTAATGGTATATTCAAAAAATTAGTTATTCCAGAGTGTATATATATATTATAAATTTCTGACATAAATTATAATGTAATAAATTCAAAATTTTGATCCTTTTCATTCACTGCACATCAAATAATATGAAACTTTTAAATATTATTAACCAAATTGTTTTTGCTAACAAGTAATTTTATTTTTATTAGCACCTAATGATGTTATATCAAAACAAATTTACATACAACAAACTGGAAAAAAAGTATTAGTATTATATAAATCAAATACACATATTGATAGATCTGATAGCTATCAACGTATTATTCATAAAAAGTGGCTTTAATAAGTTTTTGTTGTAGAAGTGAAAAATTAAATAGTTCTAAAAATATGACTGCTTCAAAGAAGAGAATATTATAATGATTATATTAGTATAATTTACTCTAATAATTTGATTAAGGGTATTTTATTCAATAAAAGTTATAATCATAATAAAATATTTTAAAAGATAATAAAAAATGTTTTTTTTTTTCATTTTAAATTGTTTAGTTTTAAGATTTTAAGTAGAATTTATAATATACTCAATAATGAAAAAATAGTATGAAAGGAAGATGTTATATCAAATAATTATTAAATAATATTAAAGAAAAAATTGATAAGATTACCATTTCTAGAATTGTTTATATTAATGTTTGTTTTGTAAGCAAAGTACATATAAACTGTAATAAATTGAATTTAAATGAAAGAGTTATACTTTTTACAAGTAGAATAAATAAAAATATCTTAATTCTGCATTATGGATTTATAAAAAAATATAGCCATAATATTTTAATTGAGCAGGCTAAAATTGTTTTCTTTGATAAGGGATGACAAAAAGAGAATTAAAGAAATTCCTTTAATAAAATATAATTAACCTGAAGTTATTAATTTATTTGAAACTTTTTTTATATTAATGATAATGATGTTAGATTGAATTATGTTATGTTACTATAGGGAAAATAAGGCTACTCTCAATAATAGAGCCACTCAGCATATGTATGCATATAGGAAAGCACAAAAGAACAATGACAAGATTGCAATATTCCTCAAAAATGAGAAGCAGGCCGGTCATAGGTTCAAACACTCCAACCCCAAAATTGTGTGCACTGAAACTAACGATTGCAAAAGGAAGATAAAAGAAGCATATTTTATCATAAATGACAATAACACAATTAATAGACATGATACATGTTTCCATATCTCCAGAAAATGGACAAGCTGATTAATTTACATATACATTTACATATATTACCATTTAATAATATCACAACAACTATGATTATTTTGGCTATGGTTATGAGGGATAACACCTTGAAAGCACTTAGCCTGGATTAACTCATTTTGATTGTTTGCTATGAACAGCTTCAACCACCATTTTAAAGTGCTTGTATAGACTATAGTATATATTGTAAACTATAACACATCCAAGAGCAGCTAAAATGTAGTTATATTACAAAGCTGCATGAAAAAAAATGTAATAAATACTCGTCATTAAAATTGAGTAGTGAATATTTAGAATGCCTAAAAAATAAAAAATGGGTTACTTTATGAGTATTATTAAATATTGTATACAAGTGTTTTGTAATAAAGATTAAACAATAATGATAAATTGCAATGTAAAAGAAAAAAGAAAAGTAGTCTGAATATGCAAAAGAATTTAAATTGCATAGTTTCTCAAAATCTAAATGTAAACTTTTCTAGTTTTCCTAGTCTGAATTGAGTTTTAAATAAAATCTCTCACATTTTTATAGTAAACTGGATGGCAAAGCTAAATATAATATTAAAATTTTGAAATTTATATTATTTTAGAAATTATGGAGCTATAATAAAAAGTCAGCAACAAATTTTCTTTCTTCCAATGTTAACAAATATAAATAAAAAGAAAAAAACTATTTTTTTTTCATTTATTTATGTATCAAAGTATAATATTAGTTATAAATTTGTTTCCACAATCATTGGATGAGAATAAAGAAAAGGTTTTTCAAAAAAATATATTACTATAATTTGATGCAAATGTCATATTTTTCCTAGCTGGTAATATATATATATATATATATGATCAATAGATGGAGCTTTTTCAAGACATCCAAACAAGCATATTTTTGTTTACATAAACATTAGAGTCAGAAATTCACTGTCTCTTTCGTTGGCTCCACCCTCAGATCAGCTGATTTCAAGCTGATTTGCTATTGTCAGTGAAAGATAAGAGTTAGAAACTAGACCACACTAACTCCAAGCATTTATGCAACAAGTTCCTATCAGTTTGCAAGCATGAATTTTTTAGACATGTAAATGTCTTCAAACTCAGCTTATCAAGCCAGATAGCTATATGGGTCTGATATCAGTTCAGTTTCTCCACATAGTCACTGATGATAGCAAATCAGCTTGAAATCAGCTGATCTGAGGGTGGAGCCAATGAAATAGACAGTGAATTTCTGACTCTGATGTTTATGTAAACAAAAATACACTCGTTTGGAGATTTTGGTAAAGCTCCATCTATTGATCATAAATACAAGCGATAGCAAGTTTACATATATAAAACTTGTTTTTGTTTTTCATATATATAAAATACATATTTTGTGGGTTCATCTGTGTTAAAAACTTTTAATATTAATATTCTGACGTTTCGACTTGGTCACACAAGCCATCCACAGAGTAACCCTAACCCTAACTCTGTGGATGGCTTGTGTGACCAAGTCAAAACATCAGTATATTAATATTAAAAGTTTTTAGCATGGATGAACCCGCAAAATATGTATTTTATATATTTAACCTGTGCAAATCTTCATTTTAATATATATATATATATATATATATATTCATTTTAATATATATATATATATATATATATATATATTGTTTGAGAACATGTTTGAATAATATCAAATAGGTATAAATAGGTCTGAAACAAGCAACTAGGCATTTGGATTGCATATTGCTTTGCATTCCAGTCCAGTCTATTTTTGAAGCAGTATTGCAGTGATCCATGCTGAGGAACAAAGAATTTGTATTCCAAAAATTCATTTAAATATTTAATCAATGTATAGTTTTGCAATTATGATTATTAAACACAACCACATGAAATCAAAAATTACATTCCAATTTTTTATGTATAGTATTTAACATATACTTATTGAGTAACTCCTATTTTATGATGCCATATTTTAATCACATAATTAAATACATCTCAATAATTAGAATGGGGAGTGAGATTAATGACATCATGCAATTGTATTGAATAATAATTAATATATTATTTTTAAATTAAATTTTACAGTGTATATTTGGGATAAAATGGTTTGATAATTTCTAGCTTAATTAATGATTACTAATAATTGTTAAGGTATTTATCTAGATAAAATGTTATTATAATTGTGAGCTCAGAAAATTTGGCACTTATAGATTAAATTGTAACAAACTTATTTATTAATAAACAATTGAAAAAAGTTATAATTTATAGATAACTGAAGAATACTGTTTAAGTCAAAAATACATCTTTGTTTATATGATTAATGTGTGGATATGATGGAATAGGAGTTATAAATATATGTTAATTTTCACAATTTATCAATGTGCTTCAGAATGAAACATTATTTTAGCATGTAAGATCTCTCTCTATGTTTCTTATAACCTCTTAGAGATCCAGTTTAGTATTTAATTTTTCTCTTTTGCTATCTCATTTAGTGATACCTTCAGTGCAGCTCTATTACTGTCTATAAATTGTTTAAATTTTAATAGTTTTTTTATTAATCTTGACAATACATTTCATTAATGCTTTATGTTCCAGTTTCATATTATTATTTAAAACTGTTGTATAACATGTAAAGAGTGTGTATGCTCTAGCAAGATTTAAAGGTAAATGCCATCAAAATAAAGCATTTAAAAAATCTCTATCTAGAAATTACTCCTAACTGTTTTTATTCTTTTGGCATTCCTTGGTGAGCATTAGGATATTTCAGACACCAGGTCCAAAATACCAATTCCATGCCAGCATTTATCTGATAGTTAACTTTTAAGTAGACAATCTGAAATTTTCAGAAACCCAGATGTCTTCGAATCCAACTATCCAACTTAAATAGCTATTATGGGGCTGAAAATTCTTCAGTCACACTATATATTAATAGTCATAGCTGGGTTTGAAGACATCTAGGTCTCTAAAAATTTCAGATTGTCTGCTTAAAAGTTAACTATCAGAGTGAGTTGATATTTGGATCTGGTGTTTGAAATATCCTAGCACCTCACTGAGGAATGCCAAAAGCACGAAACTGGTCTGAGAATAGAGGTAAATTCTAGATAGAGATTTTTAAAATGCTTTCCTTTGGTGGCATTTATCTATAAAGCTTGTTAGAGGTTGCACGCTCTTTAGTTTTTATAATCATAAGCTTATTAAATTAGATCACATGATGAGTGACTTTTTTTCTTGTATAACATTTATTAATAACTCTTAGTTTAAACTTGTAAACATATACATTTTAATATCCCCCCCCGCCCCAATCCAAGTTTAAATCAGTAATTAATTTCATCAATTATGTTATCATTTCTAATAAGTAATAATTTGACTAAGATATATATAGTTGGGTAACTCTTTCAATTTTTTTATCAGTTTTTATTTTCTCCTATTTAGAAAAGCTGTTGAACAAATTTTTGTAATACTGTATTTATTTTTTCTGAAATTCTGAATATTTATAATTTGAGTGATTTAAAAAGTGCTGACCATTTATTTATAGTATTTTTTTCTTGCATTAAATATTTCATTGGTGTCAACATGTCGTTGCTGTAGATGCCTGATAACTAGTTTTCAAACTTTTATGATCCCTGCTTCTTCGAATGTATAATTCAATGCTAATTAGTATTCCTATTCACTGTTCGGTATTATTCCATTTGAATGTGTTCTATTATATTAAAAAAAATTCTTTTCTGTTCAGCTTGTTTTTTTTTTTGTGGTTGGCTGGTTTCTATAGATTATTTCTAATAAATTTTAATAAATATTTTGACTTTAAGTATAAAATGTATCACTATTTAATTATATGATAAATAGTTTGTATGTTTTATTACAATTAAGTAATTTTTAATTCACACATTAGAATTAAATCATTTATAAACATCTAGTACTAATTACCTCATAGCTGGAAGTCATTGTATAAACATTTCAATTTTATTTCTTAATGATATAAAAGGTTCATACATTTATAATTTAGCTTTAATAATAAGATGCAAAGATAAAATATATTTAAAAGTGGCAAACAATGGAAAACTTTTTCCAGTAGTTTTTTTTAAAAGTTATTTAGTTTATAGATTTTTTAGACAGCTAATAAATAACATTGCAAAAGAATTTATAATGATTCCAATCACGACATCATATAAAAATGAATTTATTAATTTTTTTAATGTAATTTAGAAGAGATTTGTGCTCCGACTTTCAAGCTCATATTGATCCTATATGTGAAGATTTTCCACTTACTAATCACATGATGTGTGACTTGTATTTTGTTACAATAGCATGTCATAAGCCATTAAATTTCATTTCTAAAATAATTGCAGGGATCATGAATTGTCCAATTTATTGATGAGATTCCTGGAACACCTAGGAAAAGTCAAATCAAACTGCTTTTACTATTATATTATATACAGAAGAGACTATTTCTTATGCATTAATTCTTGAGATATTTGTATGGATATTTGGCTAAGCTTGCAGAAAGAAAATCTTGGTATGAGTTATAAACATTATGATCAAGTAGTATTAAAAAAAAGAATTTAATGGTGTTATTGTTCAAAAGTTTATAAGAAATTTGACCATTGAAAATGACAGACCTAGATACGATTTATGGACCCTAAACTCCAAATCTGCTGCGATACCACTATGCCAAGCCATGCAGATGGAGCATGTGCCCTTATATAGGAGTGAGAAAAAATAGTTTAATTGCAATATTTTCCCAAAATGAGTTTGCCCTTACTGTAAATTAAATTAAAACTGAAATGTGCTTTTAAATTGTAAAATAAAGCTCAGAAATCAATTTAATTAATTAAAAATATTAAAATCAGTTTAGAATATTGATAGTAAAAGCAATAGATGACTGCATAATAAAATCCTCCTACTTACAGTAAAAGAGAAGGCAACATTTACTGGATGAGGGTATTGTACCGGTCAAAACATGTTTATCCATCTAACATGAGCTGGAACTCACAAAATGTACTTCAAACCCAGTCAAGCCCAAGATTTAGGTCAGGGACCAGCCTGAATTCGAACCCACTCTCTAAGCCCCAAAACAAACACCTAATGGATAACATAACAATGATGGCACATAAGAATTAATTCTTAATCAGGCCCACTAGCAAAGCAGAGAAGACAATGAGACATCTATTACCATGACTAAACTAAAACATATATAAGCATGGCTGTACTTTTGAAAGTAGAGAAAAGAGGAATTCGAACTACTCAACCAAGTTGGATAATAAAAATATAGTTTAATATAATGACAAATTATTATATATATATTTATAAATTAATTGCATACATTAGTATGTGCGTGAATGAGCAAGCAGTGTTCCAAACGATAGATAATTATATATTGTCATTCACGCTATATTTCTCATATGCTCTTTATTAGCTAAATAATATATTACAAATAAACACACATCTTTGGTGGGTCCAATATTAAGATGCCAATCGATTATTAGAAAGAATTTACATAAGATTGCTATTAACACTTTTATATACGGTTCTGAAACATGGTGACTAACATTATTTCGGGGAGCATTCCGAGATTCATTACAGATATAATATAAACCATTTTCAAGCCATTATGGTCATAAAAATAAATAAAATACATTTGAAAACATATTTGATTATATGAAAATACTTAATGAAACTTCTTTTAATTAGCGCTGGTAAGAACGCTTTATTTTCCCCAAGGCAAATACTCTTAAATAGATAAATAACAAATTACGATGGTGGGACTGTATAATAAGATGGAAATAATATTATAAATTAATAAAGTTAATAATATTCGGCATTTATATATATTGAGCAGAGCACAATTTTAATATTAGAGCATTAAAACTGGGTCATGAAGCAAAAGAAATAATAATACAAAGAAGTTTGCAGTGCTGACATAATAGCCTAAAAATAACAGAAAAAGTCATGCTTCTGGATAAAAACAAAGTGGATAGGCATGCCGTGGTCATTGCCAACATGCAGGTCTTTTGTATGAAGAAAGTGGATAGGCATAGCATGTGCCAGACTTAGGGAATCACCACCAGAGGCCTTTTTATACAAAATAAGTGGATAGGCATAGCATGTGCCAAGCTTATGGGAATCACTTCCAGAGGCCTTTTTATATGAAATAAATAGTCCTGGGAAGAATAACTTCCTCAGGACAAGGCTTGAGAAGAAATCTATGGGTTCGAACTTGTCACAACCCCCAGATTAAGATTAGAAGCATGTAATATATATACGAAGATATGCTGAATGTCAGTAACACAGTACGGATGAATGTCACAATCGACATGAAATATAATTTACTGCTTTAAAATAGATGACCCTTGTTTGGATGCCATAATTTAGACAAATAATATGCTATGCAGTTTTATATATATATATATATATATATATATATAAAACTGCATCTCTCTATATATATATATATATATATATATAGAGAGAGAGAGAGAGAGAGAGAGAGAGAGATATTTCATTTAATAAAATATACATTAAGATTTGACCCCCTCCTTTTCTGCTATTTAAAATAAAGCAATCCCACCTTCATTGATTTTATAATAACTGGAATATTTAAATACTGTATTTGATATTTTAAGAGTATGGAACAATAAAATAAAAACTAGCAGTTATATATAGAAAACAATTAAGTCACCCTTTCAGAATTGAATAATAACATAAGATAAATAAGATTTCAGAGTGTTAATTAGCTTGAGTTTTGGATTCACCCAGGTAGAAAATCCAGAGTTAAACAAATATATTTTTATACTAACACATGAATAAAATGTTGACTCATAAAACAATATGGTGAACATATTAATTAATAATGCATTGTTTTAAATGGATGTTAAAAACCTTAATTCATGAAGATTTACTTAAAAAAAGAAAAGATTTTAAAAATTCAACTCGTCAGATTGTTTGAAATTGGCATATTAATAATAACTAAAATACACACATATAAAATTAAGTGATAAATAACTATAAATAAATGACCACACCAAAATTAAAGAAAGTGAGAGCATAAGAGAGAGAATTAAATTTATAGAAATTAGTTGAGAGCAATTACATATTAGAAAAGTTACAAAATTAAATTATACATTAGGAGAAATTGATAATAGAGTTTGAGATTAGTTAGACTAGTTTTACTTGTGGCTTGAAAATTTACCTTGCATTATTTTAAGAGTCCATATTTTAAAGTCTGTTTATGCATGGCAATTGGTTCTTAAATAACAGCAAGCTTTTATTCAGCATTCCAAAATTTTCCAGTCGGGCTCTTACTTCATTCTACAGGAGTATGGTATAATGTCAGCAGAAGGTGACCGTCATGGGTCAGAAAGCTGATGAGCTTTCTATGCCTACATTTTAAGCCAGCTTGGATTATGTTCACTGCAGTTCTTTCAATAGTAGCCAATCTCTCTCTGATTCAAAATACGGCCATTTTTATACCCTGCTCAGGTATTTCTGGAATGCTTGTAATTAGTTAGCTTTAGCTTAAAATCTAATCTCTGATCTAAAATCTTAAGTTTCCTTTGTTCATTGTTTTTGAAAGATGCAACCTAAGATAATGTCCAAAAATAAATTCAAATCTATTTCCAGATTAGAAATAAAATTGAGAAAAATGTTTATAAAAGAAAATCATTAATCTTAATCCCATTTTAAGTAAAAACTTTAATTAAAAATACCTTGCCCAGATTAAAACAATAGTGTTTCCAACCCTTTAATTATTTTTAGACAATTTACAATTGCATCTTCTATTTTGGATTTAAATAAAAAAGTATAGTTTAATAGGAAAAAAGTACGTTGAAAGAAAAAGTTTAAAGAATGATGTATAATAAAATATTTAAAAATCAATATTGTTAGTAAGTTATTGCTCCTATATATATATATATATATATATATATATATATATATATATATATGAGCCACACCTATATACTTTAATAAAAAAGAATTAATAATAATAATAAAACATGTTATTGAAAGTTAAAATGTATAAATTTTTAGATGCACATCTCAGATATATACATAAAATATATATACATGACAAAAGGAGCAGGATGGGATATAGGGTTTGAACACAGGTTAGTAGGTGGAAACATGAAGCTCAGTCTTAAGCTAAGATTGACTGCTTCAGTATATGATTTTCTAACTTATACCTAAAAATAACCTGATACTTATTTACAAGCAAATAAAACCGACTATTACTATTGTATAAGATATTGACCTGAAAAAACTCCTAAACATTTGAGTTGTTTTGTCTGGATTTGGATTCTAGATCATGGACATAACAAATGGATTGTTTAACAACCTCTAATTATGAAATAAAAAATCACTTATAATATATGTAAATTATAAGAAAACTCAGATTATATGTAACTGAACAGGAAGTAACTGAAACTTCCAATGAATAATATCGTGTTTGCAATCCTTTCATGACCATTCATTATTCCAAAAGTCAGACCAACTTCTCACATCACAGAAACATTAGAAATATACACTTTGTCAAGCAATCCATATAATGTATGTTACAATTCAATTTCATCTACACATTATTTCTACAGAAAACCTAAACTTAATATATATATATAATATTTTCCTATTTTTATTAAACACAATTCCATTCAAAGATTACTGAAACATATGATCAAAGACATGTCAGAATAATAAATGACCTGTCAAGATGCAAATTTCATGCTCCAGCATTCATCAGTTAGCTTAAATCACAATCTCTTACACATATCTTCATCATTTGTTCAATATATATAAGATAGCAAATTACTATAGTGTAATTGACAGCTTTCAAATTTTCTGCAGTACTGCATGGATGCAAACCACTTTATGGAAATATATTAATATTTATCAAATGAGACATCATTCCTAGCCCAAATGTATATAGTTTTTTTAGTCTTTGTTTCTAATTCATCTGTTGGCTGATAAGTTGGTGTGACTTCTGTACTAATGGATGGTTATGAAAGAATTGCAAATGTGACATAACTCATTGGAAGCTTGAGTTTATAATCCAAGTTAATTATTTATTATTTACATATATTATAACAGAATTTTCATTTCATATTTAAAAATTGCTGAAACTATAATTCTGCTTCAATCTTTTAAATATAGTGCAGTGATTGTACACTCCTCCACAAGATGTTAAAAGTGGATACAGCCCCCCATCTTGTGTGAGGGTATGAAAGTTACCAAAACTGTTAACATGGAAATCAGGTGTTGATATCTTTTTACCGCTACAGATACATTATACATTAATTAAGACTTAAAAAGTATATATTTGGGCTAGGGATAATATCTAGTTTGTAAAATGATTAGTAACAGTTATTAATATCATTCCATAAAGTGGTTTGTATCAATATTGTATTGCGGACAATTTGAAACCTGTTAATTAAACTATAGTAATTTTCTACACACACACACACACACACACATATATATATATAAAGCTCTATGGTAAAGCTCTATCTAGTGATCATATATATATATGATCACTAGATAGAGCTTTACCAATAGCTCCTAACAAACTTTTGTTTACATAAATGCCGAGAGAGATAGAACTCAATATCTCTTTCATTGTCTCCCCCTCCAGACCAGCTGGTTTCGAGCTAGTTAACTCACATCAGGGAAAGGTAGGGAGACTTCTAGCCAACTATCTCAAAACAAGCTGGTCTGGAGGTGGAGACAATGAAAGAGATATTGAATTCTATCTCTCTCGGTGTTTATGTAAACAAAAGCTTGTTAGAGCTATTGGTAAAGGTCCAACTAGTGATCATAAAATGCAAGCTAAAAGAAAGCTATGAAATTTAGAAGTTGTTTTGTTTATCATATATGCATATATACTGAACAAATGATGAAGTTTTGTGTAAGAGATTGTGATCTGGAACAACTGATGAGTGCTGGTTCAGCAAGAAATGTTCATATTGGAAATCATTTGTCTTTTTTATATGTTTTTGAGTATATGTTTCAGTAATGTGTGATGAAATTGTATTTAGTATATATATATATAAGAATTAAGTTTGGAGTTTCTCTATATATATATATAAGAATTAAGTTTGGAGTTTCTCTAGAAATAATGTGTATATGAAGATGAAATGTAACATGTGCTATATGGTTTGCTTAATAAAATATTTTTAATGTATCTTTGATGTGAGAGGTTGGTCTGATTTCTGGGTTGATGGATCATTGTGAAAGGATTGCAAGCATGATATAACTCATTGGAAGCTTTAGTTACTTCCTGTATTATTTACATATATTTATTTATTTTGTAAAACAATTATTAAGTCCAAAAGTGCAATGTGTTAAAAATCCCATCTCGAAAATTTATTTTTCTACGAATAGTTAAAATTATGAAAATCTTTATGGAGTCACCAAGATATAATTTCCAAGAACTCTCTTTTATGAATATTTTTTTTCCTCTTATTTATACAAAATATAAGTTTGATGGGAAAAAGAAATACATGAAGCATCAGCTTATTTTAAATTTTGAAAACAGCCTTATATGTGCGTTGCTTTCAATGATAATTTAACATAAGTTTAAACTATTTATGTTAAACTTGGACATGATTCTAGTGATTCCAGCAATAAAACAGAAATATACCACTTTTAGAACTGATATCTATTGCTATAAATAACTAAAAGTTCTAACAATATTTATATGTGAACACACAAAGATATATATATATACATATAAATATATGGTTACAGTTTATATATATATATATATATATATATATATATAATTATATACTTATTGCATATCACTATGAACTTACTTTCTAGGGTAAGTATATACATTATCCTTATGATTAAATATTACATATTCAGATTGTATTCTGCCCATCACTTTTCTGTGTATTTAAATGGACTTACTATATTCCTACATATGAGAGATTAGATTGACTTAAGTTCAACATGGGTATGACTATAATATTGGCATCATTAAGGGTTTGAGCATTCCATCACCAGATTTTCAGATCCAATGCTCCTAACTGATGACACAAGCTAGAAACTAGTCTGTGGATATTGAATGAATAGGCACTAGATAGGGATTTTAAAACAAACCTTTCTGCATCCATTGATTACTTTGGCTTGGGCTATAAAATACTCTGGAAAGTCATTCCTTATTTATCCATGAATTTAAATTCAAACATTATGGAGATGTGTATTGAGTTGATTTTTTTTTTTTTGCATTGTTTCTAATATTTCTCTAATCTGAATCTATTATTTATAGTATATAGTGGGATTTAAAAACAAGTGAATTATAGTAAGTTATTTTCATTTTGATTAATAAAACAACATAACTTAATTACTATTGTCCTAATTTTCAATTTATATTAATACTTTCATATTTAAATACCAATATAGTATATATAGTTAATCTAGATGTAATATGGGATTTGAACCCAGACTTTCAAGATCCTTTCAATCATTCACTCTATCTGATGTAAATAATACACCTAACCAGATATATGTGAAAAAGATAAATGGATCTCCAATATATGTGTATTTTATGCTGAACCAGCACTCATCAATTGGTCTGGATCATTATCTCCCAACATATGTATATAATCAGTGCTCAATTTCATATTAAGAGAGTAATTCTACAAATGTTAATGGATCAGCCATCTATATCACTGAAAATCTGATGGAATGATTAAAGTCCTCATCAGATTTTCAACAATATGGATGGCTGAAGAGTGCAGAGAAATGAAAGATGCCCATTAAAGTTTGCTATCATAATATAAAACCCAGCATTGATTATATTTATATGTGTGGGGGATGATGAGCCAGACCATATGGATATTGGAGATCATTTATCTTTTTCACATTTATGTGGTCATGCGTATCATTTATATTGGATAGAGTGAATAACTGAAGGAATCTTGAAAGTCTGAATTCAAATCTCTTTTAATTAATACTTTGAATAAAATATATTTTCGAATTAACTATATAATTAAAGTGCATTATAAACAAAAACCATCTTTGTAATAATTATATTTGTAAAATGCATATTCATTATATAAAGTAATATATATTAAGGCTATAACCTTAAGACCAAGCACCTGAAAAAACAACAGTAGGAACCTCTGCAAATCTTTAACACAAGACTTATTTAAAAGACGAGCAGCCATACTTATCTTCAACCCACTTTCTAAATAAATAGGAGAATCTAAAGCATTTAAGGTATTTAATAGGCTTACACTTTCAAATCAAAATGCTTTAGATTCTCCTATTTATTTAGAAAGTAGGTTGAAGATAAGAGTGGCAGCTCCTGTTTTTTAAATAAATCTTGTCTTAAAGATTTGCAGAGGTCCTTACTGTCGTTTTTTCAGGTGCATAGTCTTAAGGTTATATAGCCTTAATATATATTAAAAACCATCTTTGTTTTAGATGGAAATGTTTTCTTTCTTTGTTTTATTAAAATTCAGATTTTTGTCAAAATAAGAAATAGATTAAATGAAATATTTGATTTAAAACAAACTTTTTTATAGTTAATTTTAAATAATTAATATTATTTCAAAATATCAAAAAATTGTGTTTGATTACTAGCTTTATTTTAAATATACATGTAAATTTTGTGTGCTAATTTTTATTTTTGCTTTCAAGCTTTAAATACATATATGCATACACATACTAAATTATGCGCCAAAAGACTAATAAATAAATAAATTAATTTAATTTTTTTTATAAACTTACAGATATAAGTATTAAAATTATAAATATAAATTTTTATATCATAATCTAGATAAAATTTTCTGCTATTATGTAACTAAGATAATAACCGATTGAAACTGGTGATGTAAATTTAAACTATGAATGCAAGTAATAATGATAACATTAGTCTGAGTTACTGTAATCTAAAAGATGGACTGCTTTTAGTTTAATATTCTCGTTATTATAATATAAAATAGTAATCAAACAGTGGTACTATAAATGTGTGAGAATTTGAAGAGTAACAATTTCTCCAAATTTTTACAACAAATGAAGTTTTTCCAACAATAATTATAGAAATATACAGATGAAAATATTAAAATATAAATGGGAATTTTTATGTAATAATCTAGATAAAATTTTAATCTATGATAGTAACAAAATTACAAACAACAAAATTGGTAATGCAAACTGAAACAATATGATTTAATAAAAACAGTAGCATTAGTTTGAACCATTTTAAGATAGAATTTAGATTATTTTTAACTTGACCCTTAGGTTCATGAGTTAGTAATCAGACAAAATTCTACATGTTTCTGAGGATTTGGAATATAACTACTCTAAATTTTAACAAAAAAGTTATCAAGCCTTTGAATCTCTGTATTAATATGTGTCACATATATAAAAACAGTGTAACAGAATATATAATTTAATCTTTATTTTAGTAAACTTAGTATTATTTCAAGCATTAAAATATATTCATAACTATGAGTAAGACGCTAGTGTGTTGAAAGTAAAATTAAAATTAAATTATATATTCTGCTGTAGTATTTATTTATATATACTCTGTATATATATATATATATATATATGCATGCGTCTGTTGTGCGTATGAATGTATTAAAATTTACTAACTTTATATGCAAGTTTAAAATATTAAAATTTTAGACTACTTCCAGTTTTGTTTTTAATATTATTTTCTAATATGAAAACCCTAAATAGCATAAAATAATCAATTGTTGTGTAAAAAAGTTATGAATTATTTATGCAATTATTTTATGATATGAAAATTGTTCTCCCGTGGAGAATTTTTCTCTTTTTTCAGGCTTCTCACAACTCAAATTTCACTTATTTTGAGTAATCTAATTGCTATATTTTTATTGTAGAAACTTTCCTTTTTTATATATTTTATCTGATGTTCTTTTAATATAATTTCGGTGATTGTTTTCAGTGGTTGTGATGTCTAAAGATTCATCATTAGTAGGTCTGTTATCTGCTGGCATCTAATCCACTAACTGAGTGAAAGGTTTTAAAAGAGATAGAAATAAAGCAGGGTTAAGTTTCAAAAAGCTCATCCTCTGAATACTAATATAAAAAAAAAAAAAAAACAATTGAAAAGAAACAAGGAAAAAAAAATTAAGAAAAAAGAAAGTTTTTTTTTTTCTTTTATCGTTTAAATAATACAAAAATAGAATTTAAAAAGGGTATCCTAATAATATTATTATTCATTTATGTAATATAAACAGACACACACACACAAATAAGGATAAAGCAGCTTAAATGACATACACAAGACAAAGATCTTGATAGTGAAGTAGAGAATACGAAGATAATATTCACCAATTTGGTTAAATGCTAAGTAATGAAAATTTATATAGTTTTTTTCTAATCAAGAACAATAGACAGCCAATTACTGATCAATAATAAGATGATTGATTGTGTTAATTATAGGTTAGCTATTTGAAAAAATTCTGAATCTTACTCAAAAATTATTACATATATATATAAATCAATTTCATTCTACATTCCAACCTCATAATATGAATCGGATAGTTAGATATATTAAGCCATTAAACCATAAAATGATGTGGGATTTATTTAAATAAAGCAAAAAGGATTCAAAATTAAGGATTTTGAGAATATAAACTTAATCTGGAAGATTGATTATTCAACTTATATGAAAAAATACAAAATGACCATAATTTATGTTGAAAGCTCCAAAAGTCTTGTTCTGAGAAGAAATAGAGAATTTTAATTCATTTATAAAAATGTAGATAGTCTACAAGATTTTTAAATCATTGAATGTCATCATCATCATCAACTATTATCAATCCACTGCAGGATGAATGTCTTTCAAATTCAATCCATCTTCTTTGATCTTTAGCTTCTCTTCTCCATATCATCCCTGCACACTTTTTTATTTCATCCATACATCTCACATGTGGTCTCTTTCTGAGTCTTTTACAATATCTTGGAATCCAGTTTAAGATTTCAATTGTCAATCTATTATCATTTCTTTTAGCAATATGTCCAGCCCAACTTCATTTTAGTCTTTTAATATTTTAAAACAAAGAAAAAAAAACAGCTTTAAAGCAAAAAAAAAGGAGATTTTTTTTATATATAGAACCAAAAATCAGATACATGCTGGCAGAATTGTATTGTAACCAGTTGGCTTCATAGCTGTATTAAAAATAATTATAAAGTTGGCAGTATGCATTTCTGGTTTAAGTATAGAATTATTTAAATAATGGGAAAAATAATAGTTAATTTTCCTATGCATATTTTTTATAATGGATCTTTATTTAACTATATATTTTAAGTTCCAAAGTGATAGAATGAAAATACTTAAACATTAAATTTGTTAAATAATATGGTTTTAATATGGGAATATTTTAATAAGTTCTAAATGATTGTAGAAGGAAGAAAAAACTATAAATGAATGTAAACAAGTTTTTTTTTCATTTTCTCTCCTCAGTAATTATAATTAATTAAGTTTTAATTTAAACTATGAAAATGTACAAAGAGAAAAATACTTTTCTGTTTTTTGTAATAGTTATTAATTTTAACCTTAAAAGAAATATAAAGTTTTATTTTTAATAGTATTTTTTTGAAAAAAAAAAATTAATATTTGTAGTAAATGTTATTTTAAATTAGAGTTGTTTTTTTTCTTTTCTCTTTATCTGTCTTCAATGCAAAGATCAAATCAGCACAATTAACTGATTATCTTGTTTTTCTTTTGCAAAAAGTATTTTTAATTAGAAAGTAATACCGAGAATTTTATGATGCTAATTTATGTTCTTGACTTGTTTTTCATTATCAAAGTTGAAAGAAAATAGTGAACAATTGTGTTTATAAATGTTTATCTAATTAGTTGTTATCAAAACTATCAGGTTGAAGACAAATTGTGATTGTCTTGTAGGCAGGATTGTTCTAGAATAAAAATAATAATAGGGGTAAATAGATCAGAAGACCCAAATGTTTGTTAAGAAAAATATACTTTTAACTTAGCCATTGAAGAGAAAACAGTCAAATCTTAATCCAGCTGATAAAAAAGAGAGAAGCAGAAGTCTTTACCAAGAAATTGAATAGAATATCAAGTGTGAACCAATCTTTTAGCTTACTATGAGTTTAGTCATAAAATGGTTTATACACTGAAAAAAGCTAGATATCATCTTTTTCCATGTAATCTTCCTTCATTGGATTAAAATGTAGAGAAGTTACCCCCTAAGTAATCACAACTTTGTCTTCAACCAAGAGCATGAGTCTCTGTCTGTGTTAGTCTCATCTGGAAGATTTATTTAAAAAAATAGATGAAATTTGCTATTTTTTTAACCCTATTATTATACCAAACCAAGAATAAGGAAAATTAACCATGTACATGTGTAGAAGCTTTCAAGGATAAACTCAATTGGATAACAAAACTGGAAATTGTAACTGGAAAGAAAGACTCCACAGAAAAATAAAACCATGGTTAAGGGTATTTTTTTGATTATATGAACATTAAATTTAGAGATGTTTTTGTTGTTTTAAAAATTGATCATTTTAAATATTTTCATTAAGTCAATATTTTTAAATTATGAAACATTTTTTTTAAATCCAGGCAATTTTCTCTTCAAAATTACGAGTTTTTTTCAAAAAAAATAGAATTTTTTTTTTGTAAATTAAAAAAAAAAAAAATTTTTTTTTGAGGCAAGTTTTTCTCTTTTGATTCACTTTTTTTCATATCTAATAGCATTGGCCATGATGTGAACCCACAGCTATCTGCAACCAACTACTTGCTTGCAAGGCGCTGCAATGACCTCTCGGCTAACAACGCTCGACTCTTTTGATTCACTTTTCTTCCTAAAACTTAACAAAAGATTAATTAAGCTAAATGAAGGTTATCTTTGATTTTGAAAATGTTTTTCCAAATCTTAGTTATTTTAAAGAAATAATGTGATGGATTAAAAGTTAGTTTATGAATAGAAATCAACTGATTAATTAATATAAATTTTATGAAACTATATTTGTTGATAAAATGAATGTTTAAAATTTTATACTATCTCATTTTATTGTTTATTGTTAATTAATTAGTTGTCAAATAATTGTTTTGAAAATATTTTTAGTCTTAATTTCTTTATTCTATCAAATTTTTGTTTTATAAATTGCATTGTTTGTGACTTTATTTCATGATAGCTTAATGTACTAGGATTTTTTAAAGGGTTTCAATAAAACTATTTATTTATAATAGGGTAAACCTAGAAATTACTTGAAGTGATTTATAATAAGCTGCTTTATTCATTTAGCTCTTGCTCAGAGTAATAGTTTATAGAATTCTTGCTGCCTGAGTTAGATTTGTGCACAGCAGTTATATGGAGTAGGTATTTATGTTTAGTATTATAGGCATCCAGATGATGATAGTCCTGGTTTGTACAAAAGGGATATCATTTAAAGTCCATGCTCTATGTTTCATTTTATTTATTATTTCTTCAGAAATTTAGTTTATAGTTACCAGTACATTAATGGTAGTAAGAGGCCAAAGCATCGAGGATCATCAGAATGCTTATGTATCTCAGCATTATTTGTTTTATTGATCCAGATAATTATTGTTCGTATTCCTGCCTTAGGTTTGGCAGTGACTAAATAATTAGCCTGGTATGTAGTGGACTACTTTCAAATACAGTCACAAGATTAACTGTTGATTTACGTTTATTGTTGATTATTCATGATGATGAATGATTATTTTTTTTGTGTAATTCTAGTGAACTTGTAGTTAGTTTTGTGCTGATTTCTCATGCTTATTTATTTTATATTTTGTTTTATGTTTTATTTATTTGGGGATGATGATGGTTTTCCATCTCCTCATAATTCAGCCCTAATGTGGCACACTATTACAAATGGCCACCCAATTATAGGACATTGCAATCTCAGATGTACTATTATTAACCCCTATTTTTCATACTGTTACAGTATTTCAGGATTGTTTTCTTTTTTTTGAAAAAGAATATCAGAAAATGCACAGAAAAAAACTTTAAATAAATATTCAGCAGAAATGCAATAAAAGAAACAATTTCAGTTACAAAGAAAGGATGTTTCTAAGACAGCAATTACATAATAAATACAATATACTTGAATAATCATTGATTAAATTACATAATATTAGTTATTGCAAAAGTAAAAAGCTAATAAACAAGGCAAAACTCTCCATACAGTAGGGGATTCCAGAAGGCTTGTGCATAAAATCCCTATCTGGTGCCTACTTATCCAATATCCTCAGACTAGATTCTGGGTTGTGGCCTTTGTCAGTGAGGAGTCTTGGATCTGAGAGCACTGCACCTAGATCTTAGGATCTAATGCAACCCTCCAGCAGCCACCTTTTATCTCCACTTAACTACACAACTATGAGAATAACAATTATGTGCTAGTATAAGAGATGGTGATCATGTGATAAAAAGATAATAACTATAGTGATAAGCCTAACCTTAAATACAGTCTTCAAACTTAAACTAGAATTTGAAAATATTTAAGATTTTGAACACTTGAAAATTGCAAAAAAATCAAGTCATATACATAACATTTGAAAATCATTTGAAGTCTACAGATTCCTAACAATTATACTGATAAACAAAAACACTATCCAGGAAGGTAGAAATAAATAAAATGAACCATAAAAATAATTAAATATGTGAAAATCTACTAATAATACAGAAATATAGGCATAAAAATATAATTATAGAATTGTATACAAGACTGTAGATAAATTTTAAACTTTTAAAAGATAGAGAAGATTATATTGGTGCTAAGAAGAAAGTTATGACAATATTAAAATGACATAATTACTAAAATGAAAATAGTATCATTAAAATTATGTATATAAATTCATTGATAAAGATCAGAAAACAAAGTAAATTCAAAATGATAATGACAAATAATACATCACATAATTAAATGAAGAGATGAGATCTGTCTTGAATAAACTAGAAAATAATGGAATTATTATAGATTTCTAAGACACAAAAACTATTGCCAAAGTTAAAGAGGATTTGAACCAAGATTTTCATCTTTCTACAGTCATCCTCTCTATCCAATACAGTCAATAAAACGTGAAAAAGATAAATAATCTCCAATATATGTATTTTATGCTGAACCAGCACTCATCAGTTGGTCCAAATTATTCTCTCTCACACACACACATACTCACTCACACACACATATATATATATATATATATATAATCAGTGCTTGGTTTATATTAAGATAGCAAATCAACACAGTTTAATGGACAGGCTTCAATCTTCTTCACTCTCCAACTCTTCAGTCATCCATAGCATTCAAACTCTGATGATAAAATTCTTGAAGTCTTTGATGATGCCAATATTATAGTCATACTCATGTTGACTTTAAATCAATATGACTTCTCATATGTAGGACCTTAATATGTCCATTTAAATACACAAAAGTGGAATGTTGCAGATTACAAGCTGAATATGTAATACTGAAATACTAGTATAATGTATATACTTAACCTAGATGTAATTAAAGGGGATCTGAACTCAGACTTTCAAGCTTTTTACAGACATCCAATCTATCCAGTACAACTGATACACATGATCTCATACATGGAAAAAGTCAATTAATTTTCAATATTCATATTTCATTCTGAACACCACCCATCAGTTGATATGAATTATCATCTTCCATGCATATACATAATCAGTGCTCAGCTTATATTAAGATAGCAAATCTATACAATTTAATAGTCAGGTTTCAAATGTCCCCACTCTCCAAATCTTCAGCCATCCACATCACTGAAAATATAATGATGGACTGGATGACTGAAGAGTTGGAGAGTGATGTGGATTGAAGCCTGTCAATTAAAATGTATAGATTTGTTATCTTAATATAAACTGAGCATTGATTATATATATATATATGCTATATATAGAGCTCACAAATAAGCTCTTTACAAGCTTTGTAAAATATCTCCAACCTCAGACTGGTTTCTACTACTGGCTTTCTCAATGAGGTGCTAGGATATTCGAGCATTAGATTAAAATATCAGGACTAGCCCATTACTTTATCTACTGAATAATTATTAAGTAGAAAATTCTCAAATTTTCAGACATCCATATGTCTTCCAATCCAGCTATCTAACTTAAATAGCTATATGGGACTGAAGCAAGTTCAGATTCACCATATATTAATAACTTTACCAATATAAGATCGCCAAAGCCTTAATAGCAAAAAATAAAATTACAAAAAAAATCAATTCATATATCACATGACCTAATTTACCAAACTTGTATTATAAATATTATGTAATTTTATTTTTGCAATTAAGGCTTTGGCAATATTTATATTTTTAAAGTTATTAATATATGGTGGATCTGAACATGGTTCAGTCCCATATAGCTATTTAATTAGATAGCTGGATTGGAAGACATATGTATATCTGAAAATTTCAGATTTTTTATTTAATAGTTATCCATTAGATAAAGTGCTGGCTTGTCCTGGTATTTTTAATCTAATGCTTGAATATCCTAGCACCTCACCGAAGAAGCCAGTAGCAGAAACTGGTCTGAGGTTGGAGATATTCTGCAAAATTTGTTAAGAGCTTGTTTACGAACTCTATATACAACATTTGCAATTCAAGCTAGTTAAATTAAGTCATGTAACATATGACTTAATTTTTTTTGTAATATATATATATGCGGAATGAGATAAGGATGTCAATCCACTGATGAGTGCTCATTCAGCATGAAATATATATACTGGAGATCATTTATTTTTGTCACATGTATGTAGTTACATGTATCAGTTGTATTAAACACAATGAATGACTGTCGGGAGCTTGAAAGTCTGGGTTCAAAGCCCTTTAATTACATCTGAATATACACATCATACTTGTATTTCAACATTAACAATGTTATAAACAAAATGTCTAAATAATAAGGTTACAATAGATGATTGAAAAAATATTATGGTAACCTTGATAATACGAGAGGTAAAAAAATATTATGGGTTACACATTTATTAGGTTTCTATGTTATATTGTAAATTATTTAATAAGACTTTTACCGTCTACTTAGTAAACTAGTTATAGCAAAAATGTATCACCCAGACATTAATGAATATTATGAATGAACCATGATAATGTGCTTCCATTTTAGGTATGATTAAAACTTTAAAATATCATTATTCAGATGTTGGATTGTATCATATTCTGAGAGATATTTATCAAAATGCAACAGAAGTGTTTAGATTTTCTAAGAATGTTAACAATAATATAGAGATATGACAAGGAGATTTTACTCTTCAAAACATTTTAAAACTGTTTTATAACTGAAACACAGAGGATTATTATATACCTATGTCTATATATGTAATATATATTGAAGCCTGTCCATTAAAGTATGAGGATTGTCTATCTTAATATATATCTGAGCACTTATAGTATATATGTGTAAAGATGGTAATCTGGACCAACTGATGATTGCTGGTTTAGCATGAAATACTTATATTAGTGATTATTGATCTTTTCAGCATACATGTGTTCAAGTGTATCAATGTTATGAGATAGTGTGGAGAGTGGTGGGTCGTGTGAAAGTCTGTGCTCATATACCCTATATATAACTATTTTATAGAAAAATCATTTTACGAATTTGAACTGAAAGCAAAGAAAGTAGAAATATATAGAGATTATTTACATTATCTGAATTTTGAATGTTTTTTTTTTAAAATAATGTTTAAAAATAGTGTAAAATATGTCAACAGTTATCAAATGCAAACAATAATTGATATTTCAGTATTTACATAAAACAAACCAACATATATTTTAGTAATTTTAAGAACTAAAAACAAATGTTACTATGACAATACAATAATAATAATTGTATTTCTGATTTATTGCAACTTTTTGTAATAAAGATCTCAATTCTTTCCGTTCTTTATAGATCAGCCCATTATATGTTAAATTGTTTTGTATGTGTCTATTGAAAATGATTGGAAAGGTCTTGATATAATACACTTAATGTTTTGTTTTATCTTATATTTCTCAAGACAATAATTCTTTTGATTAAGAGACAGAAATAATTTATTAATAAAAATTTCATTTTAATCTTCTTTTAATGCTAAATATATAAATGTTAAGACATTTAAGCCAGAAAATGTAGACACATGTTTATGAATTTTAGCTTTTATTCATGCTAGGCATGCTATCAATATATTGAATACCATAGTCATAACTCTTTTATTCTGGATTATTTTATGTATACTTGCTAATTATTTTTGTATTTAAATGAATTTAAATTTATTGTTTATATTCAAAACTATGTAAAGGTATTCAAAGAGCCCACATTTTTGACAGAGGGATGCTAGTTTCTTTTTTATTCATAGCAAATTTATCCTTGACTACTGTCCAAGACTCCTTGATCTTTTTTATCCTCTCTTTCAGTACAAATGATATCCACTTTGGAGAGATCAAATTTATGTTCTGATTGCTATTCATCTTCTAAAAATATGGATAAGTATTCTTTACTTCTTTTAGCCTATTATAGAAATAGTTGTGTTAAGTCAGTCTAGATGACAAGTTTGCCCTCATCTCTCCATAGTAGGTATACTTACAGTTGACTTTGTTGCATTTGATTTTATAAAATATTTGATGCATTGCTTCATTAGTTAACTAGACTTTCAAGTTATTCAGCAGTTTATTTAATGAAGGGCAACAAACCCCTTTTCAAAACAAATGTTTTTAAAATTTTGAGCCAGCCTCGGTGCATATAGGAAGCTTGTTTATTTTTGTTCTCACTACAAAGATGTTGTACTGGTTTATTTAATTTGCTATGAAATCTTTCTATCATGTAATTTTTCTTGATGTTATATTCCATATTTTTTAAAATCTCTGATGTATATGTTAATATTGTTTTTCCAATCCATTTCAAATTTACAGAGTTTTATTCTGTAAAGGAAACCTTTATGCCTGGCATATTTATGAGCTGTAGGAGTTAAAGATTTGGGATGGATAGCTCCTCTGATATCTACAGGCTTTAGTACCATTCTGTAGATTAAAGTGCCATTTTGTGTTTGCACATCAATATCCAATTATTTAGTAAGTTGGTTTTTAACTTCTTTTTCAATGGTCCAAGTTAAAAAAATGTCTGTTCTAGTTTTTGATGAATTTGAATGATTGTTTTTCATTAGCACAGATCAATGTGTCATCTGCATATCTAGTGTTTAGCATGTTAGTTGGCAGGAATACAAACTTTGGTATGATTGTGCTTTCAATCTTTGAAAGATATAGATTACATATAATCCCACAGAAAGACAGTCCCATCAGCCATTGAATAATATTTTTTTATTTACTGTGGTGATAATGTCTTCACTAATCCATTTTAATACCTCCATTACGAAATATTTTTTATATGTTTTGTAATTAACTTGTAACATTTCATAAATAACTTTTTTTGATTTTAAATGAGTAACCAATCCATGAAGTTTTTAAATATCTAAGGAGGCTATCTTGTTGTTGTTACCTGTCTTCAACTTTCTAATTTTATCTGTGATATCACATGATGATTTTATCATATATAAACCCAAACCCAAATCTTTGGTTAACCAAGACACACACATTTTCGCTATAAATAAAAAGGAAACCAGTATCAATCAATCTGTCCAAAAAGTGGGCTCTCTGAAGATATTTACATATATTTGAATAACAAACAGTACATTTAAATTTGACATAATTATTACTTTATTATTTGTCTGAAGGTTTGTAATGATGGTATATTATAAGACAAGTAAATTTAAATTAATTTAAATATAAAAATAGCTAGCAAGTACACATAAAAACAATCCATAATAAACTTAAAAGAGCTATGATTGTGATACTCAATGTATTGAAAGCATGGCATAGCATGAATAAAAGCTAAAATTTATAAACACATCTACTTTTTCTAGCTCAAAGGTACTATCATTTATATATTTAACATTACAATTGTACAGAAAAGAGATAATAATTCTAGTTATCAGATCTTCTTTAATTAAAAAAAATTATTAAAATTTACTTTTGTAATTACATATACATTAAAACAACATCTTTATATTTAAATCACTCTAGATTTTAATATTAATATAAGTGTACATTTAAAAAAAAAGAAATATATATATGGTACCAAGGTTAATAGTTCAACAATGCCATGGGCATGAGACCATCTTTCTCATTTTATATATATTTTGAATTTATCGATTTATACATTTGCTTGATTTTTAATTTTTCAAATAAATGTTAAAACATTTAAACCACAAAAAATATATGTTAGTTTAAAATATCTTTATTCAAGCTAAGCGCTTTTGCTATTTCAGGTGAAAATATTAATATTAATCTGATATTTTTATTAGATCTTACTAGATATCTGTATGGTAGAGATTATGTTGCAGAGATGTTGAGACATTAGTAATTTTAATTATAAGCCACATCTGTAATATTCAAGAATGACTTTTATAATTAAGAAGATGGCTGGTTGGATTTAATCCAAAAATATCGCATTAATAGAATGCTAATATTTACAACCAGAAAATATATAAATAAATGAATCCAAAATATATGTCAACATCTAGTAAACAGTTTCACTTTAATATATACGTATATTCTGGAAGTATTTAAACAGTAACAAAAATGAAGGCAATTCTATATTTGTTGATCATCAAAAGGCAGTTAATCATGTATTTGAACCTCACAGAGCTGATGGAGTATGTACTGAGAGTAATGATGCAAAAAGAAAAATCAAGGAGGCTTACTTCATTGCTAATGACATAAATGCTATAAATAGAAAAGGCACATGTTTTGCAATTTCAAAAAAAATGAATGGTCTTAATTATTATGCATAAACTTTCATACAATGAGTTTAATACATATTAAGGCTATGAATATGGAGTAAACAGGCTCTGAAAGTGCTTAGCTAATGGATTTAAAATTTAGTAATTTCATCATTATACTTTGAAGCATATTATATTAATTAAATAAGATATAATTTATTCATAGCAATTGATCATTATTAATAATAATTTCTGTAATTGCAATAATAGTATTTGCTGTATCTTTTCTCAATTAAAGATCGCAAACATTAATCAATTCTATTTTTGTAATTATTTTTGATGAACACATGTATAAATATAATCATAATTAAGATTATAAATATATATTATGATAGCATAAAGACTATCTACTTTTGGCTATCACTGAAATGCAACTTTAAAAATTTAAACAAATATTAACAGCCATCAATTATGATTAATATTTTCCCATTTCTTATTCACAATCCTTCTAGCAAAAAAAAACAACAACTTTTTACTGAACAAATTTTCATACATAAATATATCTTGCATTTTTCATTTCAAATGACCAATAATCAATATTTAAATTGTCCATAATATTATCTTCATTATAAAATATTAATCAATTTTAAATAAAATTGACAATACACAACTCAAAACAAAATAAAATTTAATTTACATCAACAAACTAAATTTTAATATCTTATGGTTCGATGATGATCGCTAGAGAGAGTGGTAGTTGGAGTAATACAAGAATAAGTTTACTATTTAAAGGAAAGGGTAAGGATCATATAAAGTTAAACAATTATAGTCCGATAGGGGTAACATCAATTTTATATAAAGTTTTCTTGTATATGGTGACTGGAAGGCTTGCAAAATGGATGGAAGAAAATAATATAGTGGGAGAAATGCAAAGAGGTTTTCTTAAATAGGCATATAGGAGATAATTTATTTGCAGGTAGGTAGTTGAATATGCTTTTTATAGATACAGAGAAGGCATATGATAGAGTAAATAGAAATAGATTATGGCTATGTTTAGTAAATTTGGGAATGGATGGAGTTTTAGTGAATATTCTTAAGAAATTATATAAAAATAATTACTATACATATCAATTAGGGAATATAGAATCAGGTAAAGTTAAAAATGGGATGGAACTAAGGCAAGGATGACCTTGGTAACCTATTTTGGTTTTTGTTGTATTCGAGAAAAATGGAGAGATCTATAGAAAGATTAGAAAGAGGAATAGAGATAACCTTAATAGGTGGCAAGGGAGTATATACATTATCAGGTCTTCTATTTGCAGATGATGTTTATTTGTGCACATAAAGAAGTGAAGATATGAAAGTTATGCTGAGATCATGCATAAGGATGGGCAAAGAGATGGGGATTAAATTTATTGAAGAAAAATCAAAAGTAATGATATTTAATACTGGGGAAAGAGAAGACAAAGAATTTTTATTAGGGGATATAAAGTTAAGTGTGGTGAATAGATATAACTATTTGGGAATAGTATTAAGTAATCAGAGAAACTGCTTGGATGAATGGGAGAAAAAAATTAATAAATGAAGCAAAGAAAAGAAAGGGATTGGTAAAGAAATTAACAGTGTTTTATATAATAAATGTGATGTAGCTAGAATTGTATGGAAGGGAGTGGCAGTAGCTGGGTTAACATAAGGTAACAGTGCATTATGAATTAGTAAAAGAGTATTAAATTACTAGGAAAAATTACAAAGAGAAGTATGAAGACATGCATTAGATGCAGATGTGTGGATGGCAAAAGAGGCAATTCAAGGAGAAATAGGATGGTCAAGTTTCATATGAGGGATGCAAAAAACAAAATAAAAGTGTTTGGTAAATTGCAGTGTATGGATAATAGAAAAATAGTCAAAATAGTATTTAATTGGGTTATGAATAAAAGGCAGGTAACAAGATGGGTGAGAAAGTAATGCAGAATGCTGAAGATTTGGATAAACAATTATGTCAGTATACTTGTACAAAAGGTGGAACGATTGTGTTAGGAGAATTGTTGAGTGTTATAGTGGTAAAAAAGAGATGGAAGAATAGATACATTAATAAAGAATAGAGAGTTGGAGAGATGGAAAACAAGTATGCAGAGTAAAAAGAGTTTAAATATATATAGAAGTAAACGGAATATTGAGTGCGAGTTAATTTATGATAATAGGAAGGAAAGTAGTTTACTGTTTAAGGCTCGAATGTGATCTTTAGCAATGGGGGGTTATGCATGTAAATGGGAAAATGTGGGTGATTTAATCTGAAAATTATGTAAGAAAGGCATAGAAAATATTAGGCATCTGCTAATTGAATGTAAAGTCCTGAAATTAGAAAGGATACAAATAATAATGTTGTGGAAGAATAAATATAAGGAAAGTGATTATATGAAAAGTGGGTTATTGATTTTTATGCTGGGTTTGGGGAAAGATAAGGGGGATTTAGATATAAAAGCCATGGTGTTGACAAAGATTCTGTTGCAAAAATGGGATGAAGTAGGATATGGGAAAACTTAGGGTGGGGAACAGAAAGGGAAGGTAAAGTGGCTAACAGGTTTCTCTGGGCATAATTGCTGAGAGATTACTGACTCTGTATAAGGAGAAGTCACTGTGTATCACATGATCACATCACATCTTGGGTTATAAATAAAGAGCAGGCAACAAGATGGGTGAGAAAGATAATGTGATATGCAGAAGATTTGGATAAAGACTTTAAGTCAGTATACTTTTATAAAAGATGGAATTATTGGGTTAGGAGAATAGTTGAGTGTTATAGTATTAAGGAATGGGATAGAAGAATAGGTGCATTAATAAAGAATAGGCAGTTGAAGAGATGGAGAATTAGTATGGAGAGTAAAAAGAGTTAAAATATGTATAGTAGGAAACAAAATATTGGGTGCAAGTTAATTTATGATAATAGCAAGAAAAGTAGTTTACTGTGTAAGGCTCAAATGTGATCTTTAGCAACAAGGGAATATACACATAAATGGAAAAAATGTGGGTTATTTAGTCTGAAAGTTGTGCAAGGAAGGCATAGAAAATATTAGGCATCTGTTAATTAAATGTAAATTCCTGAAAACAGAAAGAGTACAAGTAATGAAGTTGTGGAAGAATAAATATAGACAAAGTGATTTTACAGAGAGTGGGTTATTGGGTTTTATGCTGAGTTTGGGAAAAGGCAAGAGGGATTTAGATATAAAGTTCATGGAGTTGACAAAGATTATGTTGTGGAAATGGGATGGAGCAGGATAGAGAAGAATATAGGAAAATGTAGGATGGGGAATGGAAAGGGAGATCAAAGTGGATAACAGGTTTCTCTGGACATAGTTGCTGAGAGATTCCTGACTCTATATAAGCAGAAATCACAATGCATATTATCACAGCACATCATCACATGACAACTAGAAGAAAACAACTTGATAAGATTTCTGTAAGAAATAAAAACAAGTTAAATTTTTTTTATCTTAAGCTGTTAAATTTTAATGTTTTATATTACATATATATATAAACACACCTTGTAAATAACAAATATGTTTTTAAGGAACTTTTAAATATTTAAATATTAATATAATAGACAAGTTGAACTATGTCAATCACTTATGAAACATGAATTTATTAAATTTCATATATTTTTGTTATAGAATTAATTTTTTTTTCCTGTGTCAAAGCATCGGCTGGGAAGCGAACCCGGGACAACTGCTTGTAAGGCTGCTGTGCTGACCACTTGGCCACCAACGCTTGACTAAAATTTATTTAAAAATTAAATACAATTTCAAGACATTTACGTGTGAATAGCTGAAGATATTTGAAGTACAATAATACATAGGCCATTTGATATGATTTGATTCATTTGGTATGAATTGGAAAAAGTCACTTGATAAAAAAATTGTAAAATTTGTAAATTTAGGATAGCATTGCAAACATTCTTTAATAATTATAAATATGCAATTATTGTAAAGTTTATCTTTTATATTAGAATAAAAGTATTTTAAATGTATTCCAATTATTTAAAACTATTTCGAAAATTTTATGAATTTTTAATATGTCCAACTTTTTAATATGACTTTTAAAGTAATAATTTATACTTAAATACATAATTCTAACTGGAATTTCCTGTTATTATCTAGCCGTTTTTTAAAAACAAAACATTAAAAAAAGCATAAATAATAAAACAATTTTTTTATATAGAAAATGCAAAGAAATAAAAAATTAAAGCAATTTAATAAAAGTGATCTTTATTATTTCTCGTATATATATTTCAATTTTGTTTAAAAGAATTATTTGTGAAAATTGCATGGTCAATTACTCAAGAGGTCAGTTGGTGTTTGAGCACTTAACTGGAAAATTGAGCTTTTAACAATTCAATTTTGTTAAGCAAAACTAAAAACTAAAGTTTTCACAATTCAATTGCACCTGAGTAGTTTAAGTAAAAAAATCTTTTATGATAATTTAGGTATATAAATTTCTAGTACAATTTTATTATCTTTTTGTAAATTAAAAATATAATTTCAGAGAGTAAACATTATTATATTCACAATAAAGGCTATAAATCCTTACAGTTGGGATAAGAAAAGAATGAATGATGTGAATTTCTAGTTACAAACTATTGTATTACTTTTATTATAAAGGTACTGTGGTATTAGAGCTGCGACATGAAGAATTATAATCGTTTAATCATTAAATTAATTTATTAAATCAAAAACATATTTTAAAATCTACATTAAAAAAAAAACAATTTAACAAAAAAAATACGAAAAGCATTAATGTGAAGTTAAAATGTGTGTTTAAATCAAATTGAGTGTGTGTTTGCACGTGCATATTCTGCATAATCTGTACAGGCTTACACCTGCATTTATATATGTAATATATGTGAGATTCGAACTCAGACTTTCACACGACCTACAACTCGCAGCGCCATCTTATATTGCTGACTCTCCTGATCACACACGTGCTGAAAAGATAAATAATCACCAATATACGTATTTCATGCTAAACCAGCACTCATCAGTTGGTTCAGATTAACATCTCCACACATATATGCAATTAGTACTCAGCTTTATTGGTGATTATTTATCTTTTCAACATGTGTGTGATCAGGTGAGTCAGAAATATAAGATGGCACTGAGAGTTGTAGGTTGTGTAAAAGTTTGAGTTCGAATCCCGCATATATTACATATAGAAATGCAGGTATAAGCCTGTACAATGTATTAAAATAGATTATGCAGAATATGCACGCGCAAACACACACTCAATTTGATTTAAACACGCATTTTAATTATTGTTCATATTAATGCTTTTCGTATTTTTTTTTTGTTAAATTGTTTTTTTTTTTAAATTGTAAATTTTAAAATATGTTTTTGATTTAATAACCTAATTAATTTAATGATTAAACGATTATAATTCTTCATGTCGCAGCTCTAATACCACAGTACCATTATAAATAAAATATATTTATTCTGTCTTTGTATTTTGAAATAAACAAAGAACATATGTAGAAATCAGGGCCACTCTGAAAGTTGTCATGTTTCAAAACAAAAATTGATGTTACTGTTATTCAAAACATCTAATTGAGAAGGGAAAATCTTATTTCTTTACTTTATGAGCAGTGAAAATCTATTTTAATAAAACTATGAAGTTAAATATGTTAAGATGCTGGTAATAATAATTAAGTATTAAGAAAACAATTTATATCTCTAAAACTTTTTACAACAGTTTATAAGAAGTATTTTGTGGATTAAAATGGGATGATAAGGGAATAAAAGTAAATGGAAATTATTTAAGTCTTTTAGATTTTATAGATGGTGCAGTTATTTTTGCAAATAATGCTTTAGAGCATCAGGAAATGTTGCAAGAATTATCAGATGAAATTAATAAATTAGAATTAAAGGTAAATATAAAAAAGACTAAAGTAATGTTCAATGGATTTTCTCAAAAGATGAAAATAAAGATCAATAATGATGAGTTAGAGGTTAAAAACTACAAATATCTTGGCCAAATTATTACCACAGATGAAAACATAATGGATAAAATTAATAATAGAATTAAACTTGGTTGGAGTGCATTTGGTAGAAATAACTTATTATTAAAAGGAAATATCCCCATGTGTTTGAAAAGGAATATTTTTAATAAATGATTTTTTAGCAGTTCTTACTATGGATCTGAGATCTGAATACTTAACAAAAGAGAAACACTGAGACTTCAGACCACTCAAAGAAATATGGAGAAATGCATGTTAGGAGTAACAAAAAGAGATCGAAAATGAAATACATGATTGCAAAAACAAACAAGTGTTACTGACATTATTGAATAAAAGTAAAAGACTGGAGTTGGACTGGGCATATTTTTAAAAGAGTTGATAATAGGAAAACAGTTGAAATTTTAAACTGGATTCCAAACAATTGTAAAAGACCTAGAAAAAGATCACATGTGAGATGGATGGATGAAATAAGAAAGTGTTTTGGTGTGATGCGGAGAAGTGAGATCAGAGATCAGAGAAGATGAGTTGAACTTTTGAGAGACCTTCATTCTGCAGTGAATTGATAGTCATTGAACATGATATTTATTATTTTAATAATTACAATGAAATAAAATTATTTCATAAAAGTTAATTTTTTCACCTTTTGTTCTACAAAATCATTAATATATCATCATGGATTAAAGTTTCTTGTAGTTTATATTCAATTGGATTATTTTTCATAAATCATAGAAATTCTTAGGTATTTATTATTTTTTAATTAATTTTAACTTATAAAAATAAATTTCTCTGTGCTATATATATTTTTAGAATTTTAAAAACAATGAATCAAGAATTCACCACATTTTCACTGATGACAATTGAAACATTTTATCACTGTTGTAATAGATGAAAATTATAGTTACATTTCACATAGCATGGTATTGTAAGACCAAACAAATTATTATTTTGTAATGCATCTTACTTGAACGATAAATTTATTTACAATCTCAGCATTCAGTATAAGATCAAAAAATAATTTCAGTTTCAAATAGATGAATTTGTTCTAAACTGAAAGATTCTCTGATTTTTAGCCCCTATAATTTTTATATTTCAGAATAATTCAAACATTTAATTTGGTGTTATTGTTCCTCTTCTTCTTAAATGGTTTCATATGCCACAATGATATTGTTAAAGATTATGTAGATAATGTCAAAATGGAAGGATCTCCAGAACAACTATCTTAATATCTAATTTTTTTCCCATACCCTTCTTTTTCTTTCATTTTATATTTTCTCTCGAATTACTTATGACTCATTTCAGAGTATAAAAGCATGTTTTAAATTTTAGTAATAATTGCGATATTTAAAACAACAATTGAATTTAGTCAAGCGTTGGTGGCCTAGTGGTTAGCATAACTGCCTTCCAAGCAGCTGGCTCGGGTTTGCTTCCCAGTCAACACATTTGACATATAAAAAAAAAAAAGGAAAAAACAATTGAAATTTAATGATGCATTATTTAATAAATGCTCCTATTAATTAAAAACATTATATTTTATAAACATTATTATTCTGATCATATAGCTTAGTCATATAATTTAATATTTTAATGTTAATATGAACACACTTATCAGAACCTTCTATAATATCATAATCTTTCTAGAAGCTGATTATATCCTATTGGATTTTCCGAAATGCTTTTTGCTAGCACAACAACAAAAAAACCTCTTCCAAGAAGCAGCAATTTTTATTTTTATACAAAGACAGATTCTTTCTTTGTATCAAAAGTGAAAATTACTGCTTCTTAAAGGAGTTTTTGTCAAGCGTTGGTGGCCTAGTGGTTAGCATAGCTGCCTTCCAAGCAGATGACCCGGGTTTACGTTCCGGTCAACGCTTTGATATATATTTTTTAAAAAAAAAAGACAGGTTCTTTTTGTTTCTAGAGAGGCTATTATTCATTACAAAATTTCAAAAATTAAAATTAATAAAAATTCTTTATAGTAAAACCAGAGGGTGACCAGAGAATGTGTTTCTTTTATTTAAGACATGGACATATTTTGCATCTCTAAGACAATATGATTTCTATTGTCAGTCAAATAATGTCAAATGTTTGTTTTATAAATT
The DNA here is from genome assembly GCA_028023455.1 of Epiperipatus broadwayi. Classification (NCBI taxonomy): domain Eukaryota; kingdom Metazoa; phylum Onychophora; class Udeonychophora; order Euonychophora; family Peripatidae; genus Epiperipatus; species Epiperipatus broadwayi. The sequence continues at coordinate 289,834 of JAQFVV010006655.1, read as the reverse complement.
TGTCAAAGATTTTAATAATACAACACCTTGGTTTGTCTTTATGTGAAGTGCGTATTCTTCTTCACAGAATAATAAAAATATATTAAAAGACATTCAAGATTGATTCAGAATGTACACATATATGCTTACCTTTTTGACTTAAAAGATCATCATTATGTCATTTACCTATTTTTATTAAATATACTATTAATTACCTATTTATAGCTTATCTTTTGCTTTTCTATAAAAAATAATGCAATAATTTATTCTTAGAAGTTCAACAGAAGTACAAGTACTGGAAAAAATGAAAGTGGTACAAAACCTGGGGACCATGAACTCCACACTCTGCGGACTACCACTATACCAATGGCATATAAGAGATTATTAATTTTATTAATAGTTAAAGTGTTATTGATTTTATATCGAGTTATTTTACACACTTTCAAACTTATGTGATCAATTTTATATTTATTTACTTTGCAAATTTATAGGTCAGCCACCTCATTGACAAACTCCTATTGTATATTTTTATATGTATCTTGAAAAGTTTTGAAATAACAACAAAAAAGTATTATTCGAATTAAAATAATTATATTCAAATTAAAAAAAAATTATGCCTGAATATTATTCAGTGTTATATTCCATCCTAAGAATAATAAAGTAATTACAAAATTCATACAATTAAATATTCTTTTACATCAGTTAATAATTGAATTATACTCACAATAAAGAAAATCATCCCCACCAATTATTTAAACAATCAAAGGATTATAGAGAATTATCATATGTGGAGCACATACACAATATATATATATATGAAAAATGTTATTTGTAGAATAATTAAAATTTTAAATATACATTAATAATAAGATCTAAATTTATGAACTACAAAAAAAGTTAAGATTGATTGGACCAGTTTTTAGATTCTTACTGTAATTAGCTGAGATAGATGGTGTCAAAGTTGTCAGTGGAGTGAATTTGACAATGGTAAATAAAAATGTAACAATTTACTATTGTAACATCTGATCTTTAACTCATAATTAACCCTAGAGGTCGCTTCAAATATTTATATACTCAAAGTAAAGAATTTTTATCAGTATATTTTTACAAAAGGTGGGATGATTGTGTTAGGAGGATTGTTGAATGTTATAGTGGTAAGTAATAGGATGGAGAACTAGTATAGAGAATAAAAAGAGTTTAAATATATATAGAAGTAAACAGAACATTGCGTGGGAGTTTATAATAATAGTAAAGAAAGTAGTTTATTATTTAAGGCTCGAATGGGATCTTTAGCAACAAGGGAATATACACGTAAATGGAAAAATATGGGTGATTTAGTCTGCAAGTTGTATAAGGAAGGCATCAAAAATATTAGGCATCTTTTAATTCAATGTAAATGCTTGAAAGCAGAAAGGGTACAAATAATGAAGTTATGGAAGAATAAATATGAACAAAGTGATTATACAGAACATGGGTTATTGGTTTTTATGCTGGATTTGGAAAAAGATAAGGGTGATTTAGATATGAAGGTCATGGAGTTGACAAAGATTATATTGTGAAAATGGGATGGAGCAGATTATGAAAAAACTTAGGGTGGGGAATGGAAAGGGAAGGTAAAGAGGCTAACAAGTTACTCTGGACATAGTTGCTGAGAGATCTCTGCTACCATATAAGGAGAAGTCACAGTGCATCACATCACATCATATCATCACATCAAAGTAGTGTTTGACTAGTTTTAGTTTCAAGGGTGAAAGCCTAGTAATTTAAGTTTTTTACAGTTTTTATAATTTTAGAAAATTCTTACCTAGATTTAGATTCTGGATTCAAATTGTTATCTTTTCATATGCTAAAATCATTAATTTTAAACTTAAGCAATCAATAGATATCAGGTGGTATAGTGCTATAAAATTCTCATTTCCAGATTTTCTGGATTTTGCCTTTAACATAAGTAAAATGTATCTTCTAGATTCATATATGCATTACTTTTAGTTTGAATTCTGGTCTTCATTGCCAAGGGCAAAGCCAGATATTCAAACTTCATAGAAATTATATCATCTTGTATTTACTGATTAGTCAGTATTACAGTAGGTAGTTCTAGAATAAAAATAAAACAACTGCTCATTGAAGCATATGGATAAGCAGATGAAAAATCATGTAATGCTATTTGTATTAATTCAAATTGTTTTACAGAGAGTACTTTTGATATCACCATATGTAGTTAGCATCCACAAAAATTCGAACCTTTTTACTACCAATAATGGAGGCTCATCATAATACAATCATATTTTTTTCAATTGTTATACCAACACTCATTAAACTAATGTAGATTAATAAAAATTATCTAATAATAATTAGATACCAATTTGCCAACCAATAATGAATAGTTAATTGAATTGGTTAGCTATTCTTGTGGTTTACTTTTTTTAACCTTTACTCATTTTAGACTGAACAACATGTTATTCATAGTACAAAAATAAAATAATTCTTTCACCCCAGTCAAAAATGATAAGGAGCCCTAACTACTACTTCATAGTGTAACAAAAAGATAGCAGAATTGTTGTAATACAATTTTTCACACTTGTACTAAATAAAATGGAAATATTCCTATTACTCTACTCTGATTCATGCATTATCTGATAACCTTCTGATGAGAAAAAAAATAGCTTTGCATAGATAAGTAAAGATAGCAAGCTATCTATCTAAAAATATTTGAAATATTTGATATTATATTAATCACAATTAAAGATTGTCAATTAAACTGTTTTGTGAGAACTATAATTTTTTTAAAAAAACTTTTATACTGAAAGGTAAATGTAACAAGCAATTTTTTTAAATTTTGAGTAAAATACTTTATTAATATGCATTTATTTAGAAAATAAAAACAATTTTACCATTTGTAATTTTATATTGGACTATTTCCATCATCTAATATTCATATTGAATGTCTTTAGAAAAAAATAATTTTATTTAAATATTCCAAATACATTCAATTGTTAGTAATAGCACATCAAACAGGTTAGTATATCCAAATGTTTTGAGAGGTATTGTTCTCCCCTCTTCTTCAGGTGTTGGCTCTGTTGATTAGAGCATTACCTTAAAATTCAATAATCAAGAATCTAAGGACCTAGGTTCGAATACCATGCTAGTACTGTCACTGCTTCAGATCAGAAACCCCTGAAGAAGAGGGGAGAACAATATCTCTCAAAACATTAAGCATATACTAACCTGTTTGATGTGCTATTACTAACAGTTGAATGTATTTTGACTATTTAAATAAAGTTAAATTTTTCTAAAAACATTCAATACACATATTAGATGATGGAAATAGTCCAATGTAAAAATACAACTAGAACACCATCATAACAAATCTTCAGGAAAACAAATTTTACCCTGTTTTTGATTATATTAAGTAAATCAAAAATGACTAACAATAACTACTTCAAAAACAATACTTTGAAGATTTAATCATGAATACATATAATACTTCATGTATATATATTATAAGCTAATATATACAGAATAGTAACTATTGTGAATTTTATTTTGCATTAAGTGTTGTTTAAGGTTGCCTTGACAGCAGTGAGAGATATTGATTATTATATTTGCTGTGAATGTTTAGGTGGTTACTGGTTGGTATCTATCTATCTATCTATCTATCTATCTATCTATCTATCTATCTATCTATCTATCTATCTATCTATCTATCTATCTATCTATCTATCTATCTATCTATCTATCTATCTATCTATCTATCTATCTATCTATCTATCTATCTATCTATCTATCTATCTATCTATCTATCTATCTATCTATCTATCTATCTATCTATCTATCTATCTATCTATCTATCTATCTATCTATCTATCTATCTATCTATCTATCTATCTATCTATCTATCCTATTATATCTATCTATCTATCTATCTATCTATCTATCTATCTATCTATCTATCTATCTATCTATCTATCTATCTATCTATCTATCTATCTATCTATCTATCTATCTATCTATCTATCTATCTATCTATCTATCTATCTATCTATCTATCTATCTATCTATCTATCTATCTATCTATCTATCTATCTATCTATCTATCTATCTATCTATCTATCTATCTATCTATCTATCTATCTATCTATCTATCTATCTATCTATCTATCTATCTATCTATCTATCTATCTATCTATCTATCTATCTATCTATCTATCTATCTATCTATCTATCTATCTATCTATCTATCTATCTATCTATCTATCTATCTATCTATCTATCTATCTATCTATCTATCTATCTATCTATCTATCTATCTATCTATCAGGAGTTTATAAGAAATTTGAGTATCAGAAGTATCCAAGCTCCAGAGATCTTATATGCCAGTCTGATATATTATCACTACATTAAGCTATAAAATACTACAAGTTTGAGCAGTAATAAACAATAGGCTCTGTTATTTTGTGAGTGTTTCACTTTATTCAAATTTACCACTTCCATGTTCAAATTCTTGAGCTGGAAAATATTATTCTATTTGGTTTTTGGAATGTTTATGGTCATTATTTATATTTTACAACCCTTTCATAATTGCATGATTTAGTGCAAAGACAACATTGGTTTTAGATCAAGATCTCTGGGATGTGATGTAGCTTCATCACCTCAGCTGCCTATATATTTTATGGACTTGCAAGTAATAACCCTTATTTTTTGTTATTGATAATGAATTACAGCATTGAAAAGAGGTATCAGGTAATGCTTAAAATTATATAAAACAGAGAATTAAAAATATTATATGCATATAAAGAGTTATTTCCTGACAATTTTTTACATTTATATGTTAATCCTTAGCAATTTTTTAAAATAAGTCAAATTTAAACCATATTAGGTTAAAATAAATCAACATTTTCACAAGCATATTATTTCCCTTCACCATATCTATGTCACTTACTATAAGTTTTAGTAATTAGTAGATAAAGAAGACAGTGCTTAATAAATTCCTATTCAATGCTATCTTATCCAATGTCCCCAGATTAGTTTCAAGCTTATGACTATCATGCTTTGGATCTTGGACTATATATACTAGTGGGCTTGGATTGAAAATTTATGTTTTTCAAATTGGGCTGATAGCAGAATGGGAAGTGGCTGGCAGAGGAAAGATACATTAGATATTCTAAAGATTAAGTTCCTCACTGATGAAAGCCATAAGCTTGAAACTGGCCTGGGGATATTGGATAGGTTGACATGGGATAAGGATTTATTAAACATTATCTGGCACTATTAGTTACTAAAGTTTACAGTAGCTGTAATAGATGTCGTGAAAAAAATAAAGACATTGCTGAATAGCATTGAAGATGAAATTGTATGATAAAGTCATGTGATATTTTATAGACTTTATATATATATATATATATATTCCATATAGAATATAAATTCTTTAGAATTTATTTAACAGTTTGTCTCCACATCATATTATGCATAATTTTATAAGTGTTTATATTATCAATATTGATTTCAACTTTGAACTGATGGTTTCTATCTTAACATAATTCATGTAATTAAGAATAAATATTATGCTACATAACCATATTTTACAATATGGTATTTAACATCTCTTATTAAAAAAAATAGTTTGTGAGACTAATTTAAATATAAGCAGTATGCATTACAGTTCTGGAAGGATGAAAAGCAAATAAGAATGAAAATTAGCCTTATTGTATATTATTGGAGTACACCAAGTATCAATAATATCTCTGTTGCATTGCAAAGTATGAATTTAAATAATCAGTATGATAGGAAATAAATTAATATAGATATATAAATTACAAAAACTAATCTATGTTACAAATAGTGACAATAAATGTGTTAGGCTTGAAACCTGTAAATTTCAAACAGTTTTTGCTACCCTTGGAACTACTATTGCTTAAAAAAATATCTTGGTTCACATGAAGATAACTTCAGGATTGTAAATTAAAAAAAATAAAATTTTAAAAGCTTTATAAGTCACAACATTAATGTTGATGGATGTAAGATTAAATTATTACATGCTATTGAATACTGATAATAAGATGGTTATGAGTCTGGTAATATATGTTTGGTTCCAAAATAAATTTAGTGTTTTATAAATATGCTGATCGATTTGCTAAAGCCATGCCTATTTTTTATCAGTAGTGTTCTATTTTAGATGCTATTGATTAAATCTTTTTATATTAGACATAACATCCTTGGATGGTCTATAAAAATATTAGGATTTCTAAAATTTCTTTTTATCTTTAACCTTAAAATATTTTTACTTTAAATATTTATCCAAAGAGGGAGTAAAATTTTAACATTTTGATATGCAAATAATTGTTACAACACATTCAATGACTTAGTATTATTATATTATAGTATTTTAATCATTTGGGAATAAGATCATTGTGGAAATATATTCTCAAATAAAAGTCAACTATAATTTATTGAAGAAGTCATCCATACCTTATGAAATATTTGTCCTGATTTTCTTTCTAATTCTAAATGAGAAGATAAACAATAAAGAAATGAAGTAACAGAATGAATGATGAAGACAAATAAATAAACAATTTTAACAACAATAATTTACTTTAAAAATACTCACATGTATATCTATGCATCATACAGGGAAAAATTCGATAATAATCATTATATAAAGCCAAGAGTGCTTTAGTACAATATGGTGTCTAACTAAACCTTATAATATAAATATGAATTATGATTCATCATCATTATCAACCATTATCAATCCACTGCAGGATGAAGGTTTGTCCAAGTTCAATCCATTTTCTCTGATCTTTAGCTTCTTTTCTCCACATCAGCCCTGCACACTTTCTTATGATTACAATTGGAAATATGTAGAAGCATTAAAGTCATACAAAGAATAGACAGTGTTATTAATTCATTTATTTATAATCAATATGAGTTGTTAAAATGAGATTGAAAAAGATGATGTCAGAAGGAAGATGAAAAATAAGAATGACATTAGTGGCACACTGAATCTTTTTCTCCTATTTTTTTATCAAACATAACACATTTCTTCACTGGATATTATTCTATTTTGCTCTTCAGGGTTGAATGCTAAAGTGATGCATTCTAAAGGTCAAAGTTCATGGATCATCCATAAGTCTCCAATTCTAGGGCTTGAGCATTATAAATATATTCAAGCAATACAACATTTTTTTTTTTTTACTGTCTTAAGTATTTAACATCTTGAATATAAGAACTAACTGGAAATACATTCTCAGCAGAAGACCAGTGTAATGATTGAGAAAGTTACTTATACCTACCAAATATTTAACAAGGAATATATTCATTTTTTTTGAATAATAAAAATTCCAAAGAAAATAAAGCTCTTTTTTCCTGAGGGAGAAATACAAACATGTTCAACAAAGTGTGATATCATTGGATTGATAAGGATTGAGATATTTTCCAAAGTTTTATTTTTTTGTGCCATTAATTATGATATATGAATTTCATTAATAAGGCATAAATCATTAATTAGCTGGAGTTGAGGATTTAAAAGGTCTAACAACTGCTAATCAATGATTTTTAAAATTTTACTATAGATAGAAATCTGCTTTGGTTTAGTATACATATGATAATCTAGAAAAGCTAAGTGTCTTAATATTTTAACACTTATAATCATTAACAATTCATAAAGAATTGGGTAAAATTTTAATATTTTAAACTTGCACCATCAAATAATAAAAACATTTTTATATGATTTAGTAGAAGATCAAGATAATAAATTGAAGTAAAATTTACTTTTGTCACCCTATTTTCATAATGGTAGAAAAATAGACTCTAAGATCTAAAGTCCTAAATCAAAGCCCAATCTATCATATGTTCCAATGGCATGTAATCTCATAAGAAATAATTATTTGATTATTTTTTTAATCCTATGCACTTTAATGGGGGCTAAATTAAGGACTCAAAAGTCCAAATGGATTGAAGCTCAGCCTAATCTAGTACTCAAATATTATATGGCTTTTGAAATATTTGACTTTTTTAAGTGTGCATTTTAACATAGTGATAAAATGATGGACATAAAAAGGTTAAGGTTCCTTGATTAAAACTTGTAACTTCTGGTTCTCAAGCATTATTTGATAACCTGAGTAAATAATCTTTTAATTACATGTATAGGTAAAATGACCTTTTAAATTAATAGTACATTGATTGGCAAATCTCCCTCCAACAATATTTTATATGAGAACAATGAAGAAAGCAATAATGAAAAACTTCCCAATTGTCAAGGTAGTGGGAGTCATGTTGATTTTCTATTCTTGATTTTATTTTCTAGCTAAAATATATAAATACACATTTGTGGATGAATGTTAGATGATAATGAGGATTGGTTATCAGAAATCATCTGAAAAAAAATTACCTATTGAAATGAATCTCACTTGGTTTAAATTCATATCATGTGTATAGAATGAATGTGCCAATCCAGTTATATATATAATTTATATAACTTGAATTATTGAAAGCAGATGTTATTACTTATGATGTAAACACATTATTATTGTGATATTAATTTTATAACTCAGGAAATCATCTGTCAGTTTGCGTGCCAAAATTTCTGACTGTTTCAAGAGTTCTGTTCGTTTGATCTAAATGATCTTCCACTTTTTTTACTTCTATTATTTAGAAATTGATGAATATAATTTTATCCACTGAATTAATTACTTTTGTACTGGACTAAATTGCTGAAGAATGCAACCATCCTAACTAAACGCACTTTCTGCATATATATATATATGACAACGCAGGATATGATTTTCTAAAAATAGATTGAATTTTTATATTATGAGTCATTATATTAATATTTGCAATTAAATCTTTATATATTTAGAACATCTTTAAACAGACAAAAAAGTAAAATATTAAACATTTTTGTTTTTAAATTTCTATTTATTGCGATTTATTACGCATTTAAAATTTTTAAAAAACGTTGACTGCTTCTTTAAAATAAATGACTAAGGATAAATTATCATTATCAAAGAAAAACTTAAAATGTTCTATTATAAAATATCTAATAAAATAAAAGCCAATCAGACAAATAAAAGATCTGAGAGTACGTAGGTCTACTTAAAACTTCAGTTTCTTTAGGGCTTCCTAGCAAAACATGATTAATGGTATTCAAATTTATTCATTCATTTAAGGTTTTACATTCCTTTATATAACAGAGATAATGTTTATTTTAGATATTATTAAAGCAAACAACTGTCTCCTATTTAATATTCAGATTAATATATAGTTGCACACCATTGCTATGGCAGGTTAAACATGAACGTTAAATTAAATAAAGTTTTAAATAAACAATCTCAGGAATAAAAATTCAAGATGAAATAAGCAATTACTTAATTTATTATAATAAATCGTTATATCAAAGATTATATGCTTTTTACATGTGTGTGTATATATATACGCATATGTTTTGCTCCACTTATTTTCAAATCGCGTATTGCCTGTAAACTTTTACTTATCTCTTTTAGGGGTTCGAACTCAGACTTTCACACGACCCACCACTCTGAAAGTCTGAGTTTGAACCCCGCATATATTACATATATAAATGCAGGTTTAAGCCTGTACAATGTATTATCTCTTTTAGCAAACTTTTGCTAAAGTTTATATAAATAAAATATAATACATTTATAAATTGTTTATTATTTTTAAAATAATAATTAACTTTTAGTTATTGTCCACCATTATAGACAGTTACTAAAATACTAGAATTAAAATTTTTCGATAATGACAAATAATTATAAGCAGTAGAAAATAATAAAAAACAAATTATAATGTGTGAAAATATTGAAATTGTAGTTACCATTGCAGATCAAATAGACGTACTTACTGAATGATAAATCTTGGATAATTTACCGTAATATATATATTTTATATAATTGTTGGCATGAACAAGAGATGTTCAGAGTTTTAGATTACACAAATCTATCTAGCCATTCATTCATTCTATCTGTCTGTCTGTCTGTCTGTCTGTCTATCTATCTATCTATCTATCTATCTATCTATCTATCTGTCTGTCTGTCTGTCTGTCTGTCTATCTGTCTGACTGTCTGTCTGTCTGTCTGTCTATCTATCTATCTATCTATCTATCTATCTATCTATCTATCTATCTATCTATCTATCTATCTATCTATCTATCTATCTATCTATCTATCTATCTATCTATCTATCTATCTATCTATCTATCTATCTATCTATCTATCTATCTATCTATCTATCTATCTATCTATCTATCTATCTATCTATCTATCTATCTATCTATCTATCTATCTATCTATCTATCTATCTATCTATCTATCTATCTATCTATCTATCTATCTATCTATCTATCTATCTATCTATCTATCTATCTATCTATCTATCTATCTATCTATCTATCTATCTATCTATCTATCTATCTATCTATCTATCTATCTATCTATCTATCTATCTATCTATCTATTTTCAGAAATATTATAAAATATTTATACAGTGAGCAAATGCCAGCTACAAATTATAGCACAGACACAAGTAGAATATGAACAGGTTAACATTCCATTATAAACATTTGTATTGTACTGGAAGACTTAGATGCCCTAACTTAAATAACAATTAAATAACTTAGAGATCAAATTTTTTTATCATATTTTTCCTATTAACCAGATGATTTTCGGTGATTTCTTAAAGTGCCTCAACAGAGATGCCATGTTAAAAAAATATAAGGAAAACACCAATGATATGTAAGTCTAAAATTCTATTCTGTAATCTTTTCATATATGATGTAAAAAATATAACTCGCTAAAAATATGCAGAAAGTAACTAAAACAGCATTTATATACCATAGAAATTAAAGACTTTTCAAACTATTCACCAAATAAAAAAAGAAGTCAAGAAAAAAGTATTACACACAATGACTTGTCATATACCATCTAGCAATAGATTTTAGTGGTTTTCTTTTTTTTAAGTTGTCCTCGTTTAACGAAGAAGGGAGGGGGAAGGAAAGATAATTATTGATAAATAATTGATCAGCATGTTAATTTGAGTATGGAATCAGGTGTCTGAAAAAAAAAATCTATATCCATTAAAAGAATCAGAAAATAAAAAATAAGTTTAATCTGGTCTGGAATAAAATTCACGTTTCAAAAAGGATATATTTCACTTAACTGTAAACTTTAGTAATTGCCATAGAAGCTCAGTATTTATACAAAAAGACACACACACACGCGCACACACACATATATTTATATAACTCTTATGTATATCTTCACATAAAGTCTGAAGATATCACAGACAGACTCCTGTAGAAAAGAAGTATATAAAACTTTAAAAAATAAGTAAACAGGTTTCTTTGGATGATAAAAATCATCAGTAATAATACTTAAATTTAAGCTCAATAAAGAAACTTAGGTATTTGAAAGCCTACAATAATTAAAAACATTCACTTCCTAGTAAAATCAAAAAAACCCTGGAATAATAATATAATTAATAAATACAAAAAAAAAAAAAAACAACAACAATAATGTCTTTCAGAACTAAACTAGTTATGAATAAAAATAATTGAACTTACAAATATTTAAATTTTAAAATTCAAGTTAAAATTTATTAAATATGATATGATCTGAATATTGTAAATGAATAAAATGATATACACTTTCTTAAAAGTTTAAATTAACAACCCTAATTCTAGATAGTTTTACTCATATTTTAATTATTAAATTTAAAAGTGTAGAATAATTATTTTACGTTTTTATATATAAATGTTAAGCAAAAAGACTGAATGTTTAATAGAATATTCTAGAATGATTTTGTGCTAAGTAAGATAAATAAATCTTGAACAAAATAGCTGTATTGTATTTGCTCTTAGTAAGAAACATCTTAATCCACAATGTCTTCAACATGGTTTAGTAACATTCAGACCATAAACAATATCTTATACGACTCTGAAGATATGTATTTGTTTTATATAATTATTGCTACAAGTTTGATTTTTTTATAAGCATTACTTACAATAATTGTCAAATTATTTATATAAATAAACTAAAAAAATATAGCTAGAAAATAAAATAAAATTACTTCTGTTTAACAGGATTCAGTTGACAGTTTTTTTTATAATGAAGCTTTTCTGATCATGTACTAAATTTTGGCATTATCCATGTGTTCATGGCTTTAATTCATTCTCTAACTGCTATTTTTAATATTATTTTTCTGAATTTCCAAAAAAAAGCTGTACTGAATAATGCTGACATTTCAAGAAATTTTTTACAATTAATAAATCAATAATATTTAAATTTAGCCCTAGAACAATGAGATAAAGTCTGCCTTCCAAAGTGCTAATTGGTTGTTTCTTGTTCTCTCCACAAGAGAGCGCCTGTCAATGATTTTGATAGTTCTGTTTCTTTGTTTTGATTCTCAATGTAAAAGGTATATTTTAGTACCTTTTTAAAAACACATTTACTATTTTTTTCACAAAATATTTGTAAAATATTAATTATTTCAAAAGAATAATTCAGATTTTAGAATAAAATATTTACTTTTACATGAATCAAATTGACAAAGAAATTTCTAAAGCTGCAATTTATAATTGAATGTCAAATATATGTTTAATGTTTACCACTATAAATTATTTCTATCAATTATAAATAGAAATTTATTTTGTAAAAAACTTTGGTTTATTTTAATAATCTAATGAATTATTAATTTGCATTTTAAAAACTAAACTAAAACAAATATAGTTTTAAAAGATAAATACATTATTCCATTGCTGCTTTTGTAATTGACTAATCAAAAGTTTGGACCTTTAATTCAATCTGCCAATAAGAATTTTAAATGCAGAAAGGATTAAGCTTTTCATTGCATTAATTGAAAATTTTCATTCACGGCTTCAAGTCACTCTAAAGTCATCAATTTTTACATTATTATAGTGAATTTACGGTCATTTTAAAGCTTAAAATGTACTGTAAGATGCTGCCCTTTCTAGAATTATTTTACAAGTAAAAAGACAATAATATTTAAATTTAAAGTTTTAAAAATAGGAGATGGACTTTCCAAGGTGCTGATTGGTTGTTTCTCATTTTGAACAAACAGAAGTGCTTGCTGACAATTTTGACAGCTACAAGTTCTTTGTTTTAATTTTTAAAATGAAAATGAATGTTTTAGAGTATTTTTTAAGTATTTTTTTTACACATTATAAATTATTTTGATAAAATATGCTAAAAGTATAATTATTTTAGAAGAATAGCTAAGATTTTAATAAAAATTCTTTAGTTTTACACAAACATAATGTGTGAAAGAAATCAATGATGTACACAGCATTTTCTAATAGGTTATGAACACTTTATTTAGGTTCTCCACTATAGAATATTTGTATAATTATAAATAGAAATGTATTTTTGAGAAAACATTTGTTCACTTTCTTAATATGACAAATTATTAATTTTTTTTTTACAAACAAAACTAAAATGAGTATAATATTAAAAGATGAATATATTTTTATTGCTGATTCTCTAAGTGATCAACCAGAAGTTTAGAATTTTAATTCACCCAGCCAATAGGTATTTGCTTTGAAAGTCATGTGGCATTGAAATATTTGTCTGTTTCATCACAATTTTTCACTTCAATTGATTGAACTATATAAATTTGTTTTACTCTAGAGTTATATATATATATATATATATATGCTTGTAATGTTTATATATATATATTCTAACCTCCCCCCATGCATTCTCACCCCAAAATATACTGTTTATTACAAATATTACGGGTTCTAGCTCAGTTAACAAATAAATAAATGAAGTATTCAGCATTAATTAAAATGATTACTAGCTCTAATTTTAAAATACAAATACGGTTCAATTTTAAAATGAATTAACAAATATTTACTATTTTCATGAGACATGGAGTGACAATACAGGGAACGAGATAGACTATATTGAGCCATTATCCACACAATACTACCTCAATGGCATAAGAACACTATCCCCCCTTTTTACTATACCAAATAACTAACTCATAGTATTCTTACGACTTTCTGAGCTCTATTCACTACGATTAAAATAATAATCATATCCTAATCTTCTTTATAACAAGAATCTAGCTCAATTAAATAAAATGAAGTAAAATAAAATAAAATCTCAGGTGCATAAATTGTATTCTAACTGATTTAAAATTACGGTAGTAAAATATGAAAAGGGAATTTTATGTCATAATCTACTACACTGCAACTAATAATAATAAAAAATAATAATAACAATAATAGTATAATATAATCTTATTTCTTCCTAAATGAAATAAATAAATACGTACATGGTAGTATTTTAATAATCTGACAACAGAATATATGTGGCAACATTAGCATATAATTTAATGTAATATTGTGGCAACCGACTTATGACCAATAAAGAATATAAAATTATGATCTTTTAATTTTAACATACCAATAAATTCTCAAAATTCTTATAACACTTTTATGTTACCTTTTGTGCAAAACTTATATGTCTGTTTCAATTATAAATGTATCGTGATTTCATGCATCCATGTGGAGAAATAACAACTCGGACACAAAAACTTTAAAACAAATTTAAAAAAACAAAGTTTATTAACAACCTAAATAAATTAACAATATTTTTACACTATATACATTGGATATCCCTTACTTTCATATCTCAACTTAGTTTATTAGTTTATAAAATGAAATCAAAATATTATTTACTTTTCCTAGTTAAATCTTTTTTTTTTTTTAACACTTAAAAAAATACAGTATTATTACTTGATTTATTATTATGGTTAGCTTATTACAAAATGCATTTCTTATATGATTATCACAAACACTTTTCATCCCTAATATTATTAAAATTACATTTTTTACAAAATTTACATTCGTAATAAAATTCTACAAAATAACAAAATTCAGTTTTATATTGGTTGTATGGAATCTTACAAAGTCAAAACACTATTCTACATTCGGTATTAGGTTTTTTTATTATTCATTATCCGATGTTTATTAATCCTAATATTCTCATTCAAGCCTTACTTCGGATGATATAATTATAACTATTAATATACCATGCACAAGTATATGTTTATTATACCTTATTGAATTTTCTCTTGATAAATATGCAATACTCATTCCCTCCAACATTAATATTTTAAAAAAAAATTCAAATTTTATTATCACTTTTAAAATACTTGGTTTAGATTTCTTTTCAAAATCTTATATTCATTTCTGAATTAATTTTACAATGTATTATATGATTCTTTCTCTCTTTATGATATTTTGGACTTTCAATTTTAAAGTTACACAATTCTATACATTCAAGCAAATAAACTATTCTTACATAAACGATAACATATCTTCAATTCTATTTTATTCATTATTTCTTTGAAAATATCTTTCTGACCGATGCAGATTCACGAAATAAGGATAGCGAAGATAGATGCATAGGATCAAAATACAACTAGAATATTACTCGTCATATACCTTGACAATCAGGGCACAGTGAATTAAAAGACACTATAGAGGAGTGACCTTTACCTGTCTGCCAACCTCTATCATAGGAAAGATGCTAAAGCTATTTCTTCAGCTTTATTCTAACATCAAAGTTTAAAGATATGCAAAACACTGTCCAAACCATATGTGTTCAGTCATAGGACTTAGTTAACTATACTAAACCACACAAAACTAAATATGATCCAAATCCCTTATATTTTCCTATTTCTTAAAAAAAAAACACATCATCTTGGTTTCCTCTCCACTAGTACTTCCAAGTCACTATCCGATCTTATTTCTCAAGATTTTTTCTATACTGTACATCGACAAATACATATCTGCATTACTAACAATAATAAAATTCATTGATATTTTAAAACTATTCCACTGTTCTATAAGAAAATCTTTTTACTACTTTCCTCCTATATTTAATCATATACAAACTATTTAAATATCTGAATACTTTATCACATGAAAGTTCAAAAGAATCACACAATTGTTCTGTTAAATTATATTATTAATATACTTTAAATAAATTGTTGCATGCATATTCTGAATTACTCCTATCTCATTATATGTTAAAATGTTGCATAAAATGTGTACATATAATTAAGACTTTCACACTTCATTCTTAGGTCAATAGATAATCTAAAAATAAAATACATTATGCATTATAAACAACTATTAAAATTACCAAACAACCTTTATCTCCTCGATCGCGTTCCGTAGGCTTCACCATCCATTTGATCCTTGTAGATATAAGATTCACATCCATACACTTTATTTTAAACACTATTTCTATAATTTTATCAAGGTATTATATTTAAATTTTAATATTACTAAATTTATATTTTATGTTTTCCCTAATCTCACATAACATTTTATATTTTAAAATAAATTAGTAAAAAATATTCAAACTATATTTACTGTACTCCTTCATCAAATTTTCCTGAAAACCATTCATACTAAAGCCAAAAAAAAAATTGTTTATCATTTCTTTTCCATTCACTTAATGTTCCTCTCCCTGCTTGTTCAATTTTAAGGTAAAACAAATATTACTTCGTTCAATAAATATTCATGAATGATAATCCTTGGTTTTTATAATATTTAATACAATTATTAATTATGATATTAGTTAATCCCATAAAGAAAACTTCTAAATATTCTCTTCTAATATTTCTTGCTAATATTTTCTCCCGCGCGACTTTTACGATGCATCTTCTTAGTACTTTGATTTAAATATTCAATAAAACTTTTCTGTTTCCATGGATTCATTTCATTAAGTAAATTAGATTTATATTTTCCAAATCTTTATCTTTATTAAGCATTTCTCTAATGAACACTTTATAATATTTTTAATTCTTCTTAGAGAAAGTTTTTCTGTTCCTTTTTTCATAAAAAAAAACAAAACACAATAGCTCTTTCATATTATTATTCTGTAACTTTTTTCCTTCTTTTAAAATTCTGGTACTATATACTTTGTAATGTTTCCTTTAAAAAGACAAACATTCTTTCTCCATTATAACTTTTACATAATTTTTTCTTTATGATATACGCATCTTAATTTTTCCATAGAGAAGAATTAAAAAAAAACAACTTCGGAGTAGCCTTTTAAAATTGTGCGTCATAATTTTTCCTGACGGCAAATAACTTTTCTTTTAAGTTTTCTGTATAATGTCCAAATTATATTTATCTGAGTTCTAATGATTTTCTGGTTGATCACAAATAAACTGTATTCAAGGCATTTTACAATTATTTTTACTTTATCAATACTTTTAGGTACTTTTTTCTGTAGTATTTCCATTTTACTGCAAGGTTTCAGCTAAACTTGAATAAAAATCCTGGTAAGAAATCTTTTAAATTAGCCTTCCATTTAAAGGCAGTTCAAAATATTATATTTTAAAACAAAACTTTTAAAATAAATACAAAAATTTTTAAATTATAACACTTTTCTAGCTTACGATCTTATACAGCTAAAAAAATATGTTCCTCCTTCCTTTACTTACACATTCCTTCTCCCGCTCCGTCTAATTCCTATTTTTCGTCTGCTAAAATACCTCCGTTGATTGGTTAATGACTTTTTTAGCGCGAACAAATTTACACATTTTTAGTTTTATAATAGATTAAACTTTTAAAAATAAAGAATTTATGACGTCATGTTTTAAAATATTACTTAGAATAGTATTTTTTAAACTCAATTACAGTTTTATCAAAATCATTTAAACTTTAAAACAATTATTAAAATAACATTCAATATTTCAACTTTTACTTTAATGATAGATAGCAATTATATTTAGTTTTATAATTCACAAACTTTATTATTATATTCTAACAAGCGTGTGTGTGTGAAGGTATATAATATACAGTCACATGATTACTAACTTTATCAGATGATTTTTTTTTAAATTTACGTCTCGGTCTAAATTACCAAAACTGATATATTTTATAAAAATTTGGAAAATAATTTAAAAATGTAGAACTAAATATAATTCTCACCATCCTAAAGTTTATCTTAAAATATATTAGATTAAATTTGAATATTAATTATAATTATAATATTACATATAGCGTTTATTTAATTTATTAGTTTTAAAACATTACAATTGAATTGTTAATATACTTTTAATTATTTATAGTTGTATTATTTTATATGGCCAGCTTTTACAACAATAAGCAAGGATATAATTAAGCTTTCTTTAACTGTTTTTTTAAAATAATCCATTACACTTTTATATACCAGGTATTTTTCAGCCTTAAATTGTACTATAAAATCTAATCGATCATACAATTATCAATATATTACACAAACGTATTTTAAAATTTAAAATTTTTTTTTAGCAATTGACCATTCTACCTTATTATGACCTATAGATAAGGGCACAATATATATATATATATATATATATATATATATATATATATATATATATATATATATATATATATATATATTAAGGCTATATCATGTGCCTGAAAAATGACAGTAGGGACCGCTACAAATCTTAACACAAGATTTATTTAAAAGACAAGAGCAACCACTCTTATCTTCAACCTACTTTTTAATTATATAGGAGAATTTAAAGCATTTTGATTTGAGAGTGTAGGGCTATTAAATACCTCACTGATTAAATCCATAATTTTTATTACACATTAACATTCTTGAAATCTTTTGATTTACAATGAGTCAGTGCTGAGATCTGATACTTAGAAATCTTTTAAGACAATACAAAGTTGTAATAATTAAATTTGTTAAACGCATACTGATTACGTAAAGTAATATATATTAAGACTATAATCCCAAGACCATGTACCTGAAAAATGACAGTAGGAACCTCTACAAATCTTAACACAAGATTTATTTAAAAGACAAGAGTGAAGGTTAGTATGTAATGTTAGTGTGTAATAGAAATTGTGGACTTAATCAGTGAAGGTATTTAATAGCCTTACTCTCTCAAATCAAAATGCTTTAGATTCTTTTACATAATTAAAAAGTAGGTTGAAGATAAGAGTGGCTGCTCTTGTCTTTTAAATAAATCTTATGTTAAGATTTGTAGAGGTCTCTACTGTTATTTTTCAGGTGCATGGTCTTGGGGTTATAGCCTTAATATATATTACTTTATGTAATGAGTATGCGCTTAACAAATTTAATTATTACAACTTTACTCTAGAGAGAAACAGTCCAGGAATTATGAACTTTTAATCACATTATTATATGAATAATGCAGAGGCAAAACTCTCCTCAATTGCTCAAGAATATTTGTGCACAAAATCCCTATCTGGTGCCTACTCATAACAATATCTCCAGACTAGTTTCTAGCTTCTGGCTTTCATCAGTGAGGAAAAGGTGATCATGTGATATTTAATTGTATATGAATATTCTAATTAGAAAAGGTATTTATAAATAATATTTACTTGACAAAAACAGTTTTCTGTCATCTATTATTATCTTTTGTAAGTTTGAGTTGTCAATGTTTACCATGTAATAATTTAATTTAATCCATAATGTCTAGATTAGTTTCTTAGCTTTTACCTTAGTTAATGAGAACTTGGTTTCCAAAACTGATACCAATGCAGTCATGTATCTGACAGTTACTTTTAACTTCTTTTTCATTATCAAGTTTTTAATAGATCTGGGATTGTGAATTAAAATGCACTATCATCTTCAATAACTCATAAGTCAAGTTTACTATAGAAATAAACAACCAAATGACTTCATGGCTTGGAATTCACAAGGAGCCCAAGCACTGGAAATTCCAAACCTGGACTAGATCTGAAGACACTTCACATTTCAGAGTTTGACACTTGATCACCATAGTAACCATCCAGAACAAATTTGCAGTGATGATGAACATGGAGAAGAAATATTCTTTTGTTAATATAATAAGCCTTGAGAGCCTCGAGAGTGATGTATTGACATTAACATGTATTTATTATACTGACATGTTTACAGGAAATATTTAAGCACTTGAGTAGAATACATCTTTTTATTCTTCTTGGTTAGAAATTGACGCTGTAAATTTTAATTCTAGTAGTCAGCAGAGCTAATTATTGAATGATTTTGCTGGCAGGAGTTTAAGCAGCAAAATGGCACACAGCAACATAAATATCTTGATCTCCAAACACTGCTCCTCTGCCAACCTTGCATTCCATTATAATTATTTAAATGGGTCAGGAGAAGAAATTAATATAAAATAATTACATTATTATAATACTAGCAAATAAAAATACAGTCAGAAATTATATATGTAGAGATGCCTCTGTATGCTCAAGATATGGATTAATTAATAAGCCACTATTAAGTAGCTAAATAAAAATTTGCAAAGGTTTATATTATTATTAGCTTTAGTTATTATTTTTGAAGAAAGTGAAAAAAATTACACAAATTAGATGAATTGATAACAAATTATGATTTCACTTAGATGGAGTAATAATTTTCAAATGTCTGTAATAACACTATGTAATAAACTAAAAGAAAATGAAGAATATCTCCACATTACTACAGACAGAAAATCAAAGCAATTGATCACCATTTAAACTAACTCAAGTGTCTGTTTTAAAGAAAACCTTTCCATGATATACTGAAGCAATCTATTAAAATGACATAAAAGAAAAATGATTCTGTTATGAAAATATGAGTCATTAATCAAAACAACTAATGATCAGAAACTTTTTGAACATTTTAATAATAATATTCATTAAAAGATTTTAAAAGAAATAATATTCATTTATTTTTTTTAAAAAAATGCTCTATTAAATGGAGTCAATAAGTTAAACACATATTTTTACCAAATCCATATTTTTTGAAGTTTCTTGATATAATAATAATTTTGCAATGACAAATAAATATTTATATTATTACTTCAGAAATATTTACACTCAACAGTAATGTGTGTATATATATATATGCGTGTGTGATCAAATTATTCATAAAATTAAATTTGAATGGAATACTTTTGGTAGAAATAACGTTAAGTATTAAAAGGAAATGCACCAACGTGTTCCACTTTGACATTTAACAGAAAACTATACAGAGACTTTGAACTACTTAACAAAGTATGAAAAAATGTAGATGATAGGAGTAGCAAAACGAGATCATAATAAAATACATAGATAAAAAGAAATAACAGATGTTATTGACATCATTGAAAAATTAAAAATCTGAATGGAATTAAACAGAATATATTATTTAAAAAGTTAATCTATTAAAACATCACATGATCACCATTTCCTGTACTTACACAAGCTGTTAAACAGCAGCAAACTCCGATAAGTAGGTACTAGATAAAGATTGTAAGCACAAATCTTCTACCATCCTTTGATTCCTATGGATTGCACTGTGTGGCATTACTGTATGGTGAGTTTTTATGGGCTAACATTAAGTCATATCATTGCATTTTAAAATCAGTTTAAAACTATATATTTTGAACAAATTTTGCAAATCCAAGCAAGGGGAAAGCTAAGGTAAGCTTTTTTCTTTGATTTTCACATCCTCAAAGAATAAGTATGAGCCTTAGCAATAATTTTCTAGAACAGAAAGTGCAAGCTGTAGTGAGAGTCATAAGCTATGACAGCGTGAATAACGTTAATTATGAATTTAGAAGGCTCAGAAATAGACCTCTAGAGAATAGTTCAAAACAACTTTCTATTAGTATTAACCCATTACATGGTCAAGATAATATTGAAAAATTCAAAGATTTACCAGTAAAAATTCTTAAAAAACAAAGGAAAACTGCAAGAAAGCAAAATAGTAAAATAACACTCACCAAGCACAAAATTTTAAAGTCAGTGCAATGACACAGATTTCAAAGGCTAGACAACCAAATCATATGAAAGCTCAAATAGATTGAGGAGAGTTCCAAATACAACAAACACAGCTAATGTCTCAAGAAAATTTTTTTTAGCTTTGAAAATGTAAATGGCATTCTGCTGGAAGTAGCATTTATAAAAGTAAACGATGTAAATTGACATAAAAAAATGAACTGGGGTCAGGTCTTATTATCAAATAAGGATGAAATAAATGTTAAAATTCTTTCTAAAAATAATAGTTAAAATTCTTTCTAAAAATAATAATAATCACATCTTTTTCCTACAACAAAATATTAATAAAAAAAAGCCTCCCATTGTAAACTGTGAATGGCAAAACAGCAAGCAAAAAGACAAACCAGAAATATCAGATTTTTCACAATCTCCGCAAAACCTTTCTATCTTGGATTTTCCCAAATTAAACCACAATCAAAGTCTTTACAGTCAGCAAAGCATAACAAATGATCAGGTTAAGAACTCTGAAATGGTAAATTTAAAAGCCAACTCCAGAAAAAACAATAACAGTACAGTTAACAATCAAATTATGTTAATAGTAAACTCAAATATAAAAACCAATCAATATAATCAAAGTAAAAAGAACATAATAGAAATGAGCTCCTTTTTTGACTATGAAGAAGATGAATACAATGAAAATATAAGCAATCTAAATACGTTTTTGTTAGATGATCTCAACTTAGAACACAGATATTTACCAAGAAATAAGTGACCAATTTAATGCTATATTACCCTCAACACTAATTAATTCCTTTTTCAGGTGTCATAGTAATAATTCACTAATTCTTACCACTACAAATGAATAGTGCCAACTCTTTTCTTTTCCCACCAATAAATTCTTTCAGCATATCAATGAAAATAATCTCACTGATGCCATTAAGAAGATTTATCACCACCCCAATGGCAGATATTTCATAGTGGAATTCTACAACATTATGCAGAAAGAGCTTTTTAAGAGGAATCAACTAATGCTTGATGGAAAATATTTAATTAAGATTGATATGAACAAAAATAAAATTGCACATGGTCTGGACAAAAACTGCTACTATGATTTTGCTGGAACTGACCTGCAGAAACTTCTTAATAGGGTTGGTACTGTTACACACTTTAAAGTGGCCTTCATCATCAAATTACACCAGGACTATACTTCCATTAGATATTCCATCCATTCTTGAAGAGCAAGGCTGTCCCATCTTCATATCTATCAAAGGAATTAAACCACAGTGTCTTTTTTTGTGGAAATAAGTCTCATCTTGTTAGGACCTGTCCCAAAAAAATTTGTGAATCATACAGTTTAAAGAAATCCAAAAACCACAGATATCCAACTATAGAAAAGTCAACAAATATCACTCAACATTCAAACTTAGAACAAGTCTCAACAGAACAACAATCAAATGAAGACATGCAAACAGAAACACAAGACAATAAACCTCAGCAAACTTCAATGGAAACCCAAAAAATTATATAGAAGATGACTCAAGTTCATTAAAACTTGACTTTCAACTACTCAAGAGTGCTAATAAAGAGTCCACAAATGAAGGCCAGTTCAATAAAACAAAAACATACCCATATAAATTAATAGCCCAAAAACACTTAGACCAACATATCCCTCTAAAACTTTCAACCCAAGACTTCCCTAATGTTAAACATATGAAAAGGAAAACAAAGGATTCCTCCAGTTTGATGATTGATGAAACCAATATTTCAACTACTGACTCAGATAATGAAAAACAAGAGCTTAATGGAAAAACAATTAAAATCATAAATTAGAAAAGAAAAAAAGATAAGAAAAGTTCAAAATTGATGGATAGTGAATTAAATCATGCTTCCCTGGTAAATGAAGGCACAATGGTTACTGATAAACAAAGTGAACATTCACTTAATACAACTCACAATAAAAAGCCAAAAACATTAAAATTAACACAATCAACTACACTTTTTAGAAAATACATGGAAAATCCTAAAGAAGTAACTGAAGGAATGAACAATACTGTGTCCTTGAAGAACTTTGCAACATAGTGAAAAAAACCAAGTGACAATCTCCCAAATAGACTTCTGAAACATGCAGCTTAAGATTGGAGAGATTAATGTCAGCGGCTTAACTCCCTGAACAGAGCCTACACCAACAGAAGGTGGTTGGAAAAAGTTAAACTAGATCTCATTTGTTTCTCAGAAACAAAACTTCATTTACAATCAGACTACAAAATCAACCAAATACTAAGCCATTATGGACTGTTGCAATACATGCTATAGGATACACCACATCATCTGGAGTTGCCCTGTTAATTAACAAGAAGCTGCCTTTAACAGCTTTAAAATATTACATAGTAGGAAAGAAATAATAATTACGATCACAAATTGCAAATAATACCATCGATCTTGTTTATATATATGCAAGCCATGATTCTGAAAAAAATGTAGTCAATAGCCAACACAATCAATCTGGAACTATTAGGCAATAGTTTACCCATTATATACTTTGCTGACTTCAACATAAGATACAATCAATACAACTCCAAGTTTCTACATCCCCACAATAGTCTTGCTTTGTAGAAGAGGTTTCTTCCCACATGAAGCATTTTCCTTCTACACTCAGCATAAGAAATCATTAATTGATTTATTGTTTTATTCACCACAACTTGATTATGACTTGCATGCAGTCGTCCTGCAATTTTTATCATTTTCTGACAACTTTGCTATGATTCTAATTCTTCAAATTAATCCAGCTAGATCTGTATGGATAGACCATTCAACTACTATCTGC
The DNA here is from genome assembly GCA_028023455.1 of Epiperipatus broadwayi. NCBI lineage: Eukaryota > Metazoa > Onychophora > Udeonychophora > Euonychophora > Peripatidae > Epiperipatus > Epiperipatus broadwayi. Next base: position 265,283 of record JAQFVV010006655.1, on the reverse strand, counting down.
ATGCTCAACAAAGCAGCAATCTCTGAGCCCTTTTTTCTGAGATATACATAATGTTCAACAAAATACAAATTCTAATGCTCCCCCCTTCAAACCTGGTCAGCCTTTATAGAATTTCTAAGCTCTCACATTGATTATCATACAAAAATGGCCAAGGGTCCCAACCTGCTTTTAAAAGAATTAGACCTGATTGCAAGTAAACTAAATATTACATATAATAGTCAGCTCTCCTTACAACAAATTATTGAACTAAAGAAACAATATCTACAGAACCAGAAAGTCTTGGCACAATACATTGCCAACAAGAGATCTAAGATTTTTCTAGGCAATCAATATAATTGGACATGCGCTACATTAATGGGTGGGCTGGATCCTCCATCAGACCTACCCCACTATGATTAATATTGACTATAAAAGTGTTGGAAGTTCTGAAATTCTCCAAAAAATCCAGTCATTTTAACATAAGCTTCAGAACAAAAACTTTCAAATAAGAAAGCTATGGCCTGATACTCTAGACTCAATGCAACATAACATAATTAAAAATGATGTTATTCTCTAACTAATGGAGTGACCTGACAGTTCACATCTGGGACTCCATGTGATCCCAAGGTTTGTTTACTTGCACCTCAGTAGCATCACAACCACAAGTGTGTGGAGGATTATTGATGTTTTTGTTGGTGAATTCCAAAACATCCCTCACCCATATCCAATCACATTAATCTATTTCCTTAAAAAAGACCAATCCTTCCTCTCTTGACAATATTAGATCCAACTCCATGGCTCTCCTGTTAATTAAAATTATCATGACAATAGTTGAAGACTGAATTCAGGAACAACTTTATTCTCACATCACTGCATACCAATTTGCAAGAAGGGGATGTTCCATCAGCGATGCAGCTTGACATTTCTTACTTCTTTCAGAGCACTCTAAGTTCCATAGAAAGTCCACTCACATTGCCATTCAATTAGATTTTAAATCTGCTTTGACTCAGTGTTGCCATCAGTATTACTTCAAACCCTCCAGGACTATGGAGTTCAGGAAGTTTATGGCAGAATATTAGGTAATCTTTTGTTAAATAGATCCATCTTTACCTTGCTGGATGAAAGGATAACGTCAGTCTTTCAGCCTCATCTTTCCATCCTGCAAGGCTTTCTTTTAAGTACCCTCTGCTTTATTTCCTATTTAAACCCTCCTTCTTGAAGTTGAAAATTCCATGTCAGGAATTTTGTCCCATCACTTAAAAAAGAAATTCATCATATCTTATATGTAGATCATGTAACATTATGTAATATTTCCAGTTGAGCTTTATATATTTCTGTTTTGTACATAACAACAAACATAATTTTAAAATTATACATGCATGTGGTTGTTTTTATTATTATAAGAAACTGATGTTTGCCCCAAATTTCATCTACTGTAATCTAGATAGTAAGAATGACTTAGTAACTGTTTTTAAAAATCATGTAATAAAAATAGCTGATAATGTCTGAAACATGTTTTAACCATTGATTATTTTATCTAATACAAAATTTAATGAATAATTGACAATTTTGTTTTTGATTGATATGGCTTTTTAAAAAAAAAAAATTAAAAAAATATATAGCCTTATTGTTTCACTGGATTTATTGTAAAAAAAATAAAAATGTTTCCTTTCATTTTTGTGATATATTCAACAAAAATATAATGTACATATTTTACCTAATCTTAATATATATATATATATATATATATATATATATATATATATATATATATATAATAAGCTTGCACTTATAAATATATAAAATTAAGAGCATGCTAATAGCTCTAAACAAGCTTTTTTTTATTATGATAAATGCTACTACAAGAGAAGGCATTCAAATCATTTTTATCTTTGATTGTCCCCATCCCCAGACCGGTTTTGATCTATGGGTCTCTTCAGTGAGGAGTTGGGACATTAGATTCAAAAAACCAACTCAAGCTAAGCATTTATCTAAAAGTTAATTGTATAGAAGAAGATCTGAAACTTTTAGACATCTACATGACTTGAAAGTCAGCTCTCCAACTGAAAAAATCATATGGGCCTGAACTTAATTCAGATACTCCATATATTAGTAGGCTTAGCCATTTAATTTAGCCAAAGGCCCAACAGCAAAATAATAATAGTAATAATAAAAAGTCAGATGTCACATGACTTATATATAGCTTGCACTTACAAATATGTAAAATTAAAGCATGCTAATAGCTCTAAACAAGCTTTTTTTATTTATGATAAATGCTACTACAAGAGAGGGCATTCAAATCATTTTAATCTTTGATTGTCATGTGACATCTGACTTTTTATTATTACTATTATTATTTTGCTGTTGGGGCTTTGGCTAAATTAAATGGCTAAGCCTTCTAATATATGGAGTATCTGAATTAAGTTCAGGCCCATATGATTTTTCAGTTGGAGAGCTGAATTTCAAGACATGTAGATGTCTAAAAGTTTCAGATCTTCTTCTTGACAATTAACTTTTAGATTAATGCTTAGCTTGAGTTGTTTTTTTGAATCTAATGTCCCAACTCCTCACTGAAGAGACCCATAGGTCAAAACTGGTCTGGGGATGGGGACAATCAAAGATAAAAATGATTTGAATGCCTTCCCTTGTAGTAGCATTTATCATAATAAAAAAAGCCTGTTTAGAGCTATTAGCATGCTCTTAATTATATATATATATATTGAGAATAATTATTTCTTTTCTTGTTGTTTTAGAAAGCAATTACAAACTTATTAAAGAGTTACATTCCTTGATTAATATTATAACAAAATCCAACCATTTTAAATATGAATGTGACTATTTATAGTGTGTAAAAGAGAGAAAAAAATGTAAGAAAAAGATACAAGTAAAATAAATATTAATAATTTTTTTTTCTCTCTCTCTTCAGTAATTTTATTTATTAGTTTATAATTTTTAAAAAGAATAATAAGCAAACAAAGTTTTTAAAAAATACTGTTTTTAATTAATTAAAGTTGTTTTTTTTCTTTTCCCTCTATCACTCTAAAGATATATAATATTGTTCAAATTAATGTATAATTAAAGTATTATCTTTTTCTAATAATTAAAAATAAAGAAAATTACAGAGGAATTTTTCAATGATGATCACTTAATTTAATTTTTTAATTAATTTAAAAAAGAGATAAATAACTTTTTTGTAAAAATAAAATCAATTGGTCAAGATTTAATGCTGTCATTCCTGAGTTAGCATATGATTGGATAGATAAAGAAAGATCAGTGTCTTGTCACTAGCAGTCATAATTGGCCCAAATTCTGGTTATAGCATAGCTCTGGAGAGAATAATGTGATAAGTTAGTGATCATGTGATGTTTAATGGTTTAAGTTATCTTCGTATCTGAAGTAGGATTAATCTCACTAATTATTAAATAATAATTTCCAAAATGAATTTGAAGACAATTATGTGCTAAGCTTTAACTAAAAGCTGATTATCACCAATACAACATGTAACCTGTATCACTAAAAAAAATTATAGAATATCTCTGGGAGGAAATTGTAACAAGCCTTGTGGGTGTATCCAAAATCATATCTGTCTCAGGTATACTAATCTGAACTGTAAATCTGTATTAATATAAAAATTATTGCATTTTATACTGAATAAATTCAACTTATGCTAATCTGACTTGGAAACCTGTGTTACATTGAAAATTATTATATTGTTAAATGGATAAATTTTACTTGTGTTAACATGCCCTGAAAATTATCATTTAAAAACTTTAAGATACTAAAGAAAATTAATGGAAACATGGATAAATTTAATTGGTACTAACCTACTCTAGAAATTATTATTATAATTTTAAATTGAACATTTGAAGAAACAAAAAGAAATCTGACCTGACAAGATACTAATATTATAACTACAAAATTAAGAACTAAAAAATAAAATTTATAGTAAAATAAGGCATAGTTGATATGTACATTTATATTTACATTTTTATTTATATATCTTCATTTATGTATCTTAATTCGTAGTGTAAATATTAATTAAAGATAATGAATAATTGTTTTAATTGTTTTGTTTTCAGAAATACTTTTCCCTCCAAAAATGTAAAAGTGTATGAGACTTTACCATTTTCAAAAGAATAGGGATAGAATGTTTTAGATAATCTTAATTTTTTAATCTTTTATTGTGAAATGTTTTTCAATAAAACTCTGTTAAAACAAATATTAATTAAGTTATTAATAAGAATTAACATCTTAATATTATTTGCTGTATAAAATTATATATTTAAAAAATGTATTAGATTTGAAATAGTCATATGGTTATATCTCTTCTGATTTTTTAAATTTATTATTCATTGGTTAACTTTATTAAATAATTATTAAAAATCAGTTGTAGTATACCAGTCGACATTGTCTGTCCACATAACAAGATCTAGTATCTAGGCAAAAGTATCTCGAGTCCAATCATATGCAAGATACATATGTCAGGAACAATAATAAACTCTGCCCTGTATGCCCAGATTCCAGGTTCAATTACTTATGAGCAGAAAATCTGATGATACTAGAATATTTAATTTACCACTGGCCGACATCATACAGTGGAGAAACAAAGAGACTCAGGGGAAAATCATGATAAATGCATATATAAATTTTAAAACAGACAAGCACTTATGCTTACTTTAGTGGATCTTACATCATTCCATAAATCATGACCTTTAAACTTTAACTAAATCAATTAACTAAAGAATGAGCAATAATCAGATGTTTAGTTTTAAAATTATATTTAATAATGAACAAACAGAAATAAAAAAATATACATTTGAATTATATTAAACGGTGATTAGTCTCATATTACAAATAGGTTATATTGTGCTTACTCACACTTGAGCTTAAGTATTTACAAATAAGTTATGAAGAATTTTGATGTGGCATAATGACATTTCAATTAATCTAGTGCATTTATAAAGTGTACAATTATAATGATTCGCCTGAATTACAAACAAAAACAACAACCTTGATTGATTCCAGGATGTGTTACATAATTGTTGGTTAACTAACTGAGCAAGTGATCATAAGTTTAATATATAAGAAAATATAATTTTTAATAAAGATTTATTTACTTTATTTTCATGAGAAACATATGTGGGATTATCTCTCTAAATTATATATATAGAGTCGTTAAGCAACACATCAAAAGTTATTTAATTTATGAGATATGTTTAGTTAGACCATAACATTAGATACAGATATTTATAGGCTTGAGCTTTTTGAAAAGAGGGATCTAATATAAAGTGTCACAGTGTTAGCATAATGGCTGAATATTTGCAGATCCAATTTTTTGAGGTGCTTTATCATATTACAGAAAAAAACAGTCTAGCCGACATGCCATCCCACATTTTGTTGAATCGGTTGTCAAAGGATCCTTGGACAAAGTTGCAATGGGCTGAACTTTGCTGGAATTATCCCATGCATTGCTCTCATTATGTGAGTATATATATATATATGGTCCAGCGACATTCATCGCCCTGTTTACGACCTGAAACAAAGATGAGGTGACTCGGGCGTTCCGACACATGTCTCTAGATAAAGCTTAATAACATGAAGAGTGGCCTATGCTAACAACGCTTTGGGACAGACTAATAACTAATCATATATCTATAATTAAGCTTATAACCTATAATGATAACATCAAAGATAATGGTATGATCGTATTTATTAAACTTAGTTTAAAGTCATTATTAGAAAAGTATTTTTAATACCAATGAAAGTTCTAAATCCCCTCCCCCCTTTCATTACACTTATTTAATAAAACTACACATATGTATAACATAGTATAAAATTAAGTCTAAGGTGTGCTTTAAGAAAAATATTTATATATATATGTTTAGATGGGCAAGAATAAAGACATAAAAAAGTAATATATATATTTAACATATTTGTTTGCATTAATATTGCACTCTTACGGAGATTATTAACATTGCATAAATCGTAAGCTAAACAAAGATGAAACTTTATTTCTCCCTCTGTTGTTTACACAAAAAGTATAATAATTAGCAAAACATTTTTTAAAAAAAATCTTCTCCCAACCTAGCAAGCGTTATAGTTTTAAAAGTAAAAACAAACTAATTAATTAAGTGTTACTCCTATCTAATGTGAGGAGCTAAGGTAAAAATAACTATGCTGGTGAGGGTGGGAGTTTATTGAAATATCACTTAGCATTTAAAATATATTAGACAAAATATTAATAAAATAATTGCTGAATTAAATTAAAAATGAAAGAAATTATGAGGCTAATTGAAATGGTTATAGAATAAAATAGACTATAAAAGTTACAAATAATTAATATTAAATTCTTTCATATTTTAAGAGTTAATCAGGAGAAAGTTCTGAGTTCATAAAGGTGGCACTTTACAGCATTACCTTTGGAAAGCAGGTAGCAAATCACCCGGTTGGTTTTTATGGTATAGCAGCAGGTTTGCGGATGTTCATCGGTAGTGGTGGGCTGGATGGAGTTGAGTTGGCCTGGTCATGGAGAGGTGTTTCTTTTAAATTTGAGTGATGTAGATTCATTTGGCGGATGCCTTACAAATCTAAGTACTCTCCCTGATGACTGAATTTGGACCCTATTTATAAGACTTCGGTTTATCTAAAGAATGCTATTAAGTTGTAATACCTGTGGCTATAAAATAATACTGCAGAACAGCTTTTAGTAAGGAATTTCTCCTTTGTTAATCAGGTAGTGTAAAACAATGCAAACAGATTAGTATTTTTGAAACAATTGTTCTAAATCTATTTCTGGCGCAGAAATAGATTTTACCAAATGATAAGTTTTGTTAATGCAATTTATTTAATTTTCTAATAGAGATAATAATTTAATCATGCTAATTGATTTTGGTTTAGAATGCTTTTACAAGCTACCAAGTCGATTGCATCATCCCAATCGCCATTACATATATACATATTTTTAGTATATAAAATTTTAAATATACATTTTCATATAACATATACAAACATAAATATTAATTTATACCTAATCCCCCTTTTCTTTTAATATATACATATGATTTATGCACATATACGACCTATTTAAATTATATGAAATATTATTATTGATTTATTTAATTCAAGATTATTAAATCTCGTGTTAATGTTTATTTTGAATACAAAATAACAAAAAAAAGAACTAAATAGGTGCATATATATATGTAGGACTGGGATTTGAATCCAGTTTGGTGGTAAGTGATCGGATAGGACTGTGAAAAGCATGAAATATAATCTGAATCTCAGATTCCATTTCAGTAGTAATGTATTTATTTATCCAGATAGCTGTTCTATTAATTGTAGTGTATGATCTGATTTTATTATAATATAGTTCTATACAGAATTTGTAGCTTTACCAGTAAGACTAATTAAATTAAGATAGATTAAGCATATACATTTATATTTTCTCTTGCTGAGAGTCAAAATCTAGTGCTTTACAATCCTGAGATATCTTTAGAGCAATAACAAAATGAAAAAAACTTATAATTATAGGTTTATATTTAATAGTAATGAAATAAAAATATTAATGAAAGAAAGGAATTATTAAAAGAAGAAAATGAAAGAGGCAATTTTGATCGACAAATATAAGGATGATGTTATTATTAGGCAAGTTGCAAATACGGTCATACACAGCTTATAGAAATATATGTAACATTAAGTTTAAAAAAAATGAAATTCAGTTAAAGCTGATGAGGATTACTACATAATTAAAAGGGCTTCAAAAGAATTTAAACTACAATATTGTTTATACCGTTAATTATTTCTGTTTTTATATATATTTGGGGATATAATATTTGTGTATGAACATCCAGATTGTTTTCTGGATGGTGAAAAAAATCAAGAACACATTTAAAGTCTATTCACTGCACTTTACTTATACAGATTATAAATTAGTTTATAGTTACCCTATACCCTCATGGCACCATATGGAGAAGCATTAATGATGATGATCATGTATCAGGAACCTAAAATTTTTTATGATATATACTTTAGCATTTAGATATGTGCCTGCAGAAGAATGTTTTTATAATATATCCTAAGTTTGGCATTGGATAGATAATTAGCCTACTACATCTTGATATTGAACCCCTTTGAGATCTGTCATAAGAAATAACTGTTGATTACTTATGTTTAATGCTGATGTTATAACTTATTAGTAGTACAACTTATTTATCCACACTAATTCTCTATGCTCATTGATAGTGTTAAAGGAGATTGTGATATGGTGATGCTTATGATTATCATTTCTCCACATATTTATTTTTTCATTCATATAGAAGAATTGTAAATATATGATGTCAATATATCTTATTAAATAATCATAGTCTTCTTACACCTTTAAGCAAATAATTTTTATTAATATAATAACAGTTTCGATTGTCCCTAGCAGTCTTCTTCAGATCTACAAAAATTTAAATATTATAAAAATACAACCAAAACTTATATATACATCAATTCAAATGTTATAACAATACAATTAAAACTTATTAATTGAGATTGCGCTTTACGCAAAAAAGTGAAGCTTGTCTAAATCTTACAAGGTTATATGGCTTAGCGCTTTCAGAGACCTTGAGTCTCCATAATCATAGCCTACTTTTAACTGAAGTTTAGTTGTGATCAAATATCCCAAGCAGTTTATAAAATTTCATGCCCAACCAATGGATGTAGAGCAGCATACTATGGGGAGACCCATGTCAACATCACAACAAGAACAGCTCAACATCATTATTTGTACAGGAAAGCTATAAATAATGATGAAAACAGATCCATATTCTTTGAGCACCAAATACAACTGGCCATATGTTTGAACCCACTATAGCAAGGGCACTGTGCACTGAACGCAATGATGTGAAACGAAAAATCAAAGAGGCATGTTTTATTGCAAATGATAATTGTGCAATAAACTGGAAAGAATTGTGCTTTACAATCTCCAGAAAATGGTCATTATAAAATTTGCATAAAATTTTACATAAACCACAACTAAACTTCAGTTAAAAGTAGGCTATGATTATGGAGACTCAAGGTCTCCGAAAGCACTAAGCCATATAACTTTGTAAGATTTAGACAAGCTTTACTTTTTTGCATAAAGCGCAATCTCAATTAATTACTAATCAAAGGTGAAGTAAAAACTATTATTTTATTTCAATTAAAACTTATATATACATCAATAAACTATCAATCAATTTTATACTTATACTAATACTTTTAATCACTATACATCATTTATTATATTATACCACTAGATTACTCAATCTAAGATAATAAGATATATTGTTGTACCTGAATAAGCAAAATTACTGAAGAAAAAGAAGGAAGAAGTATATATAGAATTATATGATATCAATTGCAATGACTTCTTTAAAACTTTATGTATTAATTTATCATTAGTAATCTAAGCATGTTTTTATCATTTAGCATTGTTGAATGTAAATAGTTCTTTGAAGATTTGATACTGCTTCATTTTATTACACATATATGTACATAGAAAAAAGATGTGCAAAATCTTATTCTCAGTTTTTAAAGAAATAAAAATGATTACTGAAATTAAACTAAAAAATATTCGCATCACTGTTTTATCCCTGTTTGCCTATAAATAAACTAATAATATTTAATAATGAATTAATATTATTTATATTTTAGTAAATATTTATAATTTTTAATAACTATTTATTTATATATGTATATATAGATTATGCTTAGACATTTACACCAAAATTTTATACTCTGGTGGGGAGTTTTTTTTGTACGTTTGTTTTCTTATCAGCAGATTAAAGATTTTGATTTCTTATCTTTATTAAAGACTGGAAATAGAAAAAAGAATTAAATAAACATGTATTGTACTATCTTAGTTTTACATGTTGCCAGAGGTAAATTACATATAAGTCGCAATCATAATTTTTTTTTAAAAAAAGAATAATCAATAAAATACTAGGTGAAATTAAATTGAGATACTAAAAGGATATATAAATTCTAGATTAGTAAGATACTGCTTCAAAAAAAATGTTTTTAAAAAATATATATCAATCTATTTATAAATTAAACCATTATTAACTATTTTACTTTAAAAACAAATTTTATTAGGTCTAATAAAGGTTACATTTTGAATAAAGGAACATAGTTAAAGGAATGAAAAAAACCACACACATTTGTTGTTTTACCATAGCTTATGTTTGCTGCTATTATGTTATTGTCATGGTAGATTATGTTGAATTTGTTTGGAGGTTGTTGGCTGTTTATCACTATGCCAACTCCACCAGCAGCTGTGTAGTTGATTATGAGTTTTGTGAAACCAAGACCTTCAAGCACCTCCAAAATCTTCTGGCTGGACTCTGAGTGGAACTTGGTTTCACCAAGGAATAAAATGTGGGGAGAATGGATTTTGGACTGATGCCTTATGGCATATATTCTGGAATGGATGTTTATTCCCCTGACATTCATGCCAACAATCCTACATTTCATACATGTGGTTAATTGTAGCACTATTATCTCCCGCAGTCAGATTTTTTCCTGGTTCATGGGATATATCTATATTTATTGGCAGTGAGTCTTGTAATAGGTTATCAGTGCATAAAGGAGGGTATAGTTTGTTCCGAATCTGGCTTATCTTTGTTGTTATGTGGAGAAAGGTAGTTTTCAGCTGTTGCTTTTCTACGCTTTTTCTCTGCAGCTGACACTTTTCCATATGATTTTGTGTTGTGTGATGCATCTTGATTTTGTGCATTTGTTAATATATGTTTTATTTGTGTATCATCTTCTGAACTAACTTTCTGTATTCCTGAAGATTTTCTTTTTTTATTTTGGGGGTTTTGATTTGAAGTATCCATTTCTGTTTCCTCATCTGTTAGGCTGGGTTTGTTGGTTTGTTCTCTGTTGTATTTATTTAATTGTGTTGTCTGATTTTGATTATTAGACAGACCAGGGTCTTGACTATGCTTGTGTTTAGGAGTAGGGATTGCTTTTGTTATTTTAGTAGGATCAGATTCAGTTTCAAATGATCTGTTTTGAATAGTATTTGTGGGAGATTTGTTGTCTGTTTCATGATTAGTTTTATTTGAGGTGGTTTGCTTATTTATGTTTTGATTGGAGTTTGTATTGTAGTTATTTTTATTTTGTTGTTTTGGAGCATTTGAGTGAGTTTGAAGTGATTTCTGATAGGATTTATTGGATGGTTTTTGAGTAATTTTGTATTGTTCATTCGTTTAATTAAATTGTTCTGTTGCTGTTGACTGTTTGGGTGATTGTTTGGTCTGATTAGACACACTTGTTGCATTGTATTTAATCTGCTGGCTGCATTTGTGATATCTGTTCTTTTTGATGCCACATAGTTCACAGAACCTTGCAACACAATCTCTGATAAGGTGTGTTCTTAGACCACAGTAGAAGCATTGAGGCCTTATGCCTAAAAAGTTAGGATTATTGTTTGTCCCATGCATTTAACCACTGTTGGAATATCACTTGGGTTACTGCCTTGTTTCAGGTATAATTCAAATGAGGCTATATTTGAAAAAATCTGTAACCCAGCTTTGTCTTGTGGCAGATATCTGAATCTGTTGACCTTACCAAAGGGTGACAGTATTTCTCGTAGTCTATTCTCATCTAAGCCATGTATGCAGTTCTTGATTCTGCCAGACAAGACATTAGCCTGGTTTAAGTCTATGTAACAAATGAATAGGTTATTAAGGATTTTATGTGTGTCTTTAAATACATTTCTATTCACCCAGCTGGTGAATTCTATGGGAATGTATCTATCATTTGAATGATTAGATATCTTGTAGATTGTATCTGCTATGTTTGAATTCTTGATGATGTTACATAGGTCATCAAATGGGAACTTAATGAGAGAGCAACTGCTGTCAGTGATAGCCAGAATCAGACTTTTATCACTGCTGTAGTAAGCTAGCGATTTGAGCAAGTTGTTTGGTATAGTCTGATTGAATCTGTATGTCAGGCCACTGTATTGCTCCTCATCAAAGTTTTGCATTTTGAATATTTCATCATCATGGCTATTATGACTTTGCATTTGTGTGAAATCAGTAGATTGTTCCATCAGATCAATCATCATGTAGTTTGGGTCAGAATTAATTTCTGTATCTGAGTCCATATTTTGTTCATAAGTTGGTGATGTGTTACTCTTAAGAAAGTTTCGGTTTGCATTTACCTGTGATGTGCTATTATTTTTGGCGATATTGGCATATGATTGTTTCTTTGTGGTGTTAGTATTCTGTTGTGGTTTGTTTGGTGTGTTGTTTTGGTTTAATGATGGGAAATTGATTTTGTAGTTTCTTTCGCAACCTAGATTTTTATTATTATCACTGATTTTGGCTATTTCAAGTGAGGGTCCATTTTTCGCCTCTGGCGAGAGTTTTTGACTTTCAAATGTATGGTTATCTGTATTTAATGTAGGATTTTTGGGGGTTGTTACAGGGAGACCTGTATTGTAATATGAGATGGTTTTTGTCTTCGGATGGTCAATATCAGAGTCAGAATTAATTTCTGAAGATTTGTGTGTTTGATTTACGATATAACCAAAGTAGTTCCCATTTGTTGCTGTATTTGAGGGGAGATTTTCATCATTTACACCAGAATTAAGTTCTAAAGTATGACGTATCTCAACTGCTATTTCACTATGCTGGAAAGATGCTCATTCATTGTTGTTGTTAGCTCTGCAATCAGGAGTAATTTCTGATTGAGTGGAATTATTTTCAGCTTTACCTCCCATTTGCTTTTTATGTTTTTTATCTGTATCTTTGCTAATTGAAGCTTTTTTTTTTGGATAGTAATATTTTGGAGTTTTATTATTTTTATTCAATTTATTATATGAACAATGCATTCTGTATTAATTCTGTTTTAATGTCAATGACTTTATAGGCCTCATTGTCCGAGTCAAACTCTGAGCTAGAATATCTAGAACTTTCTATATCACTATCGGCAATAGGTTTTACTTTAAATGTTGTTTTTTCTTGTGTTTCAATTTGTTTTTTTGAGTTTTTAAATTGCATTATTGTATCTTATGCTATTTTTGGCTGTTTATATTTTGTTTGAGGGCTTGATTCTGTAGATCTCCATGGACCCAATGAGCCATGTTCGGTATGAACATAATCGTCCATTTGTCCAGTGTTGAGGTTTAGGCTCCGGACTTTTTTATTTTTTGATTCTTTACTATTTGTGGATTTTTTAACTTTATTCTGTTTAATATTATTTGCTTTTTTGTTATGAACATGTTGTAAGTATTTTTTATTAATAGATATTTGTTTTTGAGGACCAGAGTCTTCTGATTCATATGTTATGGCAGAATAGCAATCATCGCTTTCCATACTTGTCGTATTTTTATCGCTATCGGAGTTAAGATTTTTTTTTTTAACATTTTTGGTTCTGGGAGAAACACATTTTGGGAAACAATTACTTTTATACTTAAAGCTACTACATATTTCATTAGGCTTATTATATTCAGGGGGGTCTATTGTTATTACTGTATCACCTTGAGTTTCGTGATGTAGTGAACTAACGTAAGCTGTAGTTTGTTCCACGTTATGTTTAAATGCCCGCATTTGACTCGTAATTGAGTTTTGCATTAAGATTTGATTTAATGGATTATTTTGAGAATGTTTGAGCATGCATTGATCATTATTGGTATTTTGTTCTAAAGTATCTTGTGCTAGAGTAATTATAGGATTGTTATGGAATTGATCTGACATATCACACTCAGACTCGGTAATTTCAGTGTCTAGTTCTGGGCTCACGAGAACGTTCATTTGCTTGTTTGGCAAAACAGACTTATTTGGTGAAATATTAGTAGGAATTTGTGGAAAAGAGTTATAATTTTCATTAGATTGATCAGATATGGCCTGAATTATTTTATTTGAGATATTTGATTCCTTTTTTTTTGATTTTTTGGGTCAGCTTGAGTTACGCTATGTTTTATCATAATGGGCAAATTAGTGTTTGCATTTTTTTTTTTTTGAATTAGATGAAATCCTGGATTTACTTCCCAAATCCATGCAATAAGATTTAAAAAAAACAATTATAATAAGTACTTACCTTGACTATCTATGTAATATTTGCATTTTATATACATTTGTAACATTTACTTGCATTAAAATAGTAAATAATTCTTTATTAGAGGGAATAATTTTTACTTAATTCATTTTCAGAATAAACACCAGTATATGTCCGCAGACTTTCATTAAATGAATATTTTCCAAGTTTATTCTAGTCCTTTATAACTATTTCGGGAAGCTATGATATTTCAGTTATTCATATCACATATGGTTTTCTAGATTTTTTTAATATTTATTTTAATTCAATGTGACTTTAGTTATTAATCTATTGTTATGAATTCTAGAATCATTTTCAACCAGTTCAGATTTATTTCAATTTTAATTCTATCTTTTCGATGGCAACAATAATGCATGTTTAGTTTGCTTATGCATTTACTCCTGATCTCATCTTGATAATTGTAATTTATATCTTTCAGTATTTTTCTGTGTTGTTTTATTCTTTGTATTGACCTTCTTTTGTATGTTACAACCGGACAATATATTATACAAAAATCACTAAGCAATGCATTTTGACTAACTCTTTTAAGACATTCTGGGTCTTTTACAATCTCTTGGAATCCAGTTTAAAATTTCAATTGTCCATCTATTATCATCTCTTCTAACAATATGTCCAGCCCAACTCCACTTCAGTCTTTTAATTTTTTCAATGAGGTCAGTAACACCTGTTTGTTCTCTTACCCATACATTGCATGTTCGATCCCTTCTTGTTACTCCCAGCATACATCTCTCCATACTTCATTGAGTGATCTGAAGTCTCTATATTGCTCTTCTATTAAGTGTCCAAGTCTCAGATCTATAAGTAAGAACTGGCAAAACACATTTATTAAAAACCTTTCTTTTCAAACATATAGGCATATTTCCTTTTAGTATCAAGTTATTTCTACCAAAAGCACTCCAACCAAGTTTAATTCTATGATTAATTTCATCCATTATATTTCCATCTGTATTAATAATCTGTCCAAGGTATTTGTAACTGTTAACTTCTTCTAACTCATCATAATCAATCTTTATTTTCATATTTTGAGAAAATCTATTAAACATTACTTTAGTCTTTTTAACATTTATCTTTAGTCCTACTTTCCTACTATCATCTGATAACTCCTGCAACACTTCCTCTAGCTCTAAAGCATTATTTGCAAAAACAACTACATCATCTGCAAAATGTAAATGACTTAAATAATCTCCATTTACTTTCATTCCTTTAGCTTCCCATTTTAATCCACAAAATACTTCTTTCAGCACTGCTGTAAAACGTTTTGGAGATATGGAGTCACCCTGTCTTACACCCTTTTCAATGTTGATTTTCCTACTATCATTATGTTATCTAATTGTTGCTGTTGCGTTTTTATAAATATTCTTTAAAATATGACAATATCCTGGATCTACACCTTAATGATCCAATGCATTAATCACTGAAGAAATGTTTATAGAATCAAATGCCTTTTCATAGTCTACAAATCCTAAGGATAATGGCAGCTCTTATTCATTTGTCCTTTCTATAATTTCTCTCAATACCTTGATATGATCTACTGTACTAAAACCACTTTTAAATCCAGCTTGTTCTCTTGGTTGGTGGAAATCCAATGTTTTCTGTAGACGAGTAGTAATTATCTTAGTAAAAATTTTGTATAAAACTGATAAAAGACTGATGGGTCTGTAATTTCTAATATCTTCTTTATCACCTGTTTTAAATATTAATATTAATACTCCATTCTTCCAATCATCTGTTACATCTTTATCATTTAGACATTTGGTATATAACTTTGTTAAAAAATTTTCTATTTCTTCACCTGCTTCTTTTAATATATCAATTATAATTCCATCATTACCTGGAGCCTTCCCTTTCTTCATAAATTTAATTTCATGTCTCACTTCCTCATTCAAAATTCTGGGCAATTCAGAAGATATAATAGGTATAGGAGGCACTTGTTCTTTATTACTATATAATTTTTGATAGAAGTCTTCTACACATTTCATGATGTCATCCCTCTTTTTAGTAATAATGCCATCTTTTTTTCTTATTCCAGATATAAATTTCATACCAATACTAAAATGTTGTTTTACACTCTTTAGACTTTTATTCTCTTCTACAGCTTTCCTTGCTAGTTCACAATTATACTTTCTTATATCATTTTCAACTCTTTTCCGCACCATTTTACAAAATTCGAGATATTCAATCTTTTTTAATGAATCATTGTTGTATATCCTCATATTCCTTCTTTTCTTCATAAATTCTCTAGTCTCAGTAGAAATTTTATTGGTCAATTGCTGCTTTTTTCTACCAGCTATCTTTGTTGCAGTTTTTAAAAGTGTATCGCTTATTTTCCTATTAATGTCATTCAAATCTGAATCATGTTCAAAATCTACTAATACTTGAAACCGATTTGTAAGTTCTAATTTAAATTCATTAGAATGTTTCTGAAGATTAGGAATATCAACTGTAAATATTGTTTTTCTTAATAATTTTTGTCTCTCTAGTTTTGCATTAACATGTATCTTACATCTTACTAATCGATGATCACTTCCTGTGTTAAATTTATTAAAAACATTACAATCTTGAAATATGTATTTTCTGTTAGTCAAAATATAATCCAATTCTGCTGTACCTTCATTTGAATGCTTCCATGTCCATTTCCTTTTAACATTTTTTTTGAAAAAAAGAATTCATAACATAAAGTTTTTCTTTTTCTGCAAACTCCACAAGTCTATTTCCTCTCTCATTTCTATTACCATAACCAAAATTATCTACAGCATCTTCATCTTTCATTTGTTTACCACTTCTAGCATTAAAGTCTCCCATAACAATTTTAAAATGTTGTTTACTCTGATCAAAAGTTTTTTGTACATCCATATAAAAATCTTCTATAACTTCATCACTATGAGAACTTGTTGGGGCATAAACTTGAATTATCTGCATTTGGTATCTGCTATCAACTTGTAAAACTAATCTTGCCACTCTGTCTGATATACCATCAATCTCCACAATATTATTCTTCCATTTTTTATTTATAATGAATCCTACTCCACTCGTATTTCCAATATTGTGCCTTTATAGTAGAGTATATGTCCACTTTTTAAATCAATTGTTTTTTCATCTTTTCTTCTAACTTCACAAAGTCCAATAATGTCCCATTTAATATAAGACAGTTCTTCTTCTAACTCTTGCAATCTTCCTTCACTTGAAAGTGATCTGCAGTTGTAAGTACCTAAATAAAAAGTTGTCACCAAATGGCAGCCTGAGTCCGCAATCAGGGAATTCTTAGCACCCTCCGCCTTCAGCCACCAACTGCTGCCTTGGTTGGTGACAGAATAAGGGCCATGATTTATTTTTGTCTGTCTTGATTGTATATATTGAAAAAATATTCTTAAACTCGGAGGTAAAAAGCCAATAAACTCACCACACTGGCTAGTGCGTGTTGGTGAGCAGCCCATCCATGTTCATATGCTATATGAATAACCACATAGTAATAACAGCTGCAATGACAAGAATGTATAGAGTGGACATTAGGAATTTGCCCTGCTCAGTTTTTTTAAGGCCTCCAAGAGGAATCAAAGGGTCTCCTTTCAGTTAATAGCAAACTCCTTTCTGCAGCCATATATATATATATATATTATAACGGGACAGCCTATTTGATAGCCTTAGTTGAGGCATCAAATATAACGGAACGGCATTTAATCATCCCAGTTGATGTATTAATTGTAATATAATCAATTATATTTAATGTTTAGAAATCATTAACTTAATGCTTCATAGTTAGGTTCGCCAAATATAACAGAATGGATTATATTTAAAATCTAAGTTGGTCTTGTTAAATATAAAGAGATGATTAAATTCCTTAGAAAGAGGATACGCATTTCACTACAATCGGACTTTGGGTCTTCAAGTAGAATGCTAGAAATGAATCGATGAAATACCAAGTCCATGATTATATATACCTCTATTATGCTAGCTCATTAATCTTTAAATAAGTTTAAATACAATTTAGACCAGGACATCCATCTTTCATCCCTCTTTCAGTCACCATTATGCCACGATATTTAAACTCACGGAGAATTTGCAATCAGCTCTTTTCAGGAATAATTTCAAAACAAGTTATTTCATATGCCTCTATATAAGCATTAATTATAACTATTATTCATATGACACTTATAATACTAGCATATATATAATATAATTCAATAATGATTAGACAAAGAGATCACGTTAACAAATCAATATTTAATAAACAATAAAAAATATAATAGAATAGATAATAAAATATTAATAAATAAATACGGATGAATTTTATCATTTTAAAAGAATATTAATAAATGATATTTTTTTATTTAATACCCTATGATAAAACTCAATACTATAATAAACTTTCAAAAATTAAAGAAAATAGCTTAAATTAACAGATATATAAAAACAATATCTGGGTTCAAAAATTAATAATTTATGTAACTTATTAATTTATTTACCGTTCTTATTTATATGCTTCACAATTACCCATATATAAGTATTATTTGCCATTGTATAACTTATATACGTTTAATGTATTTTTATTTATTAAAAATACATTAAACGTTTACAATATTACGTAGTAAACACAATACAATCCTGTTTAAGATATCTGTCAAATAATAACTATTTTTTATATCCCTCATCTAATTTAATGAATTATGTTAAGCTTTCAATTAATTATATTTAATAATAAATATAATTTTCCTTTTAAGATATATATGATGCGATGCCAAATTTGAAATAAAGATAATAATAATAATAATAAACATATTAAAATAATATAAGCATTATTATAATATATGTAAATAAATAATAAAGGAAACTTAGTTATAAGAGAGTTGAGAGTAGATATTGAAGTCTATAGTTCATCATCCCAATGAAGATCTCTTACGAAGCATATCACCAATCCATTTGTACAATGATGATTCCATTTATCCTTAAACGATAAACTGTTAATAACATCCAATGACCGGATTAATGTGAAATAAAATAAATATTCTTCGAATGTAGATGTTCTTAATCTTCATTTCTCTATTATCACTAGACGTTCTATATATTCAATATTTCAAAATATTTTAAAATAGCATGCAAGGTTGGTTTCGAAACCTTTTACGATATAATGAGTGTACTACTCAGTGCACATTGTTTTATCCTTAATATATATAATTATCTTAAATTTATATATATCCGAAGAATAATGGAAGAGTTAAAACAACGTAGTTTCAAAACTTAAACAGACGTTCTTTTCCTTTATATTGCTATTCCTTTAAGATTAAGTAGAAAATTAAATATATTTTCCTTGCAGACTTTGAATCCACAAATTATTTTAATTTAAAAAAAGTTAATATTTAAATTCCAATCGCTAAATAGTAGTATTGATAGAAGAAAAATGATATTTTTAAAGAGAAAAGATTTTCTTTTTCTTTCGTTTTTTTTTATTTTCCAGAGCACGAACGAATCTGCTCGTGTGTTATATAAGTTCATGTTTAATTCAACTATCAATTGTTCCACTGACATTAAGATTTAATAATAAAATAAAAAAAATATATAAGTATTTATTCTTAACTTCAAATCTGGCATTTTACTCAAAAGCTTAAGGTATATATTATTTAACACTTAAATGTATATATAAATAGTACATATATGTTACATAATAAAATAGTCAAATAAAAATTTATATTTATAAATAATTTCACAAGAGATAAAACACGCTAGACTAATAATAACAACTGTAAGTTACTATTATAATATATATATATATATATATGTTTTGTGGATATGTATGAAAATATGAAAATATTTTATATGCATCACCACCCATATATATATATTCTAACCTTGCTTTCGTGCATCCTCACTTCAGATAATGTATGAAATAAAATAAAATGGGTTCTATCTCAGTTAATAATTAATAACTAAAATATTCAGCATTAAAATTAAAATATTTCACTAGCTCAAATTTAAAATACGAATAAGGTTCAGTTTATAAAAATAAATTAAATAAATATTTAATATTTTCATGAGACTTGAAGTGAAAATACAGGTGACAAGATAGATTACACTGAGCCAATATCCCACAGGATACTACCTCAATGGCATAAGAACACTATCCCCCCTTTATTACTATTTCAAATAACAAACTCATAGTATTCTTACGACTTTAATAACTTCTACTCATTAAGATTAAA
Organism: Epiperipatus broadwayi; assembly: GCA_028023455.1. NCBI lineage: Eukaryota > Metazoa > Onychophora > Udeonychophora > Euonychophora > Peripatidae > Epiperipatus > Epiperipatus broadwayi. The sequence goes on along the minus strand of JAQFVV010006655.1, from coordinate 245,016 downwards.
CTAATAATTAAATCTTAATCTTCTATTTAATAATCTAGCTCAATAAAATAATCTCAGGTTCATAAAGTTTATTCTAAGTTAATTTAAAAATACGGTAGTAAAATATGAGAAGGGATTTTATGTCATAATCTACTACACTTAAACTAATAATAATAAATAACAATAATAATATTCTTCATTGTTTAACTAATTCTGTGTATCTTTTCTTTTTACTATAATTTTATTACCATAATAAAATAATGAAATAATATAATATGATCTTATATCCTCATGTAATGATATAATAAATATGTGGTAGCATTTTAATAATCTGACAAACAAAATATGTGTGGCAACTGATAGCATATAATTTAATATAATATTGTGATAACTGATTTATGACCAATAAAATAATGTAAGATTATGATTATTTAATCATAATGAATACCAATAAAATATTTAAAATTCTTAAAATAATTCTCTATTTATCTTTTTGTGCAAAATTATATATTTGTTTCAATTATTATGCATATATCATGATTTCATGCAGCGATGTGGAGAAATAAATAACTCTGACACAAAATTTTTGAAATAACAAAATTTAACAAAGTTTATTACTAACAACAAATAAATAAACAATTTATTTACACTATTTACAGTGGATATCCTTAACTTTTTTACTTTACAGTTTGATCTACCGGGTTATAAAAAAAAAAATTTATACTTCAATTATATCTTTATTTAGATTTAGGACAAAGTTAAAAAAAATGTTACTATTGGGTTTCTCATTATGGTTAACTTATTACAAATATATTTATCTTCTTTATTAGCAACAGCATTTTATCCTTAATATTATTAAACTATCTTATTTTAAAAAATCATACTTAGAAAACATTCTATAGAAAACAAAATTTTATAATGAGTATGGATTTCTCAAAATATTAAAAAAAAATTTTCATCTTGCAAAGTCAAAGATGTTACACAAAATATTATCCAAAATTCAGTACTAGATTTTAGTATTTATCACACAATATTTACTAATCATAATATATTCTTCTTTATGCCTTACTTTAGTTTAATATAAGTGTAATCATTAATATATTTCTGTTAATCAATAAACAAAAAATATACTATGCATATTGTTTACATAATTTACTTTGTACTATTGTATTTTAAAATATGCAATACTTATTTTCACTTAAAAAAAATACTAAAGCATTTAAAATTATTATCACTTTAAAGAAAATACCTTTGTTTAGATACTTTATTTTAAAAAAGTTTATATTTCATTTCCGAAATAAAATTCAAAATATAGATTCTTTTCTTTCCTTAGGATACTTTGGATCTTCAATTTTAAGTTATAACGTCCTATTCCTTCTAAGCAAATAAACCAATCTTCTACAAAACGATAGCATAACATAAGTTCTAAATTATTTATCATTTTTCTTAAACATATCTTACTAAATGATGCAGTTACATGAAATAAAGATAGCGAAAACAGATGCATAGGATTAAGGAAGAAAGCTAGAGTATTACTCTTAACATATCTCAAAATCATGGCACAGTGCGAAGAGGTATGGCATTTACCTGCCTAATATCCTCTATTTCTTCAGCTTTATTAGAACATCAAATATTTAAAGAAATATAAACACTGTCCAAATAAAATGTGTATCAGTCATAGGGCTTTGTTAACTATGTTGATATTCACATAAAGACTAAATATTATTTCCATTCCTTATAACATCCTATTTCTTAAAACATCATCTTGGTTTCCTGTTCACTAAGTACTTCCAAGCCACTATCTCAACATTATTTCTCAAGATTTTCCACATCTTACATCGATAAATAACTATCTGCATTTACAAAACAATAAATAAAATTCATTAATAGTTAAACAATCTTACTATCTCATAAGAAAAGTTCCTTACTTCATTGCTCTGTATGTTTAATCATATACAATCTACTTAGACAATATTTGAATATCTAATAACATGAAAATTTTAAAAGAATCACATAATTATTTGTTATGTTGAATTATATCACTAATAAAAAAAAAATTGTCGTATGCATATTTTCAAATCAATCCTATCTCATAATGTTTTTTAAAATGTTGTATGAAATGCGGTACATATAAGTAAAAAAACTTTTACACTTCATTCTTCCAATTTATGGATGATCTAAAGAAAACAAAAAAAATATACATTATAAATTATCAATAGTTATTATTATTACCAATAACCTTTATCTAGTCATCGTGTTCAGTAGGCTTCCTTTATCCACTTGAGCATTGCAGATATATAAAAAAAATTCACACCCATACACTTTATATTAAAATATTTTTAGCTAAATTATTAGATTGTTATATTAAAAAATTTTAATATTAATAAATTAATGTTTTTATGTTTTTCCTAATCTTATATAAAAATTTAAATTTAAACTAGATTAACAAAATAAAAGGAATCAAAACTATAATTACATATTTTCTTGACGATAGTTCCTGATAAGTCCAAAATGCTTATTATTTTCTCTAGAGTTTTCCGAAAATGTTCTCCTCCAAGCGCGTTAAAGTTTAAAACAAAATAATTATTAATCCATTTAATAAAATTTATAGAAAATAATCCTTGGTTTTAGTATTTAGGATGATAATTATTAAATCATAATATTAATTAATCCCGTGAAGCTTCTTAATCTTCTCTACCAATATTCTATGTGTATCCGATGCATCAATCCATCTAATTTAACTTTAAAAATATTCGATAAACTTTTAAGTACTATTTGTATTTCCATGGATCCATCTTTTATTCAACTATGTGTTCACTTTTTTATATATGTTTCCTTCTTGATACATTTAAACTTTCGTTTGGTATTTTTATATATCACTTTAAAAAAAAAATAAAAAAAATGTTACCTTCAGAAAGAATATAACATTTTACTTCTTTTGATATAATATTATATAAAATAATTCATGCAATATACAATTGTCTTATTATTATTTAAAAAAATAAATCTTGGATAGGCTTATAAATAATAATGCGTCTCCAATTTTTTCATTAGACTCCGTATGATGTCCGTGCTGTGGTTTTTTATATGTACCAAAACAGTTCTTCGGTTATGCATTAATAAAGCTGCCTCAATAAATATTCCAAACATTTTTACAGTATTACAATTTCTATCCATTTTATTCTGTAGTATATCCATTTTTATTGTGAAGTTTAGGTTAAACTTTTAGATAAAATACGACTGGTAAGTACTTTAAAAATTAGAAAATCATTTCCACGAAGTTTCTAAATTATTATATTTTAAAACTCCCTTTTGCAAAAAATACTTTTAAAATTATCAATTAATTTTTTGCAGATAAAGTTATAAGAAAGTACTAAAAAAAAAATTGACTAAAATAAAAAATTTTAAAATACTGTCTTTTTGATAGTTATAATTTACCTTTCTCCGGTTTCAATACATTATTAATCTCCCCTATACCCCCGTGCAATTCATATTTATAGTCTGTAAGAATACCTATTCCTATTGGTTAATTCTTACTTTAGCTTGAGAACAAATTTACATATTTTCAATTTATAGCAGAATTATATTTCAAAATCAGAAATTATGACATAATGAACCCAAAATATTATTTAAAATATCACTTTTAAATAAATTATTATTTTATTAAAACTATTTAAACATTTAAAATAACTTTTAAAATAATTTTAATAACCTATTCCATTTTTTTTAATATTCAATTTATCTTGTTTTTATTTAAATAAAATATTTAATTTTTATTATAACTGTATTCGTCTTTATGATACTATTTAAAACATTACATCATTTAAATATGCAATAACGACAGTTAACTTAATATTTATTATTATTTGCTTTTATAATAGGCAATAATTCTATCCAATTCTATAATATAACTTTTAAAATATTTTAAACTTTGTTATTAATTCAAACACGCATGTGTGTGAACGTATGTAATATACAAGTCACATGATCAATAACTTTGACAGACGATTTTTAATCTATTTCTCTGCCTAGACTAATAAAATTGATACACTTATTATATTATATAAAATAATTATAAAAAATTTGGAAGAACAATTTAGAAAATATAGAATTAAATACAATTCTCACCATCATAAAGTTTATTTTTAAAATGTACGATATTAATTTTTGCTTATTAAATATGACTATAAATTTAAACATAGCATTTATTAAATTATACGTTTTTAAACTATTAAAATCGAATTTTTAAATATACTTTTAATTATTTATAGCTGTGTTATTTAATATGGCCAGCTTTTACAACCATATGCAACAATATTTAAAGCTTTACATAACTATTTTTTAAATGATTCGCTATAATTTTATATACCACGTATTTTCTTTAGCTTTAAATTGTACTTTAAAAATATAATTGACTTAATACAATTACCATATTAAAAGAACATATTCTAAATTTAAAATTTTTAGTAATTGACTGTTATGAACTATTACCGACCTATAGAAAAGGGCACAATATATATATATTATTCCCTGGTTTAGTATTAGATCATTTGATTATTTTTATAATTTTCTGTATACCAATAAATAAATAAAATCAATAGTTATCTTATGATATGAATACCATCCTGAAGATTTTGTTATATTTGTTACTATATCTAATATTATGTATATATACAGTATTCAAATTGTACAGTATTTCATAATTTATAATGTTTTGGAAAAATTAAATTCCTAAATACAGGCTATATGGAAATGCAATATTTGTATGATCCATGATTTTATATGGAATATTGATCCAAGCAAGAATTTAATTAAAAATTGGACACCATATTTGAATTCTATTTTTGGGAAAATATATAAAATATCTCATTAAAACTTTGAATATTCAACTATCATAGTAAATAAAATAAATTCATACATCACATGGCTTAATTTGAAAAGCTTGTAATTATAAACTAAAATAAAAAGCATGCTAATATCTCTAATAAACGTTATTGATAAATGCCACAAGAGAAAACATTTAAAATGTCTATTTAGAAATGATTCCCAACCCAGACCAGTTTCCAGCTATTGGCTATCTACAATGAGGTGCTAGGATCAAGTGTCTGAAATATCCTAGTACCTCACTGAAGAATGCCAATAGCTAGAAACTGGTTGGGGATAATTTCTAGATAGAGATTTTAAATGTTTTCTCTTGTGGCATTTATCAATAAAGCTTGTTAGAGCTATTAGCATGCTCTTTATTTTAATTCAGTCTATCATGCAACAGTATACATATGCCATTATATTATTTTAAAATTAAAATAAAGAGGAAAAGAAATCTTAAGTAAAAATGATTTTATTAAAAACTAAAAGCCAAAATTAAAAGTTATGTTAACATATATATATATATATCGTGCAGATGGAAAACTTTAAAAGTATTTTTTAAAAAAAAAAGTATTTGAAAGTACTTTTTTTGTAAAAAAAAAAAAAATAAAGATCTAAAGATAGATAAATATTTTTGTTAAAAAGTTGTATAAAGGAAAATAGAAATAAATGTTAATGAATTTCTATTTTAAGAATCATATTTTAATCTTAGAAAATGGAAATGATTGTTTTATTAATTAAATGTAAAGAAAACTAGCTCTTGGGGCCCTAAAATAATAAAGGTCAGATAAGAGAATAAAATTAAAGATTGACCAATGGAAGCACCAAGCCACAGCAAGGTCCAAAAAAGAGACCTTAGGATCAGTGACATCTTATTCAATGGATCCAAAAATGTACTGATAAGTGAGGTTTAATGCTATAAAAAAATAAGTTGTTGCAAAGAGCTGATTATTAATCTATACATGAACTGTAGAGGTACTGCAGACTCCACAATGTAGGAGTCTGCAATAGATTTAATTTTGTAATAACCAGCCGAGGCCTCCCGATGACAGTTTTTTACCAAATGAATGGCAAGTAGCGGTTTCATTTCAAAGGAGGACAAACAATCTATGAAAGTGATCATGAAGATGGACCTCTAAATTTGCTGGAATCCATAAAGTATAAACTCTTGTGTTTATCTAATATGAACTTTTTCAAATTTGCAATTAGTAACTGAAATAAGAACTCTTATCTGACTTAAAAATGAAAATTCTAAATCAATTATTAATAATTTTTTATGCATTATGGCTGCTAATCATTTCCATTTTTTATTTTATCTATTAACTAAAGATATTAAATTTTAAGTTGGGTGTAGATAGCTGCATAGATTCATTATGTTGATTATGTTTTAATATTTTTATATGTGAAATAGATATATCGGTAAATATGACACCTCATGCTGAGTGTCTAAATGTATTTACTGGTATATCTTTTAAGTTGTTGTTGACAATGCGATGTCTTGCGATGAGTGTCATTGAGGTTAATATATTGTAAATTTCCTCAGCAATTCCATCAATAACTTTTATATTTAAAATCATTTATGTTTATTTTAAAGGGGTTTAATTTCAGGCTATTTGTTTCATAGTTAGGTCAATGCTGGTGGAGGTCTATATGGATGTTTATATCAATGCAATGTGAAGTGTGTTAGCATACAGGGCAAATTCCAATTGAATGCATGATCCAAAGATGTAGTCATTGCATTGCAATGGATGCAGATGTATTTCCTGCAACATTGATCCCTTTAGTTCTATGGATAGGGACTATAAATTGGCAAATAGACCACTCTCTCCCATATGTAGCATTTCTCTTAAATATTATATACATGAATCCTTCACCAGACAGACATACATTCCTGTACTGGATGAGGATTCCTTCAAATAATATCATGCTGCAGACACACATTCCTGACAGCATGGTTTTATGTTATCACCTTCATATTGCATTGGTTGCATCTGTATATCTGGAAGCAGGTGTTGGGTTGGCTACAAACTTTTAATCTGAGGTTTGAATGATTGTTTTGGAAAAGTTTTTAACTGAGTAATCTATGTAGCCTATCTATACTCAGCATTAAAAAACAAACTTCTATAAACTGTCCATCTGTGCGGACTTACTAAAATAATTTAAATTAAAAATTAATATTAAATTCTAAACAAGTTAAATTTATTCCTCAATTTTAAATTTATATATGTTTGTCAATAAATGTTTTTTTGTGTGTGTTATTACTGGCAGTGGCTTATTTCATTTTTTTATTAAGTCTTTCTTTATTGAAATGTTATAAATAAGACTTTATATATTGAATCTCTGCAACTCCTTGAGCTAGTGACATGGGCTAATGGTCAATATATAAGTATTCCAGGCTTAAATGGCCTGGTGGCACCTGTATGGCAGATATAGTAAGACCACTAATTCTTCAACTGTTATAATCAGTTTATAAAAATGTAATTATTATATGTAGCTTTTTATAGAAGAGATTTGTTTACCTAAAATTTTTTTTGAAAAGTTGAAATATTTCCAAGTTTTCGTATAAATCGCTATATTATTAATTATTCCCAGGTCCATGATGCACCCATTGTACAATGTGTGCAAGGCATGCAAGTGACTAAATTAATGGGGCAGCCAAAATATATTACCATTTTTATCACTCATTTAAAAATATTTCAAAATTTTCTAATCAACATTTCTAAGGTTTATTCATTTTATAGGATATTCTATCTATCTATACATGGATTTCATCTTTCGTTACATCGATATTAGTTGGAAGTAGGGGCCATCTTTCACTACTTGTATTCCTGTTTAGTCTAAACTCTGAATGTAATGGCGTTTCTCATATTGCACTTTTCACATTGGTATTAACATTATAAACATACATTTCTCATTTAGCATTGATAAACAACATAGTGATATTTGCCAATTGCCGATTTGACCCTTATAATATTTTTAAGATTTAAATTTAAAGTAAGTTATTTTTAAAATATTTTAATTTATAATTTTTTTTACCAAATTTTGAAAATACTTGACATTTTAAACACAAAATGCTTATCAGGTGCTCAGTGGAATCTTTAAATAATTTTTTTAACTGATAAAAACATCCAAAGTGATAATTTATTAGTATAAGTATATTTATTTCTGTTGCTGAACTTAATCTTTTAGTTTCTCAAAAAAAAAAAAAACAAGCTAAGGTCGTCTATACTTAGATAGTGAGCATAATTTTGAGAAAATATAAAAGGTCTTTGACCAATATATTAGTTTTACAAAAGACAAAATTACTGATATCCAAGTGTAATTTGTATTAACATCAAATAATACTTATAAATGGCCAAAAAAACTAAGTATTAAGAATATTCAGTTTCTTACTGAAAATTATCCAGAACAAATGAGCAACATCAAATTTCCATGAGATGTATTCAACAGACATTTTTCTCAATTTTATTACTATAGAAAATTAAGTAACGGAGAAAGAGTATGTCACTGGTGTCTTTTATATTCAATCATTCAATTTTGTATTTTGTGGCCTTGCCTAATGTACAAAGAAAAAATAAATAGGAACAATATTGCCACTATAATAGAAGTGAATGATTGAAGGCATTTATCATTAAATGTCTTAAAAGGCATGAGTACAGTAAAGACCACATTAAAAATGTAAGAAAAATATCAAAAGTTTTGAGTGCTTTGAAAAATGAAACAATAGATGCAATCCAGCAAAGACTATGTGAATGTAAATCACAACACTAGCATTCCATTATTGAACCCATAATATTAATAATAAAATATTTGTCTAGACAATGTCTGGCATTTAGTAACTTTTTAATACAGAAAAAAAGATAGAAATTTTCTCCAATTTGTGCAGATAATTTTGAAATTCGATAACGGTATGACAGAACATCTCTGAAGAATTCAACAATCTAATTATTAAAATTTCTCTCTACATATTAGATCATGAATTCAAAATGAAATTATTTTATAATATCAAAAAAAAAAAATAGAAAATAAGATTTTTGAAATGGTAATCAAAATTTTTTTGTATAATTTTAGGTTGTACTTCTGATATATCTTGGGTTAAACAAATAATCATTATTGTTTATTTTGTTTTGTGTAAGGCTCCTGTAGAAATACACAAACATTTTATGGTTATTGTCCCATTATGGATACATCTGGACAAGGGCTTTGTAACTTTGTTCTTTAAAAATAACAAGGATATGATAATGGCACAAATATGTATGGAAAAAGAAATGGCCTTCAGAAGAAAATATTGGATTTAAATCCAAAAATCTTTTTTGTATCTTGTTCAGCTCATAACATCAATTTAGTAGTAAACAATTCTGCTAAAGTTTCTGTTGAAGCAATAAATTTTTAAAATCTGATTCAGAAAATATATGCATTTTTCTCTGCATCAAATTATAGATGGAACATTCTAAATTTTTTTTTACCAAAATTGACTTTTAAACCATAAGCCATTATCAGAAATGTGATGGAAAAGTTGAATAGAAGCTGCACTTTCTTTTAAATCTTAAATTGGTGAAATTTATGATACATTGGTAGAATTAAGTGAGAATGATACAAGAGCTATGGAGACTAGAACCATGGTAAATTCATTTGGTGAACAAATTAAATTATTTTTCAGGTTTTAAGTTCCTTTTTGATTTTGAACAATAGACTAAATCAGATCAACATAGTAAGCAAGTTGTTACAAAAATCATACAAAACTATTTAGTTTGCTTTGGCAGAATTAGTGCCAGAACAAAAATATTTTAGGGAATTATGAACTGATGACAATTTCAATCATATTTATTCATGAAGCAAAAGAAATGGTTGTGTTAACCATCAATGCAGATACAGAATTTTCTAAAACAGACATATCTAGGATAAAAAAACCCATAAATATATGTTTATTACAAAAATAGAGATGAAAGCATCACAGACCTAAAAAAATATTTTATTTTTTCTTCCTATTATTGATATAAATAATATTTACTGAGGCTATAACCTTGATAATATGCGTATAAAATGCGATAGTAGGGACCTCTACAGGTGTTTTAACCACAAGCTTACGCTATGGAAGAAAAGAGGGATTAATATATTGCAAGAAAGATTTGAAATGTTAAAAGAACATACAGAAACATTCCAAATTTTGTACGACATCGGAAATATATAGAATATTAATAATGTAAAATTAAAAAAAAATTATTGCAGAGATTTACAATTAGAACTTACAGATCCAGCTGAGAATATTGGTATAAATGGAGAGGAACTATTTAAGGAATTAAAATTTGAAGCCTGGAATAAAACCTAGTGATATTTTAAAATACATTTATGAAAATAATCTATTTTCTACTTGTTCAAATATTGTAATTATACTACATATTTTTGACTGTATGTACCCGTATCAGTGTTTAATGGTAAATGCTCATTATCAAAATTAAAATAGTCTCGTCAAGCGTTGGTGGGCGAGTGATCAGCACAGCTGCCTTACAAGCAGTTGTCCCGGGTTCATGGGTTCGCTTTCTGACCGATGCTTGACACATGGAAAAAAATAAAATTGTTTACGATCTACTATGTTGCAAGAGAGACTATCGGAATTGTCGACAATTTCAATTGAGCATCAACTAAGTGATTCACTTGAAAAAATTTGCATCTCTAAATGCAAGAATTTTTTTTTGAATGTGTGCGTATTTATCTTAATTAATTAATGAGTTTAAACTATTGTAATTTGTAATAAATCACTATTTTGTTTTAAACATTTCCATTTTTTGTATGTGAACAGATAAACATTAAACTGTTGTTTATTGTTGACATTAAAAATACATTTTATTATTTTCTATGTTAAATAATAGAATTATAACTTCACACTCGCCAATCCCATAATATTGTGCTCAGAATCAAATGATCACAAAAGAAAAATAAAGGAGGCATTTTACATCAATGGAAACATCCATGCCATTAATAGAAAGGATACTTGCTTCGAGATCTCGAAGAAATGGGCTATGTAATACTAGCTTATTTGAATATTTGTATTTGCATATTTTATTATACATTTTATGAAGGCTATGAATATGAGGCATGGATCCTCGAAAACGTTAAGCCGATAAACTTTAATACTAATTAATATCTTCTCTAATTAACAATTATATATTTTACATATAGTGAGAAGTAAAGCTATATTTAATAAATTATAAGAAATTGTCAACTAGTATATAACTAAATAGGTACATGTAAATTTTGACACTTTATTTAAGAAAATTTTGTTACTATAATAATTGTATAAAATATTAATTTGAGGGTGGCATATTTTATTTCTGCACACAGGCTGCCACGATCTTAGCGATGGCTCTAGTTATTACATATATGGCTCTAGTTATTACATATATATATATACACACACATTCATTTTTTTTTATCAATGCGTTCCTCATGTCACATCTATCATATTATAACCACTGACCAGTTCAAAAACTCAGACAATCATCTCTCACTATGCTTGTATTTTATGAACAACCTATTTGTGTAAGGTGAGATAGACATAGTAAACTCCTGAATCCCAATGCCCATGTTGATAACCCAATAGCCACCCACCACAAGTATAAGACAAAAAAATATTTACAGCTGTATGAGTGAAATATCATACCATAAACAATTATAACTTCATATAAACATTATCTTTATTAAGAAATAAATCATGGCAATGTGTTTGGATGCCTTCCTGGAAGTCTTAGGAGCTCTTTGAGTGCCTATTATTAATTTAAAAGATGATTAAATTGTTTTTTTCTTCACTAGTAAAAATTGTAATTATAAATATGCGACTTTTTTCGCATGCGTTAGTGAAGCTATAATTATACTGTAATGTGTAATAGGTCTGCTTAGCGGTTTAGAGATTTAATGTTCGAATATCATACTCATAGCTTGGTGAATGAAGACTGTTGTGATTTATTGTACACATATGCAAATGAGTTTGAATTTTTAATTAGTTAGTCCATTGTTTGGAGAGAGCAAAACATGCCTCCCTTCTATTAATGGCACTGAGATCATTTGCTATGTAAAAAGCTTCTTTAACTTTTCTTTTGGCATCACTCTTCTCTGTACAAGATCAAGCCCCTCACATGGTCTATAAAATGGCATGCCCTCAATTAGGCTGCCAGGCATCTTACTACGGTGAGACTTGGGCTAAAACTTAATACAAGAATTTACCAACACAGGTATGCATACAACAGAGTTAAAAATAAAAATGAAGGAACATCAGTATTCTGGGACCACCAAGCAGCTACAAGCCATGTATTAGAACCCAGTTCTGCCCAAATAATTTGTACAGAGAAGAGTAATGCCAAAAGAAAAGTTAATGAAGCTTTTTACATAGCAAATGATCTCAGTGCCATTAATAGAAGAGATGCATGCTTTGCTCTCTTCAAACAATGGACTAATTAAATATTCAAACTCATTTGCATATGTGTACTATAAATTACAACAGTCTTCATTCACAAAGCTATGAATATGAGATTCGAACATTAAATCTCGAAAGTGCTAAGCAGACCTATTACACATTATAGTATAATTATAGCTTCACTAATGCATGCGAAAAAAGTCACATATTTATAATTAAAAGATGATTATAAATGAACAGTTTAATATTTTTAATATTAATCATAAATTGTTTATATCGTGTTTAGACTATAATTATCTTTTTCTAAAAAATCTGCCAAGCTGGAATACTTAGCTTTCATTTTAATGATTTTGTGGATTTATTTTTATGACTTTTATATCCATTATTGACTTGAATTAAGTGAAGAATATTTAAAATTAAACATATTTTATTGTATCCAAGTTATAATAATACAATAAATAAAAGACTGATTTACTGGTATAAAAATATCAAGGATCATTTGAGTTTTATGATACTATATTATATTATTTTGTCTTAGAATCAGAAATACTGCAAAGTGAAACAACCTGCTAAATACTTATTTTAGAACATTATCCTCACAATTTACCTTTCAATTTATAAATTCTATACAGTTATTTAAAGAAAATTTTAATGAAAACATGACATTCAGGATTTTTTATTATTGAAAAAACAGTTCTTAGAACATAATTTTATTGGAATTTATTATAGTTTTATTTATTTAGTTTTTGACAATTTTTATAACAGATGCATCTATAAAAAGATTATTTAGTAAACTTAAAATGATTCAAGATTAATAGAAAAATTGATCGGAACATTTCATTTAAATTATATTTCATACATGTTATTAAACTATAAGAACATCCAAAGTGGAAATGAAATAAATCATATAAACTTTTTTTTTTCAAAATAATCTTTATTTGCACAAAAAGTAAAATATACATTGTAATATAGAGTTCATATTTACAATCAAGTCTGACACATTAAAGACTAATTAGTTATTAAATTAGATGATGAGTACAGGATTAAAAGTAAAATTTTATGTGATGTTACTTATCAGGGGTGATCTAATTTGGCATATAAATCCCATGGCTTGTAAAGTTTGAGTGTCATGAATAAATAATATACATGGCCATTGCTAAATATTTAATTGACTCCATGTTTGCTCAGCAAGGCTAGGCAGGCATGTTCTTAGATCACTTTCTTTAGATTTATATAATAATTTTATGAAAATGTCTTCAATAGAACCGGCCAACTCTCTATCAAATAATACCTTACATGTAATCTTCCATATGATAAAATTTATGAAAGTGGCCAGGAAGATGGAGCCAAAATTTCCATTTTTGAATGCATCATTAAGGTAGACATTTGAAGAACTGTATCTTGTAATCCTCTGTAGGGCAATATGTCTTTGCCAGGATGCAATTGTAAAATTGCTTTCTATTTAATTGATAAGATGTAATATAATAACAATTGGTTTTTTTTATTCTTTTGGTTTATAAATTCAAATAAGTATTAATATATATGTTATAAATATTAAAAAAGTTCTTTTTTGAAATTTTATATATGAATTCCCAAATCCTAACTATGCCACTGCTTAATGCCTGCTTCAATTTATAAATCTATTATTTTTTATATTTTGGAATAGGAGTACTGCACATTCCAATATATAGTAGCAAGATCTGTATCTAATTAAACTTTTGGTACTTATGTATTAGCCTGTCACTCAAGCCTAGTAGCCATATTTTTTTTAATTATACATTTTCAGGGGCATACAAGCTGTTGTATTTAATATTTACCTTTTTTTATTCTTATTATAAAAATAAAAGAAATTTCACAAAATTATAACAATAAATTGTAAATAAAATAAATGTAATAATTTAAACTGCAGTAAACAAAACTACAGACACAAGATATGCATATTGGTTGTCTTAAATCCCAAATGACCTGGAAAATTGCCCTATATACATCTTCCTCTGTAATAATTGAAAGATTTCTAGTCTTTCACATGCACCTACAGTTGTTTCTCAGACAGCCAATCAGATTTTTAAATTGCTGCTTAAGCAACCTTTCAATTATTACTAATTTAATAACAACATGCGATTTAGACAAATCTTCTGTGTGAAATCAAGAGAGTAGGATTTCATACCTTTGGAAATATTCCACTGCATGAACTTTTGTTAATAGAAGATCATACATTTTAATAATCTTGGGAAAATATTTCTCAAAAATACAATGACACCGAGCATAAAAGTATTATGACAATTTTATACTGCATGTTAAAAAATCATAACAATATTCAGAACATGCTAGTGTTTGTACATTATAATATATGGTAATCCAATGATACAATGGTTAGAAGGTTAGTTTAGAGGTTAAACACAACAAGGAAGATGGATCCCAAATCAGTGCAGACTTTACTTTGTATATTATTTAATACTAAAACCGAATGTGACATTCAACATTATTCCATAATTGATAATTGATCTCAGGTTTGAATCATACTATCATTATATCTTAACACACAATAAGATATTATATATGCTTTTGAATTATTATAACAAAAACCATAAATAAATAGATCCAGTTATAATTTAATAATGAGACTCTATTTAAATGATTCTTGTCCAACAACAAAGGGATTTTGTTCATAGTCAGAGATCAACTAAAGCTTTCTTATAATTTAAATAAAAATATCTAATCAAAATAATCGTAAGCACTAAAGTAATTTTAATTTGACATAACATGAATTTTAAGAAGTTATTTTTAAATATTATGTACTCTTATAAATTAAATATTATAATATTTGTGTGATGACGATCCCAAGACAAAGTCGAAACTTAAAAATAAAACAAAGTTTTATTAATAATATAAAATGTAATAAGTATAAACAATTATCAGTACTTTATGCTTTAATATAATCAAAGTAAAAATAATTACAACAATAATCCATTTAATTTATAAATAAAATATCTAGCACTTCTAAATAAATGAAGTTCTCCCTTTATTTGAAATCTAAAAATAACTTTCAATAATGTGTTTAACAAAATATGCTGCCTACAGTGGAACAACAAAAAATTGTGTTATATAATTTTTCTATGCCTATGCAAATTAATTACTAAAGTTTAAACAAAGAATGCTTTAACAAAGTATGTTCTTTCAAAGTCTTTGACATCCAGTATTCAAGCCATGAATATTAACACACCATTTCAAAACTTACTTGAATAATATCAAGAACATATAACAGTAGAAGTCATAGCTCACATACCTCAAGATCTATTTCAAACAACAATGAATAGGATGATCAAAATGATGGGATCATAAAATGACAACCTTATCTACAAGTGAAAAATTATCATTAGTACCATATCACTAGCCTAAATAAACTTGACAAGAACCCATCACCATAAATATTGCCCAATATAGTATGACATACTGTTTGTCAAAGACATGCTTCAACATAAGAGTGGCAAATGCACACTATTTACCATATAATAACAACCCCATAAATGCAAGGTGAAAGACTGGTACAACACATTATATTAATAATAAAGATAATTATGCAGTAATATTATAAATAATGTATAAAAATAATATATCATCTTCAAATACATATTTATTGCCATTCTATTTATTAACCAATCCTATATTAAATATTTATATTTCCTTTAATTGATACCTTAATGCAAATATATTTTGAGAACTCCACTATTTATATGTGATACACATAAATTATAAATAAATTACTGCCCAAAAATATCATAAGCATAAGAAACAAAACTTATTAATAATTTTACACCTATATTTTTATTTTATTTTATTACCACTCCTAAACAGTTTATAATACGTTCATAAATCACTTAGATTAAAATACATTCTAGAACATTCCAGTCCACATAAAGAGTCCATTAAATCCCAAAATATTTTATTAAAAGAATCCTTAATGTTTAAAGATCACAATTTGATGAGCAATCCTTTAAAATCCAAGGCAAAACATAGAACATTAATATAATATGTAGAAATATGAACTTGAGACCATATTCCTTTTATAACATAGCAACAAAGTAACCAATGCAATAGAGATTGAGAGCATAGTATTTATTGTATATTAAAGCAAATGAAATATTCCAATACAGTAGAGAGCATTTAACAATTCTGAAAATTAATGTGAAATAAATAGTAAAATTTTCTCATTATCCACGAAAAACACAATTTCTTAAAATGCATTAAAATTTCTGTTTAGAATTTATAAAAGCAGATTATTGTCAAAAGAGTTTACAACAATGATACGGAAAATATATCTCAGATATTCGTAAGTAGAAAAGTTTACAGCTAATTTCAAATGCCTTATCATAAAGATAAGGCAATTATATTGCAAATATTCATAATAAAAATAATTTATGATAATTTTAATTATCTTCTTTATATATATTCCTCTAGTCAGCTTATAGTTTAAATTCTTGTTATATTAAAAAATTCTAGCATGACGAATAAAATATTACTCAAGCCAGCAATATTTCAAATTTTTCTTATGGCCAAAAATTCTGCATGATGATGTAACAAGCATGACTAATACAATAACAGTTTATCATATTTAGTTCTAGGATTAACTCCTATACAAATTTCTCTGATCTTAAATGGTGATGGCTTTAAGTTGCTTAAATTCCATCATTTTTAACGCTATGGTAAAGATTTTACATTCTTTTTAAAGATTTAAAAAAGTTTTGTAAGACGCTGCCCTTTCTTGAACTATTTTACAAGTAAAAAAATCAATAACATTCAAATTTTAATTTTAACAATGGAAGAGGGCAGTTCATTCTTGGTGCTGATTGGTTGTTAACCATAGAGGACAAAGAAAACTGCTTGTCAATAATTTTTACTGCTACAATTTCTTTTGTTTCATTTTGAGAGTGATAAACGAATGTTTTAGACCATTTTAAAAGTATTTTTTGACATATTATAAATTATTTTGATAAAATATGCTAAAAATAAAATTATTTTAGAAAAATAGTTAAGATTTTAGTAAAAATTATTTACTTTTCCACAACGTAAAATTGAGAAAGAAATCACTGACATTAGGAACATTTTTTTAGTTGATTATAAACATTCATTTTAGATTTGCTGCTATTGAATATTTTTATAATTATAAATAAAAATTTTGTTTTGAAAAAACTTTTGTTCACTTTCATAACTGGATAAATTATTAACATACTTTTTACAAATAAAACTAAAGTGAATATAATATTAAAAGATGAATATATTTTTATGGCTGAGTTTGTGAATTGACAAATTAAAAGTTTAGAGTTTTACCTCACTAGGCCAACAAAATTAATCACCAGGACAAAAGTTAAGACATAATAAATTATTCATAAAATTAAAGATAATTCTTGTTTCAAAAATGTTAGCAATAATATTCATTTTAAATTTAAACACAAGCACAACAATAATATGTGAGAGTTGAAAAAATGTTCTTAACCATGTAATTTCTAAATACATGAATTTCTTCCAATGTAGCAAATTAATTTTACAGCTTAACATTTTCTTCTGATAATAAAATAAGTTGTTAAAGTTTTAAAATTGTGTATACTTAAAGATATAATTGTAGTGAGATGACTTAGCCATTGGCAGGAGGCCCACAACAAAATATTATCTAGTTGTTAATTATTTTAAATTGCGATTAACTGAATAAATTAACTGGTTAGTTAATTATAAAATTAATGATGAAATGAAATTAAAAAGAATGACTAATAAACATGTGGTAAGTTATATTCATATGATAAATTATGTGATTTTAATGAAATCGATGATCGATGGATTTGGGGCATTATCAATTAGTAATTAATATGACCTTAGTTAGTCATCAAGGCAAATATTCTATTAATAGAATTTTTTTAATAAATTGTCTGGATTTTACAGACAGAACAAATTAATACTGCATTTAAAAATGTAAATTATTATTTAATTATACATTAAATATCACACCAGTAATACATTTATTTACCTTTTTTTATTTTATTAAATGAAGTTCTCAAACTTTAAAGTATAATACTTTTAAAGAATAATAAATGTTTTTAGACAAAAATATTGCAGTTTAGATATTATTAAATATTAACTCTTTCAAAACAATAAATTTTAATTGTAATCAATTTCTTTTAAACTTCTCTAAAGAAATTAACTACAACATGCATACACACACACTCGTAAGATTGAAAATGTTAATTAGAAATGTTTAAGTAAACTATACTAACTATTTGTATTATAAAATACTATGGAAATATCAAACTATTTAAAATGTTTTTGTTTTAATGTAACTTACTTACTTTATTTATTTTAAAACTACATCTAGTATATAATTGCATTTAAAACTAAGATTGAATTATATACTAATAGAAATGTTAAGTCTACAGATTTAAAACATATAAAATTAATTTACTGATATTTTAAAATTAATTAAGCATTTTTATTTAGACATACTTAAAGAAAACACTTATAATGACCTTCTATGGCTCAATTTAACTTATCAAGTTATTCATCATGTTTAATATGTAAATTGACTTATTGTAAGAGAAATAAAAAATATATTTTTTTGTTGATAAATGTAACTATATTGTCCACATACATAGTCCTCTGTGCAGCTTTAAGGCTACAATATATATAATTAAATCTTGTGAATGGAATTTATAGTAGATTTATTAAAAAATTTATAACTTAACAGGAATTTATAATTGATTTACTAATATTTTTAAATTTTAACAAGTAACACATATTCAGAAAAATAATATTGAAAAAGGAAGATAAACAAATACTTGTATGCCCCTGAAAATGTACACCTAAAAAAAACATGACTGCCAGGTTTGGGGACATACGTAAGTACCTTTTTTTAATACTTTGCATAAGCTGACATTTGATTCTTTAAATTACGATTGGTGGTCAAGAGGTCAGCGACAGCTGCTTTACAAGCAGCTTTCCCGGGTTAGCAGGTTCGCTTCCCGGCTGATGCTATGACATGTGAGAAAAAAAATTATGATTGGTACAAATGTGGATAATTTATCTATGATTGTAAAAATAAAATATGAATATTTTCCCATCACATGACAGGGACTACAAAAAAAATATATATCACTTCTTTTATGCATGGACAACTTTTTATTCCTGTGAAAAATACTATTACAATATATTTTTAATACCCTGCATAGCTGATTGCAGGTGTAGAATAACAGAATCCGGAGCTCTGCATACATAGATTGCAGTTTAGCTTGGTAATTTTCATTGTTTAAACTTCTAAGCCACAAGATCAATTATTTACATTTGTTTGGTCAAATTTTGATTTACAAAATGGCTTATCATCCAGAAGCAAACATTAAATAGACCTTAAATGATATCTCTATATAGTTTAGTGTAATGTTAGAATAATGGAATATTAAATTCAAATTCTATAGGTTGTGGTTCCCTCTTCTACTTTGTGTGTTCAAACTTTGAACTTCTCACAAACTCCATGAACAAATCATTCTAAATCGTTCTACAACTTATTTAGTTAATTGATACTTGATATTGATTCTATTAAATATTATATCTTTATTTGTTAAGTGCCATCAAAATTTGTCTTTAAAGGCAAATATAAAAAAAAATGAGATGATGAATGTAATACATTATCCGTGAAGCGTCTTATAGAAAGCAATTGTTAACTGTTTTGGATTATCTTTCCATTATTGTTTTAATTATTAGTGAAAATAATTATAAACTTTGAATAGATAGAAAATTACTTCTGTAAACTTTTTAAAATTTATCTTCTAATAATAATAATAATAATAATAATAATAATATTATTATTATTATTATTATTATTATTATTATTATTATTATTATTATTATTATTATTATTATTATTATTATTATTATTATTATTATTATTACAATTGTATTGTCTACTCCATGTGTCTAATATTCTTACTGCTAAAGATATTGGCGTCTTTTTCAGTGGATAATATATATAAATGAATAAAATAAACGCATATAACTTAAAAAAAATAGAGAAGAATGCAATGTTTTTATTAAAGAGCTTAAGTAAATCATAAGTTCAAAATAAGTTTACACATTATCACAATAGTGCGTGTTTTCAATTAATTCAGCAATCTGACCAATTCGGTTTACAATGAGTTCTACTCTTTATCTACAATGTGTAAGTTTGCCGTGAGGCAGCTACTTTTAAAATTTTATTTCAGAAAAAAGCTTTATTTGAACTAATGACACAGACAAACATTATCACCATTTTCTATGCATATACAAACTGTAATTAGCAATATGTGATGTGATGTATTGTGACTTCTCCTTAAACGAAGTCAAGAATATCTCAGCAATTATGCCCAGATAAACCTGATAGCAAAACTTCCAGACAGTAGTGCCACCTAGTGCATGATTTAGTAATCAATGGATGCAGTAGGCACTAGATGGGGATTTTATGCATTTTAAATCTTCCTGCATCCATTGATTACTAAAGCTTGCACTGGGTGGCATTACTGTCTGGAGAGTTTGCTATTGTTAATAGGCACAGACAAAACAAGCAAATACAGATATCTAAGGTTCATTTAATGTTTTTCTTTCTCTACAAATAAAAATGAAAAAATAAATAAATTTGAAGACAAAAGCTAATAATCATTAAAAAATCTAAATAAAGTTAATTGTGTCATTTATGTATATATTTTTTATCTTCATCAATTAATAGCTTTTTGCTCTAACATTATTACTGACAGACTCATGTGGTTCTAATCTTCTAGGAAGTTTACATGTTTTAACAGTCACAACAATTAAATAATAGAGACAATTGATTGAAATTAATAGCGTAGTATCAATTACCTTCATTTATAAGTTCTAAATAGATTGAAAAGGATTTTATTTAATTAAAAAGAAGTGCTTATCGTGAGAATAAATCTCATAATATTTTTTTACTTAAGTGAGACTAATTTCGAGTAATTCCCAGATACAAAAAAAGATAAAGAACTAATCTAGCTTACAATTTAGTTAAAATAAAAAAAATGAGCTTTTAAATACTACTTCATTATTAACTAATCTTACATTTATTAACTTTAATACTATTAATTAATTATTTTTAAAGTAAGTTTGCTTCAGTGAGGAAAAAAAACACCCATAATTCAACAAATATATATATAGAACATCTTAATAAACCCAACTACTAGCAAACTAATATTGGTTGTCAAATGATATTTTTTTTAATATTAGCCAAAAAATAAAATAAGGATTAACACATTCTAAAACTCTTGTCTCAGCAAAGGGTTAGCCTAGGGCATAATGTCTTTTCCATTGCTGTTCCTTTTTTTTAATGACTTATTTAACGTTTGTTTTATCTATAAGAGATAACAACTTTATTCATCATGCATAATAAATGTGTTATAAGTGCAATATTACATGAAAAACTGACAAATCGTTCTGCGGTATACATTTGTTTTATGAATAACTTCCATTCTCAGCTATATTTGAGCACTGCCAGTTATCTATACACAAATATAACAACCACCATATTTTGCAGTGTTAGTGTAATGTTGACTGACTTTACACACACACACATATATATATATAAGTATAAAACATTGGAAAGATTAATTTTCTTACTATTGTTAACGTCATTAAGCCAATATCTTTACCACATTTCTCAGCAAATGCAAATGATCATTTAGATCTGCTATCCCAGTTCTTATAGAGATGATAAATTTGACAATTGATATTATTCAGATGGATTTCAAATCAAACATGAATGGGAATATAGCCTTTTCAATATGGCTGTTAATATCTAATCATACACGTAATAACTAATAAATGCAGTGCTTTAAACTATACAGTAACAAATTGAAAACAATAGCAAATTGTCCACACAATGGTGTCACCTAGTGCAAACTATAGTAATCAAAAAGATGCTAGAAGGTATTACTTCATGCTCATTCAATATCCCAGACAAATTCCTAGCTTATAATTTATATCAATGAGGACTTTTGAATTTGACAACAATACATCTACATCTTTGAATTTAGTACATTTCTACAGCATCCACCTTTTATCTTTTTGGTTATCTATAAAACTGTGAGGTCAAATTAAAAACACAATAACATTTTCAATACAATTTGCATGTATAGTCACACAGATCTGAATCTAGTTCAGTATATATATATATATTGTACCAGGTCTAACTGCTGAAACCACTTACTTACACGTATATAAGTTTTGGATGGTTTCAAACTCCTTCCTAATACATTTATAATCTTATAAATGTTACGGGGATGAACCGGCACGTTCGAGCAAAATGGGAGATCTTATTGATAGCTTTAACTATCAACAATGGCCCATTTTGGCTGCTAGATTCAAACCCCTACTATCCAAATACTTTATTTGTTTCGGGGTAAACCCCAGGGTGCCAGCTAGTCTGAAGACTAATGTATTCAGGCAGTAGGCTCATAATCCAGTGCTCAAAACAATTCTCTAAAACTAGCCCAGTTTAATTTTAATCAATAATAAAATATTAGTAAGAAGAGATTGATAAAAAGAATTGACTGACAGATAAAGTTTAAATTTAAAGACAATTTATTAACTAACATTAATTTACTAAATTTAAACATCTTTATAATTTAATATAATACACACACATTTTAAATTAACATTTCTAAACTAGTTTAAATATTCTTGTAGATCTTAACAATAGAATACTGCTATTTATCTAATTTAACTAATAACAATGATATAATGATCATACACATATTAACTCATATAGCATTCACAAATATAATAGTAAAGCACTAATAGCATTTGAAACTTAAACACACACATCAATAGTTCATTTTATGTATGATATAGAGTTCATACAATTAGATTCTTGGAGGATTCACATGAATTAATGCAATGCAATGGCTATTACAGTATAAATAAAATAAGCAAATGTTTTACCTAGGATTTGGAATGTAGACGTAGAATTTTGTTCTCTTTGGTAGCTGCTTTCGGTTAGAATATTTCCATTACGAACGCTTCCAGCCGGCTGGAACGTTTCCTTGATGAGTTTCATTATTATTCATGATCATTACTATTGGAGACAATCTGATATTGATGGACATTTTCTAAGATGTTATGCTAACATTATTTCATGGGCAGATCTTGCTGTTTTCATCGGACATCAGGCTGAAGAGACGTGTATTCCCAAAAGCTGCTCAACCCTGCATTTTTGTGTTTCTGGATACAATTAACTTAACTGAGTGAAATTAACTGACTCAATTGATTTGTGAACTGAACTCTTGTCTCAACTGATTGTCCAATAAAATATTCAGTATTTATACTAACGATGTGTTGTCCCTTTAATATCCTCCAGAAAATATCTGTTGTCGAAATTCTTTAGCAATTAATCCTTTGATAAACGTGTTTTGGAAGATTGCTTAATTAGTAATAGCCATGCAAAACATATTGTTTTATATTTTAATTTATATCTAATCCGTTGGAGACAAGCTTTTTAATCCTGTAGTTTTATATTTTAATTAATAGCCATTGCCATGTTTTTAATGATAATCTTCTTTTATTTCGCATACATTTTTATTATTATTTACAATCGCATGTATATACGCACATATATTACTAGTTTTAAGATTATTTTTCTTTAATTTGAATAAAAAGAGATTTGTATTTTTTTAAACTTTAAATTATTTATATTTTACGAATACCAATAAGAAAACTCTTTACTTCCTTTTTATAAAACCTTTAGTTGATTTTTCTAACGAAAGACCCCTCTCCCCTTCTAATTAATAAATTGTAACTTTTATTTCAAACTAATTATAGAAAGCTATTTGACTCTTACTTTTTCTTTCATGAAAGATTTTTTTTTGTTTTAAAACTCTGACCTTTTAATTTTACTTTTGACAGCAAACTGATTTTGTTTACTTAAAGCAACCTTTTATATTTTTATAACTTATTTATTATTTAATAATTTTTTTAGGCAAAATCAACATGTGCCAATTTCAATATTGGTACAATACACCGCCCTCCCTTTGAGCATAAAATGCGTCTATTTTTGACCATTTTATCTCTGACAACATTAAATCTTCATTTATTATTCTTTCTAAGTTTGCTTTTTTTGATATCTTTTACTTTACATACCAAGGGCAATCTGTTTTGACTATCCTTTCCTTCTATCTATGCCGAATACATTGTTCACAATGATCTAAATCATGGATACAACCACCGAGACAAACTAATTTTGTGGCACAGGGATCTTTTGGAAATGACACGGAAGCAGATTTGCTGACTTACACCAACTTACACATGTATAAAATCAAAACTTCATTTGTTGATTCTCTTGATCAGACTTGGAAAAAGAAAGGGTCACTGTGAAATAGCAGGACTTTTCAACTGTCCATTTTTGACTTATGCTTTGGAAAAAGGAATGATCCCTGATAAGTCCATTACAGGTACTAAAATTTATCCAGTCGGTAGCTTTAAACTTATCCTTAACTAAACTTATTTTTATACTACCCTCATTCCCTTTTGCTATAGATAAATTCCTACACATGTGTATACATGCAGCACAATTATACACCTACTAATATTCTAAATATCGAGTTATTACTGGACTTGCTTACAGGGAATCTATAATAAATAAATCCCTTCTTGCACGCATCATGAGGTGCCGCAGTGCTGAGAAAATAACCTAAAAGGATATCTGGATAAATACATTTAAGATATGCATCATGAGATGTCGTATTTACCGAATATTACCAATGTATGTGCGCATACACACATGTATACTTACACACTCTTAATACACCTTAGATTGACTTTATATTTTTATTATTAATCTTACAACATTATTTTTAAATTCATATGAACATTATTCTAACATGTGTATTAATCTAATCTCACAATATTATTCTAAACTACCACGGACATCAGTTTCATATTTATTTATATTAATCTAATCTCGAATATTATTTTCAAACCCTTATGAACATTTTAATTATTAGTTTTACGATACTATTTTTAAACCATCACGGACATCAGTTTACATATTTATTTATATTATGGAATCATATTTTAAATCATTTACTTAAATTCTTTATTAACGTGCGTGCATTCAGAAAACTATTTTATTTTATTGCTCTTCATTATTATACTGACATTTGATATGACTTAATTACTTTAAACCATTTATTTACTTTCTTTTAATAATGTGAGTATATTCAAAAAACTATTTTATTTTAACATGTGCGTACTCAGAGAAAAAAAAACTGTTTTACTTTATTACGATTCATTATTATACAAATATCTATTTGACTAACTTTATTTTATTCTAGAAATTCCGTTATCTTTCCATTTATTTAAATCTACAACTTTACTTTTACATCATTAATTTGACCCATTTATTTAACTTGATTTTATTGATTTTTTTATTTATTTGATCTGTTTATTTACCGGCATTTCCTTAATTAATATGTGCATGGAGAAAAACAAAAATATTTTATTCTACGAAGCCTCCGTTATTATTATTGCTTTCAAACATTTAATTTATTATTCAGTTATTTTTAATTTTATTATTTTAGTTTTAAATAGAAGTTTCAGATTTAAACTTCTCAAATTATTGACATTAGAATAATCATATTCCTGCTCATTGTCCATTTCCGGTTCTTTTTGTTTATTTTTTTTACTATTCCGCCCATTTACTATCTTTTAAATATGTCTGGTGGTTCCTTCTTTCTTTCTACTAACTCACTAATATAAATTATACTCCATATTCTCACATCTCTCTTTCGATTAAAATTTATTTTATCTCTTTCCATTCTATTTTCAACCTTGTACATTAGAAAACCTTTAAGCTTCACAGATCTCTGTATTTTTGTTAACTGTGAATATTTTTTCCTATTCTTTCTCTTAGTTTTAAATCTCCATTTAAAATGACCACAAACTTTTACTTTAACCTTTTTAAATTTTTGTAAAAACTTTTCAACACTATCTTCTACCTTGAACTTATGTCTCTCTTCAATTTCTTGCTCTATATTTTCATCTGTCTTAGCACTATCCTGTTCTACTTTAATTTCTATTTCTATTTCAGTTTTCTCTGTTTCAACACTATCTAGTTCTAATTCAATTTTTACATCTTTTATCATGTCAACTTCCTTTTCAACTTCCTGACTTTCTTTAATTAAATCTAACTCTATAACTTCTTGGTTCTTCTCTATCTTTCCTGTTCTCTCGTGTCTCCTTTCTCTTATTTCTGCAATGAATTCTTTTTGATCTTGCATGATTTCTTTCATCAGATTCATCATGTCTATTATCATTTTCTTCATCATCTGTGTCTCAGACATATCTTTCTCTTTTTCCATTTTTAAAACAATATTTTATTTCTTTGACTAAATTTAAATATGAGCTGTTTCTTTATTTTTCTTACTAAAATGGAAATACACGCTGACCACCCCTTTTGTCCATTTTTCTCCATCCGATCTTAATGCTTTAACTCCGCCCAAACATCCAACTGTCTCTGATTTAACATAATGATTTATTTTAGATAATGTGAATAGCATAAATCTCTTTTCATTTAAAGAAAACAAAGTTTTCGGTCAATTCTTTTTTTTTTTTTTTTAAAAAAAAAAATTAAAACGCTTTAACATACGTAATTTAGCTTTTGTATAGAAAATTTTTTTTTAAACAAGAAACAAAGTATTTATTTACTATTGTTTCTTAAGTCCAGCCCCATGTTGGGTATAGCCATTTATGTACCAGGTCTATCTGCTGAAACCACTTAATTACATGTATATAAGTTTTGGACAGTTTCAAACTCCTTCCTAATACATTTATAATCTTATAAATGTTATGGGGATGAACCGGCATGTTCAAGCAAAATGGGAGATCTTATTGATAGCTTTAACTATCAACAATGGCCCGTTTCGGCTGCTAGATTGAAACCCTACTATCCAAATACTTTATTTGTTTTGGGGTAAACCCCAAGGCACCAGCTAGTCTGAAGACTAACGTATTTGGGCAGTAGGCTCATAATCCAGCACTTGAAACAATTCCCTAAAACTAGCCCCATCTAATTTTAATCAATAATAAAATATTAGTAAGAAGAGATTGATAAAAAGAATTGACCGACAGATAAAGTTTAAATTTAAAGACAATTAATTAACTAACATTAATTTACTAAATTTAAACATCTTTATAATTTAATATAATACACACACATTTTAAATTAACATTTCTAAATTAGTTTAAATGTTCTTGTAGATTTTATTAATAGAACACTGGTATTTATATAATTTAACTAATAACAATGATATAATGATCACACACATATTAACTCATATAGCATTCACAAATATAATAGTAAAGCATTAATAGCATTTGAAACTTAAACACACATATCAATAGTTCATTTTATGTATGATATAGAATTCATATAATTAGACTCTTGGAGGATTCACATGAATTAATGCAATGCAATGGCTATTGCAGTATAAATGAAATAAGCAAATGTTTTACCTAGGATTTTGAATGTAGACATAGAATTTTGTTCTCTTTGGTGGCTGCTTTCGGTGAGAATATTTCCATTATGAATGCTTCCAGCCGGCTGGGACGTTTCCTTGATGAGTTTCATTATTATTCATGATCATTACTATTGGAGACAATCTGATATTGATGGAGATTTTCTAAGATGTTATGCTGACATTATTTCATGGGCAGATCTTGCTGTTTTCATCGGACATCAGGCTGAAGAGACATGTATTCCCAAAAGCTGTTCAACACTGTATTTTTGTGTTTCTGGATACAATTAACTTAACTGATTGAAATTAACTGACTCAATTGATTTGTGAACTGAACTCTTGTCTCAACTGATTGTCCGATAAAATATTCAGTATTTATACTGACAACATGTTGTCTCTTTAATATCCTCCGGTAAATATCTGTTGTCGAAATTCTTTAGCAATTAATCCTTTGATAAACGTGTTTTGGAAGATTGCTTAATTAGTAATAGCCATGCAAAACGTATTGTTTTATATTTTAATTTATATCTAATCCGTTGGAGACAAGCTTTTTAATCCTGTAGTTTTATATTTTAATTAATAGCCACTGCCATGTTTTTAATGATAATCTTCTTTTATTTCGCATACATTTTTATTTATTTATTTACAATCGCACATATATACGCACATATATTACTAGTTTTAAAATTATTTTTCTTTAATTCGAATGAAAAGAGATTTGTATTTTTTTAAACTTTATATTATTTATATTTTACGAATACTAATAAGAAAACTCTTTACTTCCTTTTTATAAAACCTTTAGTTGATTTTTCTAACGAAAGACCCCTCTCCCCTTCTAATTAATATATTGTAACTTTTATTTCAAACTAATGATAGAAAGCTATTTGATTCTTACTTTTTCTTTCATGAAAGATTTTTTTTTGTTTTAAAACTCTGACCTTTTAATTTTACTTTTGACAGCAAACTGATTTTGTTTACTTAAAGCAACCTTTTAGATTTTTATAACTTATTTATTATTTAATAATTTTTTTAGGCAAAATCAACATGTGCCAATTTCAAGATTGGTACAATATATATATATATTGGTGTCTTTGACTTTTCAATTACCACAACCACTAATATCTTTTGGCTAGGATTGGTATTAAACCATTAAAACATCACATGACCATATCTTTCTATGCTTACACAATATGTAAGGTCTGAAACAATAAATTTTCCAGATGATCATTTTACATCTGCTAACTTATAGAAATAGTTACTTTTAATGATATATTTATCTTACAAGTTCAAATGCATTAAAAGAGATATATACAGTTTGATGAAGTGGTTGATTAAAAAAAAGATCTGGTGGGTTACTTTGGAATAGCTAATGAAGCTTTAAAATGAAGTCTCAAATTTATTGAATTTCTTTGTAGGAATATATAAACCCACAGAATTTTGCATCTATCTTAAATGCTTTTATTGTTCCATTTTATAAAAATAAAGGCAATAAAAAACTACCATAAGTATCATTATAAATTGCAGCAAAAGTATTTTTAAATACTTTTATTGATTAAATTATTTACAGCCATAGAAGTTTCAGTATCGTTTTTGAAAATGAAAGCACTGCAAACAAAGGTTTTATGACCAGGAAAATTGGAAAAAAAATGTAGTCAACAAAGTTAGATTTAAAAAAAATGTGGCATTTTTTGGAATAATTAGGAATACATGTGTAAAAGAGAATTTATGTAATGGTATTTTTACTAATAGTCAAAAATTTGATGCATTTGAAATAAAAATGTGGTTAAATAAAGATGTACCTTAACACTAATATGGTTTTCCACTTTTTATAACAATTTTTGAAATAATTTATAGTTGAAATTACCATAAAGCAGGCTCTAGACTGAATATAGTGAAGAACTTTTTTTCCTTACATATAATGATTTAAAGCAAGTTCATGGCTTTCAGATTTACAATATTCTGAAAATGATTCTTCTCAAAAGAGACAAAACTCTCATACAGTAGTGCTACTCAGTGCAAGCCAGAGCAATCAATGCATGCCAGAAAGCTTGTGCATAAAATTCCCATCTAGTGCTTATTCACCCAATATCCCCAGACTAGTTCTGACTTACAGCCTTTGTCAAAATTAATGTCATTTAAGTAAAATTATGCCATTGTGAGTGTTAATTTTTAATGTATATATGTAAATAAATTTTATGTCTCATTAGGTCAAAGAAGCTTTTTACATAGCAAATGATTTCAGTGCCATTAATAGAAGAGAGGCATGCTTTGCTCTCTCCAAACAATGGACTAACTTAATTAAAAATTCAAGTTCATTTGCATATGTGTACAATAAATTACAACAGTCTTCATTCATAAAGCTATGAGTATGAGATTAGAATACTAAATCTCAAAAGTGCTAAGCAGGCATTATAAACATTATAGTATAATTACAGCTTCACTAACACATGCAAAAAAATCGCATATGTATAATTACAATTTTTATTGGTGAAGAGAAAAATAATTTATTATTTTGTTAGGTATTGTGTCATAATTCACAGTCAATAATTTAAGTAGAATAGTTAAGAGTTTCTTGTTTCTACCTGCCATTAGCAGACTGAAAAAAAAAAAAAATTATTAGTATGTGATGACAGAATATAAAACACACATGCAGATTGCCCTCAGTTTATTTTCATGTGGGTTGCACAATTCTATCAATTATATCATTAATAATCACACCTATATCAGTGAAAATGCCAAATGAAAGAAAATATTCTCAAAAATTTCAAATAAAATAGCCATATGATGAGGGGTATAAAAACTGGTTGCATAAAATTGAAGGAGAAAATACAAAGTGTCACTGCAAATACTGTAACTTCATTTTGTGAGCAGAAGCAAATGATCTAGAAAAGCATAGAAAAACTCATTAGCATATAAAAGCCATGCTATCATTTAGTGTTCAGCAAATCTTTTATTGTAAAAAACTCAAATGTTCATACAACAGACAGAAATATGGTGGTTTTTGAAGCAGAAATTTGTCTTATAAGCCATGCAGATAAATTAATATTTACTGAGGCTATAACCTCGATAATATGTGTATAAAATGTGATAGTAGGGACCTCTACAGGTGTTTTAACCACAAGCTTACGCTATGGAAGAAATTACTGTAATAGATTTCTAAATATAAAATCTTTCCATTGACTCATAAATCGAAAGATTTCGCGAGTATTGATGTGTAATAAGAAATGTGGACTTAATCAGTGAAGTATTGAATAACTTCACACTCGCAGATCTAACCGCTTCAGCTTCACCTATTTAAATAGAAAGTAGGTTGAAGTAAAGAAGGGGTTCCCCTTTTTATAGGGGTTCCCCTCTTTTCTTCCATAGCATAAGCTTGTGGTTAAAACACCTGTAGAGGTCCCTACTATCACATTTTATACGCATATTATCGAGATTATAGCCTCAGTAAATATTACTTACATAATCAATGTGCGTTTAATAAATTTATAATTGCAGATAAATTAAGTAAGTTCTGAACAGCAAATGTCTCAGATAGCAAAAGTTGTAATAATATTACTCTTGGATGGACAAAATGTTCAAAAGTTTTAGTACCACATTAAAAAAAAAAGTTAATATAGGTGGTGCCAACTATAGTTTACTGATTGATGAAAGTAATGATATTTCAGTTTCCAGGCCATTAGATATAGTAATTAGATATTACTCTCAAAATAAAAAATGCATAACTATGATTTTTTAAGATTTAGTACTACTTAAAGAGTGCAGTGCTGATCCAATTTGTGAGTCAATTGAATTCTCCACGAGAAAAGAATGGTTTAGATTTACATAAAATTGTTGCAATTTAAACAGATAATGCTTCTGTAAAGTCATAAATCAATAATGCCATATATGCTAAACTCAGAGATGAAGTATCTAGTTTGATTTTGGCACATTGCCTCTGTCATTCATTACAATTAGTTATTTGTCATGTGACAAAAAAAATCTTCCAAGAAATATAGATTTTTTTTATTAATAAAACATTTAATTGATTTACTCATTCTGTTATTAGACAATCCAAATACAAGATACTCTATTTTTTGATGAGTGATGGAAATGAACTATTGAAATTAATACAATGTAGTAAGACATGTTGGATGTCAATTCAGATTGCTATCGATAGACTTTGGAAGCAATAGAATGAACTAAAATAAAATTTTAATTTAGCCAATATAAATGAAAGATGCTATACAGCAGAAATTTTGTACTCAATAATTGATGACCAAGAGAGTTTTTTTATTTCTTTTATTTATTAAAACTGTGCTTGATGATGTTTAGACATTAAATACAATATTTGAACCTGAGAATAATGATCCTACAAAGATGCTGTAGGATGTGGTAAATTTAATAGAATCTTGTTGTCCTAAAATTGTTATTCCAGGAACAAAAATAACAAATGATGTAGTAATTGAAAACCATTTAGCCCCAAATCCATATTTGGGTTATTAATTTGAATCTGAAATAAACAATTCTATACTGTTAGACGAAGAAAAAAAAATATTCATAATCACCTGCATTGCTTTCCTTTTGTCTCTTATAAAACAATTTCACCAAAGATTACCTGATAATATATCAATTTTGCAAACCATGACATCATTAAGTTTGACCACTGTGTCAATCCAATTAAAATGGATATAAAACTATCAAAACATCACATATCACTATTTCATATGCTTACACATGCTGTTAATAAAAGTAGCAACTCTCCATACAGTAGTGCCACCAAGTGCCAGCTTGGTGGCACTTCTGTGCGAAGAGTTGGCACTCTTATTAAAAGACATTTAATTAACCTTGCAAAAATATTTTTAATTGATGATGTATTGATTTGTATTGACTTTCAATGGAGGAAAATCCATATGATTCAGTGGAAAGAAACTTCCAGCACATTAAACCTATAGATGGAAGTAACTCAATACTGAGATGCTGCTAGAGAAAATCCTTTTCAAGACATAGTTTTGTTTTAAAAAATATTTTATTACCTTACTTAAATTTAATAAGACAATAAAGCCAATTTCTCAAGGCTTTAATAGGTTTATAAATATAGATGATGACAACCAACTCTTAAGCTGTCAACAATCTCAACCTGTAGTCATGGCAACTTAATCAGATGGATATTGTTATGACCAAATTGTGGAAAGATTAAATATTGTTTTACTCAGTAGGATATTAATATAGGGTATATGAGCACAGACTTTCACATGACCCACCACTCTCCACTCTATCTAATGACACTGATACACTCAAGCACATATATGCTGAAAAGATAAATAATCACTGATATACGTATTTCATGCTAAAACAGCAATCATCAGTGGATCCAGATTATCATCTCCCACACATATATACTATAAGTGCTCAGATATATATTAATATAGTCAAACTTCATAATTTAATGGACAGGCTCCAATCTACTACACACTCCAACTCCTCAACCGTCCATCTAATTGAAAATCTGATGATGGAATGCTCGAAGGCCACCCTGAGGCCGAGATTCTTGTCACACCCATGTTGACCCAAGGTCAATTTGAATCCCACATATACAGGACATAATCCACTAATTAGGAAAAAGCAGTTATGATTATGAATGGCCAGAAAATGTCATTGAAAAATAGATACTATGAAATCATATCAAAATTTAGAATTTGAACCTGGACCTTCTTTTAAGCACAATGAAGAAATTGCAGAAATTGTAGAATGGAATTTAGGAATGAATAGACTTTTTGAATAAGCTTAAACAAATTAATAATGGCTGTTGCTACTTTTATAGTGAATTTTGAATTTTTTAAAGCTATTTTTAGGGAGTTTTTTTGTTTGTTTTTAGCTTCTTTTATTTTTTTGAACCTGCAACTCTGATAGATAGATACATTTAACTTGTGAAGAAAAACCGATGCAATGTCCAAAGGCAAGATTTAAATGTCATAGTTTAATTTTATTTTTGATGATAAGCTGAATATTAATTAAATCCAAAATTTCAATTTGAAATATATATGTATACATAAAAACAAACAAGTAAATAAATAAATAACTAGATAAATAAATAAACAAAAAACCATGGAGTTAAATACACAACTACATTATATGATTTGTTTTAACTTATTGATATGCTTCAAAAAACAGCTCTCTTCATCATATTCTTCAATCATATAATGTAAGCTTAAGTAATTGATGGTTACATGTAATGTAATGCTACAATTTCCACATTTCCAGACTAATATTTTTATGACTTCTTCATTAGTGTAAGAGAGATAAAGACAGATAGGCAGATAGATAGATAAATTCAGAGAATAACAGATAAACAATGAAACAGATGGAAATATAAGGATAGATAGATAGATATACACATAGATAAATGATTGTCTGACAGATAGAAAAGATGGACAGATGAATAGATAATAGATAGATATATCAATGGCCAGATAGATAAAAGATGAACGCATAAAGTACTCAATAGCTATATATTTTTCAAGATCTAAAATGATTTTTATTTATAAACCCGTAGAAGTGGATATATTTTTATATATGATAGTAAACCTATAAATCAATGATTAAATATAAAATATGAATGATACGAAGTCTTTATAAAATCATTTTAATATATACACATATATTTCTGTATTTCAGTAACGCTTGTTTAAACCCTTTAAGCTTTTAGTATTAAATGTATTTACAATGCTAATAAATTAAGACAAACTGATAATATTAATGACGAGATGATTGCCGAAGATAATAAACTTCTAATTATTGTACTGCAGGCTACTGCGCAAGCCTAGTATATTACAGAAATAAAAACTGTCAATAACTTTCTTTTATGAACCACAGAAAAATGTGCAATTAATAAAACTCCCCTTTTCTAATGCTTTTTTTTTTATACCAAAACCTCTGGTGAGTCTATAATATAAGCACATATCATATCCTTTTATAATTTAAGCAAATGGAAGGTTATAGTTGTTTAAATAAGCCAGATGCTACGGAAACCGAGGGTTACAACTATAACGAACCGCCATTCAACAGGAAATTTCCATAAGCTATTAACTTAAAAAAAAAAAAACCTCATTCAATTGGTGCTTGTTTTATATTATTAATATCTAGAAATATGATCATGTGAAAAGCTATCAAACAGAGCTCAATTTTATTTAGGCAAACGAAAATCTGTAATTAATAATTCTGATTTAAAAAAATACTCAACAAGAAAGATTTTTTTTTTTTTACATAAAGCATTAATGCAAAAACAATTTTTATTTCAGAAAGAAAAATGGTTGACGTCAACTTTATACTCAGTAATAAAAGCGAAAGATTGTTTAAATGATAACAGAATTTTTCAAGTCTAAAAACTCATTTCCCAGCCAGTGAAAGTGGAGTTTACAGCTAAAGTTTGAAGAAAAATTATAAGACATGAAAACTCAAGTAGGACTTTATTGAATATTTTTTAGTGAGATTGTTTTTAAACTTGTATTAATGGTGAAGTTTGGTGTTCACCTTCTAAATTATTCATTTATGAAAACATAGTTAACCCTTTGCTACTTATAAATTATAAACCTTTACCAGAACCTCAAGATTCCAGCTAATTTGCATAGGTAAGTGATCATAGGTCACCTGTGATTACTGTCAGTTCAGGTAAAAGTGGGGAGAAATACAGTCATTTTTTATAAAAAAGTCAGTCATGTGTAGAAGTAGTAGGATCAGAGGTGCAGTTGTTCGTCCTCTTTAATAGTTTTCAATAAAGTAGAGAGACAGGAAGAAAAAATTAACTAAATAAAAGTTAAACAAATGAACCCAATTCTTTTTTTTTAAAATCATCAATTAAACATTTTTTAAAGCACAACACACTTGCACACAGTCATATATAGGTATCCAGTGTCATGTTTTATTTCTGGGGATCTTTATTTTTAGATTTGATTTTTTTAGACAGGATGAACCTATCTCTATATCCAAAAAGGTCATAGAAGGTGCTTCACAACACACTCCACTGTTACTTATCATGCATTTGCTGATCTTTCAAACTGATTATCTGTTTATAACTGAATCTGAAAAAAAAAACATTATTATTCAAATGTATATTTAAAAAGAAAGAGTTAAATATTTTTCAAATGGGATTTGGAAAACAATAGGTGTTCTATGGGATAAAATTAAAAATAATGAAATATTAGTAATAGAGATAATTTTTTTTTATATTAAATGCTATAAAATGACTGTGCACTAAAAAAAAAGTAATTAGTCAAAATAAGAGTCATAGATCACATGACCCTATTCTTTTAAGCTTGTAAGTTATAAACAATGAGGATTGCCAATTCCTCAACAAGCTTTGTGATAAATGCTTAGCTAAAGAAAGCATTTCAGGACTCTCTCCCCCCCCCCCAACCTCTGACCATGGTTTTGTGCTCTGGCACTCCTCAGAGAGGTGCTAGGATAGGTTCAGACACTAGATCTAAAAACACCAACCCAAAGCCAGCATTGTTTCTTCAATCATGGTTGGGATTTTTAGATTTAACTTGAAATAAAAGCATAGGGGGGGGGGGAGTGAGATCCAAAAATTAATGAAGTCAATACCTTGTTATAAAAAAAATAGGGATTGCCTTAATTAATTTCTCTATTTGCTATGCTTTTATTTCAGGTTAAATTTAAAATCCAATTGTGTTTGAAGAAACAATCAGTTTTTTTCTTTTTAGCTCATGGTCAATAAAAACATTTAATATATATATATTACTTTTAAGTTTTTAGTATTAGCCCAGTAGATGAAAATGTAAAACTGTATCATACTTTAAATAGACTGGACAATTATAATTTATATATATATATTTCTGCTTTAAAATAAAGTGTATACCTCTTATGTATATATATATATATACTATGTGTACATAATACTATATAACCATTAGAAACCAGAAACCACCTAAACATACCAATTTAGATAGTAATCAATATTTCTCACTGTTGTCAAGGCAACCTCTCTCCTTTTAATAATAAGAGTGAAAATCCACTCTTACTAATGGTACAATGAATATATATGGACACTTAAAAATTGCAACTTGACCACAGAGATTGAAATATTGATACAATGAAGTTTAAATAAACCTCTTATCCTATTTGGCTTTAAGCATTATTTCACTTATAATATTATATGTATATATAAATAAATAATACTTCTGTATATAATATAAAAATAATATAAAATAACAATTCGTGTCAATTGTTAATACAGAGTTTAATATAAATAATTAAAAACAAATAATATTTCCAAGTGCTTTCAACTCTTACGAGTCCTTATCAAGGCAGAATAATACAGGCCATATATGTAGTCCAAAGGATTTTACAATATTAATGCATGAAACACATGATAAAAAACGCAAGATTAAAGAATCATATTTTATACAGAATTCATCTTGTGCTATGAATTCAAAATTAACCAGCTTTCCGATTAGTTGTTCCTGGCCAATACAATGAAATGTTAGATTCATCACCTAGGAGAAAATAGAATTTTTTACACTGCCTTGATAAGGACTCGTAAGAATTGAAAGCACTTGGAAATATTATTTGTTTTTATTTATTTATATTAAACTCTGTATTAACAATTGACATGAATTGTTATTTTATATTATTTTTATATGTATATATAAGTGATTAAAAATATGAAATATACTTTTAAGTAGAAAGTGTTTGACATTTTTACTTTGGTTGGACATTTTTTTATTTTTTTAAAAAATACCAAAAACAATATTGGAAATGAACTTCTCTTAATATATATATATATATTGTACCGGGTTCGAATATGAGATGTTCAAAACACCGGTCTCTTAGGCAGAGAAGAACATACTCAAAGAGTATGTATGTCCAAACAATAGCTATAAAATATATAACTAGTGTTACATTTTCAGGACATAACTTTTTCTCAACTGTTGAATTCAACACCAAGTTCAAAGCACTTTTTTGTTTTATATCAACGTGGGTGCCAGTCATTTATCCAGAAGAATAAACAATGCACTTTGAACAATGGCCACTAACTCAATGCCCAAGTTACACCCAAGACTAGCTCAGCTACTTGTAATCACTAACAGATTATACAAAATTAGTGGTGAAAAGAATTGATAAAAGAATTGATGGAAAGATTAGTAAAAAGAATTGATGAAAAGATTGGTAAAAGGAATTGACCGACAAATAAAGTTTAAGTTTAAAGACAATTTATTTAATTAACATTAATTATACTAAATTTAAATACTTTTATAATTTTTTAACTAACATAATATTGGTATTTTTTTTATCAACCACATACTTAATTCACACACTGACATATATAATAAAGCATTAAATAATATTTGATATTTAGAACGGACAAATTAATAGTTCATCTTTATGTGCTATAGAGTTCTTAAACTTGGCTCTTGGTTTTACGAATGCGATGGTTACTTTAGAAATGGATATAAGAAAATGTTTTACCTAGGATTTTGAATGTGAATACATCTTGCTGTTTGCTGCTTCTAATGAAGTATATTTAACCAGTTAGATTTGAAGTTTCTTGAGGAGGTTTCATTCTTATTCATCGGTATTATTCCTGGAGACAGTTAAACACTGATGGTGACTCTTCAAGTTGTTATATATCCTACTCACGGGCAGGTTTTGCTGTTTTATTGGACTCAGGCTGGAGAAAGCTGTATGTTTCCAGTGGTTTTAACACTGCATTCTTGATTGATTCATAATAAACTGAACTGTTATCTGAACTGACTGACTGAACCGAACTCTGATACAATTAACTCGACTGATTGTCCAATAAAAAATTGGCTATTTATACATACGACGTGTTGTCATTTTAATATCCTCCAGCAATATCTGTTGTTGAAATTTCTTTGATAATCCTTCAACTACATGTTTTTGAGATCATTTAATTAGTAGCCAGCAAACGTGTTGTTTTTATACTTGTATTAGTAGCCACCACTGAGTACTTTTTAATTCTTTAACTTTCATTTATTATTTTTTATTTATTTAATACGGATACATTTATTGTATTTATAATTGCTCACACACACACACATATATATATATATATATATATATTACTAACAAACTTATATTAATCATTTACACACATATATAATTTATCTAGACTCAATACTAGTTTTAAGATTACCTTTTTCTCTAGCTTAAATAAAAAGAGATTTATATTTTAAACTTGAAAATCAACTTTTAATTTCTTTCCCTTTTTCTAATCAATTACTTATAACTTTCATGAACAATATTTTTTTTAACTAACAACAATAATAAAAGGAATTCTTTACTTATTTGAAAACCAACTTCTTTTAATTTGATGTTTCTAGAGCGAACCCCCTTACCACTTTTAACCTTTTAACTGCTAATTATATTATTGGTTGTGTCAGCTAAAAATCAAAGCTTTTAATTGGCCAGCTCACAAACTGAAGACAAGTCAATTGTCAAAATATTTTCACCTTTAATATCATATTGGCTTTATATTCATTTATAAAAAGTATATTAATAAATTGTCTGGTTATGAAAGTGAACGAAAGTTCTTTCAAAAATAAATTGCTATTTATTTATTATAAAATATTCAATTTTGGCAAAATAAAAGCGAACATATAAACAAAGAGTTTGTGACGTAAATGCTTTTTACATTATAGAAAAGAAATATTTCTTTTTGCTAAATCTTAAATATTTTTACTAAAATCTTCAATATTTTTCGAAAATAATTTTGTTTTTTTAGTATATTTTGTGAAAATGATTTTAATTTCTCAGAATATACTTTTTTTTAAACCTTAAATCATATTCGAAATGAAAATCTCAGCGTTTTTCTTTATTTTCTTTGATCAGGTGGTTTCTTTGTTCTTTCCAGCCAATCAGAATGTCTTTGTCGGCTGAGAGCCGGCTGAGAGCCAATCACCGACAAGCTTCATTCTTTGTTTAGCTTTAAATGTGTTTTTTTTTATTTTTTACTTGTAAAATAATTCAGAAGAGGGCACCATCTTACAGAACTTTTAAAAACCTAATCAATAACTGTGAAACGAATATCCTAGCATTAAAAATAATGGAATTAGAGTGACGTCAACTGCCGATGAGAGGTCTCGTAAGAGGCGGGAAAAGGGTTAATTATTTAGTTTTAACTTTTATTTCAAAAAGTCTTTAACTTTTACATTTACTAAACAAACTGCAGTAAAACTCTTAAACTTTTAATTTTACGTTTTTCTTTTACGAAAGATTTTTATTTTAATATTTTTTTTAGATAAAATTATTATGTACCAACTATGAACTTGGTACAATATATAATTTTATTTTAAATCAATTTCACATATATAGAGTATATATATCACTACATATTTCTGCAGTAAGTTAATATGTATATTATTTATGTATATATTTAAAAACTAAGTCAGTTATTTAAAAAATTAATGTGTCCTATCACTTTCATAGACATTTTAAACAAATATACAAAATTTCAACAAGTTATATTGAACTTGAATATATTAAATATCAATTTAAAAATTTAAAAAAAAAATCTTTATACTGCCCTCTAGTGAATTAATAAATAAACGAACAAGCAAACAGATTTTTCAACTTAAAAATAGTGTAAAAAATAAATATATATATATATATATAGATGCTGGTGACCCCGGCGAACATGGCATCACGGAAATCCAAATCAAAAAGAAGATAACATCTCTCCCTGATGGCGTTCATCCTGGCCTTCATGGCATCCCAAATTTCCTTCTCAAACACCTCAGTCAATTCACTGTGCCAATTATTAAAAAAATGATTGATCACCTAGCCTCCGGCAACAGAAACATAACAGATCTTTACCCAGTGGCACTCGTGCCTTTTATTAAAAAAGTAAAACCACTAAATGACATTAACAGTATCCGGCCAATTTCCATGACCCCATTGCTTATCAAGATAATTGAGTCAGTCATTAAAGATCAAATCCAAACTCAAATTCTTAGCCATATCTCATCAAACCAATACGGAAAAAAGGGATCATCAACCTCGCATGCTATGTCCAATGTAACTGCACTGTTCAATTACATCAGAGAACATCGTAAATCAAAACCTATTGCCGTCCAGCTGGATATTGCGGCAGCATTTGATTCAGTCCAGATAAACATCCTTCTGAATATTCTGTTGGAATGTGACATTCCAGCTGGGATTGTACAGATGATCAGCAATCTGCTCAACAACAGAGAGATTTTTCTCTCTCTTGATGGCAAGATCACACCAGGTTTCAAGCCATACAAGTCAATCCCTCAAGGATCCCCGCTCAGTGCCCTTTTCTTCACAGCATACATCAACCCTCTTCTGATGGATATAGAAAAAAACCTCCCTGGAATTTTCCTTCCCTCTCTCAATAAAAGCTTCAATGTATTTGCATATATTGATGACATCATGGTTGTGCTTCCCACCATTAAATACCTTCCTAATCTCATGAACATATTAAACAGAAATACAGCGAAACTTGGCCTACAAATAAATTTTAACAAATCTTCCATCTGGAAGATAATGTCTGGTAAACAAATTAACTCTCCCTTTTCTGCAAAACCCCAAAGATACCTAGGTTTTCCAATCTACAAAACTCCAACTGCAATGGCAAGAGAGATTCAAGATGCAATCCTCCATTCAACTGAAGCCATCACCACTTCACTCTCTAGAGTATACCTTTCATTATATGGAAAGGTTGGCCTCCTCAACATGATCATAATGCCAAAAATCTCATATTATCTTCCATTCGTTAAAATGTCTAAACAGTTTCAAAATAAAATTAACCGATTATGCACCAAACTTCTCTGGAGAGGAAGGACAGTTGCTATTAGCTTGCGAGGTATCCAACGACCACGCAGGTTCAATGGACTGTCATTCCACTCAATACAAGCAATCATTTTACAGAAAACCCACAACACTCTACATAA
This sequence comes from Epiperipatus broadwayi, assembly GCA_028023455.1. Lineage (NCBI taxonomy): Eukaryota > Metazoa > Onychophora > Udeonychophora > Euonychophora > Peripatidae > Epiperipatus > Epiperipatus broadwayi. The sequence continues at coordinate 203,293 of JAQFVV010006655.1, read as the reverse complement.
TCTGATCCTCTCCTGTGGATACTCTAACATTATTAAAAAAGTTACACCGACAGATCGTCCTCCACCCTCTTCCAGTTCATGGATAGCATCCCTAATACAACAACTACAACTTTATAACCCGATAACATCCTTTAACCTTAACCAAAAAATCACCTTATGGGAAGCATACAATATAATCAACTATAATCAACAATCCATTAAAACCAGCCTAAAAATAACCAACCAAAGACTCATTACACACTTCAAAAGATGGAGTCTGGAACCCAAATTCCTTGACTTCATCATTAAAATAAATCTTAATGCGCTACCCACGAATTGGTTTCTTTATCACCAAAGAGGTTTTACCAGCATTGACCCTATATGTGGTCTGTGTGCTCGTGAAGATGAAACCATAGACCATATTATACACCGGTGCCCAAGACTTAAAACTCTAAAAGATATAATTATAATCAATTCCAACATAAGACCTGATATGATTTTCTCACTCGAAAATGCCATTCATAATGGGTTTTTTTCAATAATAAGGCTTTCTACCTTTGTCCTTTATTCCATATGGATAGTGAGATGCAAAAGTCTCATGGAATTACCCCGCCACAAATCATACCATTGTTCTATCAAACGCTCAAAAAAAATCAAGAAACGTGACCAGCTCCTTGCCTCCAGTAAAGTCTTTGCTGACACCTGGTCTTTAATTGCTCTTTCCTTTTCCTGATTATCAATTCCCAACTACCCAGCATTATAGAATAATCATTTATAAAAGAAAATATTCATGTTTATATTAAAAATGCTAATACCATTAAACAAGTTCTTTGAATCTCTTCACTATACCTAACCACATAAGAGTATAACATTGTGCTCTCATAACATAATCTAGCCAGATGACATATAGAACATTATATAATCATATTATTGTACAATTTATTCATTTATTTATCCTTTATTAGTATGTAATCACTATTTATTGTTAATAAAATTTTTATTGAAATGAAAAAATAAATATATTAATAAAATTAAGAAGATAAAAAAGATACATTTTTTATATTTTTAATTCATGATATTATGTATTTAATTCACATTTTTATTGATAATTTCATTATATCTTTTATAAAATTCTGATTGAAAACATATATATTACTTCTTGCCTGAAAATAATTCATTGCTAAAGCAGTCATATGAGAATGCTTCATTTTTACTTGATCCCAGAAATTAAAAAGTCCTAAAGCATTTATAAAAAATGTTTCATCCCTAATAAAAGATAAAAATAAATAAATATTTATCAAACAATAATTATTGTAAATGAAATGTTATGAAATTGTTTTTAACAAATTATAATAAATAAAAAAAAATCAACATTGTAAAAAAAAATGGGGGGGGGGCAACAGAAGAAAATCAGCAATCCCTAATATTTATCACTGTAATTGCAATAATGTAAAAAGTCAAGTGATTTGAAATTCCAAGTAAGATTGCTAAGGTAATGTACATATGTATGTATATGATAAGACTGATGTGCATGTATCATGCAATTCCTTCTGCTAAACTGTATGACATCTTGATAAACTGAAAAACAAGATGCACTACATATTTGAAGTCTTAAGCTTCCCAGTTCTCACTCAAAACTATTTTGATTTTAGATTTATGATAAACCATTTTTATTAATAACATCTTCACAATGAATAAATATCACCAATCGAGAATACATAACCACCAGATAACATTCATTTTCCACAAAAATAGTTTGTAAATTTAGAATTTTTCACTTCAAGAAGCAGTCAAAGATTTGTTGGAAAGAAAAATATATCATCCTCAATAACCAAAATCAATCCACTGCAGGATGAAGGTCTCTCCAAGTTCAATGCATCTTCTCCGATCTTTAGCTTATCTTCTCCACATCACCCTTGCACACTTTCTTATTTCATCCACCCATCTCACATGTGGTCTCTTTGTGGGTCTTTTACAATCTCTTGGAATCCAGTTTAAGATTTCAATTGTCCATCTATTATCATCTCTTCTAGCAATATGTCCAGCCCAACTCCATTTCAGACTTTTAATTTTTTCAATGAGGTCAGTAACACCTCAGTTGCCTGTTAAGAAAAATATATAGTTATATATAATTCCTTTTTTTATATTTAGAATTAAATGTATTTTTATTTTTATTAAAAAGTTAAAAAATTCAAAAGCACATATTTATATAAAAATATTGAGTTTATATTCAACTTCTTTCATATATAAGACTTGCAAATAATAAATGCAAAATATTAAATATAATATTTCATACTACTGAATATTTTTAGTAATAAAACATAACACATTCCAGTCATTTTGTTTGCCAATTGACAAAAAGAATCGGAAACGAAGCTGACACAGAATTCTAATTTACGTTGCACAGATCTATAGTGGGCCTAATTTTATAAATGTGATAAGTTATTATTTTTGTTATTTAGCATTATTTCATTATTGTTAAAATGCAGATACACTAATAAATTATTAAACTTTTTGAATGTCATTATGTCTGCCAAATAGAGCCACTGTAGACTTGGATCAGAGTCCCAAATATACATGTTAAAATATATAGGCCTTGAATAAAATTCCCAATACAATACTAAAAACTGCAGATGACTAATAATCTGACATATTTTCCGAATTACATTTTTTTTCTTTTTAGTATGTTTATTAGTTCTATCAATAATTTTACTATATATTTTTTTTATTAAAATTTTTTTAAAAAAAAATCTAAAATTGAAAACTAACATGCAATAAAAACTTTAAACCTGGACATTTTATAAATTTGCCAATATTCATCTATTGTTTCATTACATTAGATGACACTTTAGTCAGTTGTTGGGATGAAAGGCCTGGTCTATTGCTAACTTCAGCAGGTAAATGTCTATTCTTTCTTTACTTTTGGCTAGTTCAGGAGTGTATTCTTCTGAGGTTAAATTAGGATTAAATGATTCATTTGAATTGCTGGATGACAAATCATCTTGAGAATCCAAAGATTTAGAAATTAAGAAATTGTCAATTCTTGGGTCCATTTCTGAATACATGTATTCTGTTATAAAATTAATATCAATTTTTCTCTGTAGAATCTTATAAACTGAGAAAAAGTAGAATCCTATTCACGATTTTTATGAGATGACTCGCCAATTCAAGTCACTCAAATTCCATCATTTTTAAAGTTATGGTAAAGATTTTATCATCATTTGAAAATTTATAAAAAGTTCCATAAGATGCTGCCCTCTCTCAAATTATTTTACAAGTAAAAAGTCAATAAAACTGTCTTTGAAGGTTTAACAAAGGGTGGAGGCAGTCCATTCTAAGCATTGATTGACTCTCAACTATTGAGAACAAAAGAATTCACTTGTCAATGACTTGCACCGTTACGATTTTTTTGTTTCATTTCGAAAGTGATAAACATATGTTTTAGATCATTTTAAAAGTATTTTTTGACATATTATAAATTATTTTGATAAAATATACTAAAAATAAAATTATTATAGAAAAATATATAAGATTTTAGTAAAAGTTATTTATTTTTCGGGAATGTAAAACTGAGAAAGAAATCACTGACACTTTTTGTCATTCCTTTTAGATTTGGCGCTATCACTTTTTAATTGGTTACTACGTTCATTTTACATTTGCTGCTATCGAATATTTTTATAATTATAAATAAAAATTTATTTTTGAAAAAAACTTTTGTTCACTTTCATAATCTGACAAATTATTAATATAGTTTTTACAAACAAAACTAAAGTGAATATAATATTAAAAGATGAATATATTTTGACATTGAGTTTGTGAGTTGACCAATTAAAAGTTTAGACTTTTACCTCACTTGGCCAATAAAATAATTAGTGGTTGAAGAGTTAATAAAAAAATTCATAAAAAAATTAATTTTTCTCAGAGAAAAGCATGGTGAGAACCATTTGGAACCGGAAAAATGCAAAGAATGATGGTTTTGTCATATGTGTAACGCACTCGTTTTTTCCTACAATTTTAAAATGAAGACAAAGAGAACATAATTGCTAAAAATGAGTGATATTTATGTGAGGTTGTATTAACTCATTAAAGCACTGGAGATATTCTATTAGATTTTTATTTATTTGAATCATTGTTGACAATGTGTAAATTGAAAAAAATCTCAGGCTTGTCATCTATTGTAAGAAATCAATTTGAAATATGTTTAGATATATTGCATGAATGATTTAAATATTCATACTTTCTAACCAAAGTATTTTAGGCAGTCTTTTATATAAATAAATGAGGGATGAGAATAAATGGCTGCTCTACTCTTGTTAATTATTGCCTTATGCTAGGTTAGAGAGTATTTTAGAATATTTATTGTACAAAGTTGAGTCTTAATCTTGAATATTTTATATACATGTTAATATTAATAATGAAATACCACACACACACACACACACATATATATATATATATATAATAGTGATATCTATTTATGTACTCTATAAAAGTTTATAGAAACTTATAGTCTTATCTATAGCAACATTTGCTGAAAAATCAACTAACTTTTGCAGAACATGGGTTTTTGTCAATTGTACTTGACTTTATTAGCTAGATGTAGAAAAACAACATAAATTGATTACATATTTATACAGCATTTAATTAATTAATATTTAAATATTTAAAATGTTAATTTGTAGGCAAGTTTATTTAAAAATCATGTTGGAATATAAGCTCTACTTAACATCAATTTAACACAAAAGAGCCTAAAGAAAATAAAACAGAAATTTATGATCAAACTTTAATATCAAATTGGACAGTACATATCTATTTAAACAGAAATTGAGCTGCATGTTTGATGTGATTTCAGTTGGACTTCCAAATAGCTTATGAAACCAGGTTCAATCACAGAAACAAATGTCCTGTAAATAAAAGATTAATTGATTTTTCATCAAATGTTACTATATATATATATATATATTAAAATGACATCCATTAAATTAATCTTTTTAAAATAAAAACGCAATGGCAAACAATAACCCGAATGCTCATGATCCATAGGTTCTATTATGTTTGGATAATTCAATTCAGTAAGAATGCATATATATATATATATATATATATATATATATATATATATATATATATATATATATATATATATATATATATATATGAAGCCATAAGTGCACATAACTAATTGGAAATCATGTGAAAATCACATGACCCCTACCAATACTTAAAATAAATCAATAGAATATCATCAATCTGTTGATAAGGCAACATTCAACTAACAATTGGAAATTTACTTATAATCAGAGACTAAGATATTAAAGAGACTGTGATTAGCAGAAAATGACTGAAATAAGTAGATTTGCATTTATTATCTGAGGGTTGACTTGATAACAGATTAATGATATTTCATTAGTTTATTTTAAGCTTGTCATCTGATTTACAGGCAATAAGCAATCAGCTATGTCTTCTTATGGTTCATTATATTTAAAGCATTGAATAATAGCTTGTTTGAAAGATTGTAAAAACTTGTAAACAGTTTATCATAGCATGTTTAATGGAATATATGCAAAATTTCTAGACAATTAAATATCAAACTGTTGCTGTCATTGCCTTAATAACAGATTGATGCTACTCTATTGGTTTATTTTAGGTATTGACTGAGACATATATATATATATATATATATATATATATATATATATATATATATATATATATATATATATATATATATATAGCAGCCTATACATATACAATAACAAGAATATTAATCTGTTATCAAAACAAGGTTTCAGTGAATACCCATCTTTATCAATGGTCTAAAATATTTATATTGACACTAAATATTGACCCTTGACTAAAAAAAATCAAGATTTTTAATTCATAGAAGTTTATATAAACCTCATTAGGTGGACAAATATAATCTGTTTTAAAAACAGACTAATAACTAGGCATTTTTAAATTTTAAAATGCACTGAAAATAGGTTTTATTTAGATATTAAATCTGCTTTTGCTGAAGGCTAGATGATATTTACATTTATAAACTAATCTAGTCTTGAGCAAAACCAATATTATCATATGGGACTGAACGAAGTTAAGATACACCAGAAATTATTAGCTTTAGCAATATAAAAACACCAAAGTTTTAAGAAAAATAACAATAATTGTAAGGAAATGAAGTCTTACATCACATGACTTAATTTAATAATCTTGTATTACAAATATTATATGTTAAATGTTATTTAAGTTATATAGCTGGATTTGAAGACATACATATGTCTGAAAATTTCAGATTTTCTACTTAATAGTTAAACATTAGATAAAATGTTGGACTTGACCTGGTATTTTAAATCTAATGCTTGAATATCCTAGCACCTTGCTGATGAAATCCAGAGCTAAAAACTGGTCTGAGAATAGGGACATTCTGAAAAGATTGTTAAGAGCCATTGGCACACTCATTATATACCATTTGTAATATATGCTTTTTAAATTAAGTCATATGATTTATGACTTGGATATCCTTGCAATTATTGTTGTTGCTCTTAAGGCTTTAGTGATTTTATATTGCTAAAACAATTAATATATGGTGTATCTGACTTTAGTTCAATCTCCTATGGCTATTTAAGTTAGATAGCTGGATTTGAAGCCATCTGGATGTCTGAATATTTTAGATTCTCTACTTAATAGTTAAATATTAGATAAAATGTTGGGCTTGACCTGGTATTTTAAATCTAATGCTGGAACATCCTAGCATCTCTCTGATGAAAGCCAGAGCTAAAAACTGGTTTGAGAATAGGGATATTCTGAAAAGCTTGTTACACTCATTATATAACATTTGTAATACAAACTTATTAAATTAAGTCATGTGATATATGACTTGGATATCCTTGCACTTACTGTTATTGCTCTTAAGAATCTTTGGTGATTTTATATTGTTAAAGCAATTAATATATGATATATCTGAACTTAGTTCAGTCCCATATGGCTATTTAAGTTAGATAGCTTGATTTGAAGACATATGGATATCTGAAAATTTCAGATTTTCTATTAGTAGTTAAACATTAAATAAAGTGTTGAGCTTGACCTGTTACTTTAAATTTATTGCTTGAATATCCTAGCACCTCGCTTATGAAAGTGAAAGATAGAAACTGGTCTGAGAATGGATGTCTGAAAATTTCAGATTTTCTACTTAATAGTTAAACATTAGATAAAGTGCTGGGCTTGACCTGGTATTTCAGGTTTAATGCTTGAATATTCTATCACCTCACTGTGAAAGCCAGAGATAAAAACCAGTTCGAGGATAGGATATTCTGAAAAGCTTGTTAACAGCTATTGACATGCTTATTATATAACATTTGTAATATAAACTCATTAAATTAACTCACACAATATATGATTTGATTTCCTTGCAAAGTGGGTATCCACTTTCAGTGCAATAAAAAGGTTGACTTAACAACAAATAAATTTAAGTGTGACTGCTTCATGTATTTATAATATGACCATTATACTATTTCTCTCAATATTGGAATATATAAAACCACAAGTAACATTAATTTATTAATTTATTAATTTAGCACAATTCAAAATATCTGTATGTTTATATAGGATTGATATAGATAATAATTAGTGCAATGGTGCCAACTTTATGTCATGGACACTATGGCACCTGACGAACACATTTTAAATGGGTTTGAAACAAAAATAATAGTTGATATTCCTAATTTTACCCAGTACTCCAATCAGTAAAAGTTAAAATCAACAAATTATATAACAGTGTTTAAAAGACTTTTAACACAGGCTAGATTTAAATGAGATTTATTAGAAGATAATAGATAATACATAAATAGTAATTACAGAAAAAGCAATTCAATATTAATTTTTCAACAGGAAAACATACAATGCACAGAAAAAAAGCAATATAACAATAATTAAAAATAACTAATTGAACAGAATACCATCAGGGAAATTTTTAAAAATAGACATAAAGGCATTAAGAATGACATAAACAAAATGAAATATCAAAGAAATCTATAAAAGGGAATAAAAGTCGCAAACAATAAGATGAAAAAGTGTTACAGTTAGTAATAAAAAGCTCTGCTAACATGAGATATAATGAAAAATTGTACCAAGTACTGTATAGCAAGAAAATGGCTTTTTAAGAAAGAGCTCCATAAAATGACATCGTTTTCAATGCCACATAAGTTTCAGAAAAAATGAAACAGGATTATTTTAGATATATATTTTTAAAAAATAACAATGACAACAGGCAAGATATAAATATGTTGTCAATCATGTCTTCAAGAAATGTCTAAATTTTATTACATAAGATGAGTAAATAATATATTAAAAAGTTATATTTAAATTATTTGTTAAAATTAATATCAAATTATTACACAAAATTTTGGTCAAGCAAATGACACACAAAAATGTAACTCGTATGAGTTGCCATTTTGCATTAGGTTTATAGATGAAAATATTTAATTACCAGTTTCCTGTGTCCACAATTTCCATATCTGTGATTTGAGTTAAATTAAAAAAAATTAAATGAAAATTAAAAAAATTAAAAAAATTATAATTTTTTAAAAATATTTTAATATTTTAATTAGCAGTGCATATATATATAGTTTGTTTTAGCAATTTGATAATGATTTTTATAAATATCATATATATATTGAATTGAATGTTTATATGGATTTTATTATATAGATATGAGGAGATAATATATATCTATACCTATTGTAATGATCAAAAACAAGTGGAAATCGAATCTAACTGCAATATGCACTACACGGGCGCCATCTAGGCATTTGAGCCTAGAAAAATTTATAAAGTAGGCAGATACGTGCTGTTAAGATTCCACTTTATTTAAATATTCAGATCGTTAGCCCATTATCACTAGCTCATGGAGACACAGAGATAAGAAATAACTTGTTTAGTTTGTATATATAAAAAAATAAAAGCCACTGTCAGTAATTAACAAACAAACATTTATTAACACACATAAAAATAACTTTTGAGGAATACATTTAACATTTTATATTTTTATATTAACCTTTCATTTTAAATAGATTGCAATAATGAGTTTAATATTTATTTAGATTGTCAAGTATGAATAGACTATATAAATTGTATTTGAAAAGAAAATGTTCTATTCCTTATTTAGACTATATAGATTGTATTTGAAAAGAAAATGTTCTATCCCTTATTTAACCTTAGGCCAAAAAGTTCACAGCCAAACCAATGTCAATCCATCAGATATATCTATGTATTCAATGCAGCATGAATACAACAACACAAAATACTATACCATCAGGAATGTTCATCTGAACAGTAAGTAGAGTTAGAGAAGATATTGTCTCTCAACCAACAGGAATGCTACATCTGTTGGTGAGCAGAACAATAAACAAAACTCCATAGGAATGGACTGCAGTTCTTTTTTCCAACTTACAATTCCATCCATAGGCAAACAGAAGGTGTGTGGTGTATATATGCAATCCTGCCCATAGCGGATCTCCTGCTACATTTACTAATTACATCAATACATCTAATCCATTGACCCAATTTAACTGCAAAACAAATAACCTAAGATTACCCTTCCTTAAACTATATATATAACTTTACAAATCTATACAGCCATTCATGCCCGACTTAAATTTAACCTTTAAATATGTTCACACAGATGAATTTTATACAATTTGTTTTATAATGTTGAGTATAGATCGGCTGCACAGATTCCATGGTTAAAAACATTCCAAAATAAACATAACCGATCAAAATACAAAATCATTGATAACGTCAATTGCCTAGGGAATACAAAAAAACCCAATAGCATTCATCATAAGATGCTGCAGTGACATTGATGACTTATATATTCCAATCAACTATGAAACAGCAACATAATAAACCACTAATGAATCTATGCAATGCCTATACCCAACTTAAATTTCCTCATTTAAAATTTAAACAATAAATATTAATACAAATAAAATAATAAATGGAAATGATTTTTATCAAACACAAAATATATAAAATTAAACATTATTAATTGATTTGAAACTTACAAAAATCAGATAAGAGTCCACTTTAACATTTAAGTTGGTTTGTTTATTAAATTTGTCAAACCCTGATGAAAATTCTTAATTATTATTATTTTTTTTTAAAGAAAAAATTGTTTAGTTCATATAGCTTATGGTAGAAGAGTCCAGATTCCTGTTGGCAATTCACTTGAAGACTTTTATGGAAGACCGTTCTGATATTCTGGAGGTAGCCTTAGCTGGTTCATTCTGGAATCACAGTCTTTTCCTTTTTAAAATAAGTGAGAGAGAATGATATGTGTGTCCCATCATTCACCTCACCAAATCAAGTTGGAACTGTCAGGAAAACTGTATTTCTCTTTTTATAGTATCCACACAGATTCAACCAACAAAATGTTACTAATCCATCCTTTTCATTCAGGTCTGGGTTGAGGCTTGGTGCTTCCATTGGTCAAGCTAATTTCTCTTTATTTTCTTATCTAATTTTCATCTGACTTTTTAATTACACAGCTTTTGGATAATTAATAAACAATCATTTCCATCTACAAAAATATTTTATTTTTAAATCTTGTACTTTTTTTATAAAAAGGTACGTTCAAATACTTATTTATTTGTTTTTTAAAAAATATTTTTAAAGTTTTGAATCTGTGCGAATATATACGTTTAACAAACATTTTAATTTTAGCGTTTAGTTTTTTTTTTTAATACATTTATTTTTATTTGCGAACTTAAAAGTTTTTATTTCAGTTTAATGTAATGGCATATTTATATATCGTCACACTATATATATTTATATATACTATACACATTTAAAACATGTCTTCAGTTTGTGCACATGCTTATATATACTGCATATATGTTACAAGTATGTATAATATGATTCATACCACATCTTGAAAATAATTATCTGATATATAGAAAAACTATCGTATATGTCCTTTATTTGCTATGATTAAGGCTTTATAATATTAGAATCTTGTCAATTTCTGGAAGAATATTTATTTAAATGTGCTGCAGTAGATTAAAAACATGCAAAAATTAACAAAGATTAACAATGACCAGGACCTCCACATGCAGGGGTACAGTTTTTACTGGGCACAGAGGTTTTTCAAGGCACCAAGACATTAAAATAATTAATAAAATTTATATGTAAATGAAAATGTTTGCATTTTGAATTATTTCATTGTTAGAAATATGCTCGAGTGTAAATATGTTTTATTTAAATATGAGAGGAATGCTTTTCTACTTATTGTGATAATTGCCTGAGTTCAAATTATGAGCCTAAAATATATATTACATATTTACTGTTATCATTGTGCTAATCCAAGCAGACCAATAATCATTAATAAAATATATATGAAAATTTTAAATTTCTGAATCACTTTATTGTTAGAAACATGTTCTGCTTATAAATATTTTTTATTTAAATATAAGATGAATACTTTTTTTATTTAGACTTGTTTTGATAATTGCTCAAGCCTTGAAATATACTTTATGTATATTCTACCTTTGCATAAAACTGAACAGGCCGATGCTTATTTGTCACTATAATTAATAAAATTTATATGTAAATAAAAAATATTTAGATCACCTAAACATTAATTTATATAAAAAGTAACATTACTATTAATAATTAGGGTGGCCTTTAAGCATTCCATTATCAGATTTTCAATTGGATAGATGGTTGAAGAGTTGGAGGGTGGAGTAGGTTGAAGCCTGTCCATTAAAGTATGAGGTTTGTCTACCTTAATATATAACTGAGTACTTATAGCATATATGTGTAGAGATGATAATCTGGACCAACTGATGATTGCTGGTTTAGCATGAAATACGTATATTGGTGATTATTTATCTTTCCAACATATGTGTGTTCAAGTGTATCAGTGTTATGAAATAGCATGGAGAGTGGAGGGTCATGTGAAAGTCTATGCTCATATACTCTATATATTAAAACTTAAAATGTATTTAAAAAATATTATTGAATAATTACAGTAATTTTATATGTGAAGAAATTAAGTTTATCAATGATATTTTGCAGAGCTCATATATAACAGACAGTTTAGCCTAGTGGTATAGTTTATATTTCTCAAATATGAGGTTTTTGGTTTGATTTTACTAAGTATCTTGTGTAAAGTGTTTTAATAACAAAGTATTTTCTCTTCTTTTTATTACACTGTATTATCTTTTTTACACATTTTACTAAACAGCTTTTTTTGCATGTGAAAACATTTAATTCTTAATAAATTTCATGATAACAATATTATTTAATGGAATTCTCTTATTATAATAAAACCTCTACATGATAGTACTATTGAAACAGTCTTAAAAATTGATCTAGTGGAACAAAACCAAATGTTCAATTTTTTTTCACAATTATCCAGTATAACTTATGAATAAACTAAATAAAGTGCAAAGCATTTTAATGGCTTCTAAAAATGTTTTGAGTAAACAATCTAAGTAAGAAAAAATAATTTTGTCCTGAATAAATCTTTACATAATAAAGTATAATATGTCTTAGTTTATAATAAGTATTTTTTATTGAATGAAAATAAGTGAAATTATTTTTGTTAATCGAAAATGTAAACAAGTTTTGTGTGGAATAAAAGTAATTCAAGGATTTTTAAAACAAAGAATTTCTTAACAAAAAGGTGTGAATGGGATATAAGAGTTTTTTAAAAGTGGTTTACTATGGTAGTCCTAATAAAATATTAAAGTTATGTGAGCAATAAACAATGTAAGTACAAAAATTTAAAATATTGGACTATATATTAAATTTTAGTTTTAACTTGAATTCAAACATAAAGTAATACTTCATAAGAAATGAAAATATATCAACAAAGCTAGAGTAATTATGGCCAGATGATTATATCACAGAAGTCCTAATCCCAAAGTATTAAGAGTGAAATAACACCACATAAAAATTAAATAATAATATAAATATTTATCATTGAAGGAATATAATTTTGATAATAAAAAATGTGAATACCTTTATACATGAGAAATTTTCAATTAGTTTTCAAACAAACAAAGACTAAGTTTTAATGAATTACTAACCAGAATGCAGGGTTCTCCTTATTTCTTACTATGCAGGATAGAGGTTAGAAGTGAAACTTTCCAAAGAATTATATTCTGGATGTATTTAATTACTTATGTAATATTATAGCTTATCTAAGAAGGGGAGCAGTGCAATGGTTTTATTGGTACGTGTGTTGTTGGTGGTTTTTTTAAATATAATAAACACACATTTATATTTTTAAATATTAAAAAAATTGTCTTATTTGCAGATATTTTAATCTGTACTAGAATTTTCACAGGATTTGTCCAAAAAATAATACGAAAACTTTTGAAAAAAAAAAAAAACCAATTAAAAATGTCAAATTTACTAAATAAATATTTTTGTTTTGAGATATTATTTAATTACTGTTTCAAAAATTATTTTTTTAAACATTAATATGTTTTATTTTAACATGTATTTTATTCTTCATGTATATTTTATAGAAATAAATGAATAAAACATGTAAGATATTTATTAAACATATTAAATAACTAAAGCTATATTTTCAAGTTTTTCTTATAGAAAAAAAAGTCTTTAAATATACAAATTTTATTTCATAGAATGGGGGTGGGGAGGCAACACAATTTACCTTGCACAAAGGCACATTTTAGCCATGCAGTGGGGCTGATAGATTATTTAACTCATTTGGACTTTTGAAAATGATGTAATCGATTTTTAATAATATTTCATAGCTGCAGGGAATATTGTAAAAACTACCACAAAAAGATATTGAAGAAATAAATATATACATATTAAAGTGATGAAATAATTTTAATAAGTCTTTAATAACTGAAACACAGGCTTGTTATATACCTGTGGCTATATAATGTAATATAGGGTATATGCGCACAGACTTTCACACCACCCATCTCTCTCCACTCTATCTAATAACACTGATACACCTAAACACATATATGCTGAAAATATAAATAATCACCAATATACATATTTCATGCTAAACCAAGAAAATGGAAATGTACAATAATAAATTTTAAAATGTTTGTAAATGATTATTTTAATAAATTGTTAATATAGATGAAAACACCATGAATAAAATCACTTATAGAATCGAACTTGGATGAGGTGTTTTCGGTTAATAAGACAATATTAAAATAAATTATGCTTATATACTTGGGAAAAATTTCCATGAATTTGCTGCAATACTATTTACTAATAAATGTGAGACATTGATACAAAATAGAAAAACACTATAGGGCAGACCAAATAATATTGTATGTAGAAATGGATGTTGTTACCAGTAAGAAAGTATTAGTAATACATAGTTAAGAAAAATATATTTTTATTGGTGATTTATTGAGAAAATGAAAAAAGTTAATCTGTACTTGTAGTTACGGGATTTGACCATAAAAAGACAGGTGATAAAACAGATTTCTAAAATATTTTAAAAGATTTAGAAAAATGATATAAATATAATGCCATTTTTAAACATTATTAAACCAACTTTGGGATAAAGGTTTATCAATGTTTTTTCTCCAGGATTCATATTTGTAGCTATTTTCACCAAATTGAATGCTCATTATAAATTTCTATTGAGAAAATTACCTCCCCCCCCCCCATTGGTTATAAAAATATCGTAGAGTGAATGTAGGAGCATTGGATTAGATACTGCATTTCAAAACTATAATGTTGTTAATAGATTCAATACAGGAAGGGATCATCAATTAGTAAGATGCAATATGTGTGTTTATGCAATTAGAAATAAAAAAAAAAGTAATATGTAAATACAAGTATAGTATATACACTTTAAACTAGATATAATTAAAGAGGATTTGAAGCCAGAGTTCATTCCTTTAGTCATCCACTCCATCTTAAATAAAAAAAGTAATAAACATATTAATACGTGACTGATAATATAGAAAATATGTATTATAATCATACATTAAAAAACATTTTGGCAAACCACTTTAATCCCCTCACCAAATGTTAAACATCTGTTAAAACTATTAGTCTATTATTGAATGCAGGGACTATTTAGTGCTTTATAATAAAAGTAAACATCGATAGAATAAAGTAAAATTATAATACAGCAATGAAGACTGTTAAAAATCCAATAATGGTTAAAAACCACAGAATAAATAAAAACATATATTGGTACTTATGTAAATCGCTGGCACAAAAAGAAATGTGTACATAAATATCATTTTAAACACATTTACAATCTACTAAAAAGGAAATGAATTAATTTTGTATGTGAATATTATAATTAGCTAATATGTTGGTTTTGCTTATCATTTTATGATTAAAACTATATTGCAGTGTCATAAAAGAATGCTGACATGTGTAATAGATGATCGGATGAAAGTAACATGTATATGGGATTTACTGTCCATTTTTAAGTCTTGCAAAGTAAATGTGCATAGTATTTGTTTCCAAAAGTAAATGGTTAAAATTTGGCACTTTAAGTCCACAGTTTGGAGAAACAATGGTGGCTGTTTAATTCAGGAGTGTCAAAAGACATTCATAACAGAATGTGTTTTAAGATAAAACTTCAGTTTGCTGCAGAGAGGCAAAGAAATGACATTTTGTAAAAGGACAGAATGGTTATATATATATAGAATACGTTTTTTAGTTTGGTTGCCACTTGTAATAAATTTATATTTTTAAAAGTTTACTTGTTGGAAGATCATTTCTTGAAAAAAAAGTAAATGCATGTTTGTTTCATTTCCACTAAATAAATTTATAGGTGGGTACTTTTCAAAACAAATCTTTATAAGTTTAAATGGTAGAAGATAATTTCTCATAAAAACATAAATGCATGTCTGTAGATGTTTGCTTCATTTCCAGTAAATAACGTTATAGGTGACTACTTTTCAAAATCAGTCTTTATAAGTTTAGATGATGGAAAGACATAAATGCATGTTTGAGAATGTTTGCTTTATTTCCAATAAATAAAGTTATTTTTTCAAATAGGTCTGTAATTGATAGATTAAGTTCGTCAGAAGTTCCTGTGTAGATGTTATTTTCCAAGATTTCAAGATTAAAAAACTAATGCTGGAACACAATGTTTGAAAAGTGTAAACAATAAGCTATAATTCAATAAATAAGACAGATCTTCCACATGAGTGAAGGTTGTTGGAATATTGAAAAAAGTAAGATTTCATTAAATAGTAACGATAAAAACATATATTTAAATTTCAATAAAAACTAAAACCTCTATCTAAGATTAAAAGAAATGATTTGATAAAGATAACTGATGATCATTGGTGTATTTATTAAATCAAGTTAATTGTCAACAACTGCATGAAGATATTCAATACTTGTAAATAAATTGGTATAGCATGCTTTATATAAATACAAAACAACAGTAAAGAATATTTGGAATGTGCACTATTCTGGACTAATTGAGTAAATTGATTCATTTGAAATATATCTTAATAGTCAAAGAAGTATGGAGAGATGCATGTTGGGAGTAACAAGAAGAGATCGAAAACACAATGTATGGGTAAGAGAACAAACAGGTGTTACTGACCTCATTGAAAAAATTAAAAGATTGAAATGGAGTTGGGTTGGAAATATTTCTAGAAGAGATGATAATAGATGGACAATAGAAATCTTAAACTGGATTCCAAGAGATTGTAAAAGACCCAGAAAGAGACCACATGTGAGGTGGATGGATGAAATAAGAAAGTGTGCATGGGGTGCTGTAGAGAAGAGAAGCTAAAGATCGAAGAAAATGGATTAAACTTGGAGAGACCTTCATCCTGCAATGGATTGATAATGGTTGATAATGATGATGACATTTATTTATTTTTTTCAATATGTATAATTAAATGTTGAGACTTAATAATGATAAACTGTGGTTCAAAAAACTTATAAAAATTATTCTTGGATAAAGAAAATAAGAAAATACTATTTTACTACACAAAAAAGAGAAGTGGAAGGAATATTAAAAATGTCACTATGTAGTTCTTTTTTATTATTTATGTTCCAAAACTTAATGCTGATATAAGTAATCATCAGTGTAGATCGTAATTGGTATTCGTTTATTATCAGACTTTAAGTAAAGCTAAGACTCAATTGGTTTTATGCAATGTGTAGGGCGTTAGATTCTGGAACATAACATCTCCAAGTCTACACTAGTTCTGAAACATCCAGTATTCAAACATTTTATAAACTCTCAAGCAATAAAGTCATTTAATTATTTGTTTACTAATATCTAAACAGATATTTTACAACAAGTTTTATTGATTTTATGAGTATTTTTAATTATTGATATTATTTTAAAAAATGATCATCATCAATAGTTATTTGCTATATATTTCTCACCAACTTTTAACTAAACCTATTATAATATCATTAAACAAACTGATATTAATTAACATATTTGTAAAAGAGATAATTGTAAATGAACAATTCAAGACCTACACTAAGATTTAGAAAAGAAAAACTTGTAAAGTTGATATAACCTTATAATTATTGATAATTCTCAATTATTAATCTGAAACTTTATTATCCTATTACCATTATTTATTTGCTGATTTTCCTCAATTCTAGCTGAAACTAATCGAGCTCCTTTTGACTTTGCAGAAAGAGAAAGTGAATTAGTTTCAGGCTTTAACACAGAATACAGAAGAGGAAGATTTGCTATAATTTTCATAGCAGAATATTCAAGTATTCTCTTAATTTCAAAAATATATATTTATTAAATACTATGTGTACAAATTAAAAATGATGTCTACAAAGTTAAGTGAGGTTATTCTATGTCCTCAGAATTCTTGTTGAATGGTTTAGTGGGTCGGCATGTCTAATGTTCTATTGTTATCAACTGGGAGGGTGAATTGGGCCCAGGTGTCCTTAAAGGGTTTTTTGGAGATGTGCTCATCTCTTTTCATGATTTTCTTTATTGTTTTGCAAAACAACAGTCCTGGATCTAGATGGGGTACTATCCAAATTGTGTAGAGGATGAAAGTGAACAGTCTAATAATTGTGGATGTTCTGGTATGGATCACTTTTTTAAGTGAGACAATCAGATCCAGTTTGATATTGGAGTTGGCGGAGACTATATCTCTGATCGTTTTAAGGCTTGGACAATGATATATGAAGTGTTCAATGGTCTCTTCTTTATGTGAGCATAAACTGCAGAATGGATCAATGTTGGAGTTTCCTTTTAGATAAAACAGGAACCAGTTTGTAGGAAGCATGCTGAGATTAATTTTGATGATGAAGTCCAGATACTTGGGCTTCAGACACCATCTATTAAAATAGGTGATTAATTTTTGGGTTGTGAGGTTGAGGTTACTTTCGGGAAGTTGTAGGTGTGGGTTGATTAGTTGGTATACATCCCACAAAATGATTTTAACATCGAGGTTGTTAGTGGATAAAATTATGTATTTTGCTATAAAGATGTGAAGAAATAGAACTATAGGTACAAAAATTAAATAAAACTCTGGGAGACTTTTCTATTACATGAAATAATAATTTTTGGAAGTGATGATGAACAATGGCGCTGGAAAAATTAGCATTATGGTGAACAAGATCCAAGTAAAAGTCATATATATATTTTAAATAAGGTTTTAAATTTGTTATCATATCTGATTACTCATATATATATATATAAGCTCTGCATTGATCGTCACAATGATAGAATGAGAGACTCTGGAATTTAAAGCCCATAATTCCAAGGACTGTGGCCCATCTCAATCACTTTCGGGTTTCGAACTTCTTATGACTGCACAAACAGTTAACCATTCAATTATTTTATTATTCATATTAATAAACTGTCCCTATGTATAAAAGACCAAGGATTGTGGCGCATCACAATGACTTCCGATTTTCGAATTTCTTATGAATGTCCAAACAATTAACCATTCGAATAGTTTTTTATTCACATTAATAAACTCTCCATATATGTATAAATCCATGGATTGTAGCCTATTTCAATCACTTCCGATTTTAGAAATTTTTATGCACGCACAAACAACCATTCGATTTTTTATTTATTTACATTAATAAACTGTCCCTATTTATAAAAATATTGCACATTTAGGTAAATTGCAATATACTTCCATAGAATTTTAAATTATTACTAATTAAAATAATCTTATTTAATTGAAACAGTCGAGAAAATATAATATTAATAATTAAAATAATAATTAGATTAAAGTTTTTAGTTTTTTACAAATGAGCGAAAGGCAGAAGTTAATTTGTCAAACTCAAAATGAATAATTTATGACAGGTTGATTGGAACTAATGTTTGAAGAAATGATTTGGGAACAATAAACACACAGCTTTGCCAATTTTTTTTCTTTATTTTCACGTATTTTTGCCGTCTAGCTAGTGTTCGTGCTTCTCTGAGTTTCAGACTAGTTGTACCCAGGACTTTTAACTGGTTGAGGCTTGGAGAAATATTTAGAAAAACAATGCCTTCATTAATAACTTCTGTTTAAAGAATTTGGCAGATTTCCTTAAATCTGAACTTCTAGCTTTAATAAATCATGTGTGAGAAAGTAAAATAACTTTTCATCTTAAAAAGAGAGAGAAAGAGAAAGAGAGAAAGCAAAGAATACAAAACAACTAATAGGTCAAAGAAAAAAAAATGGTGATGTGATTTTAAACACTAAAAAAATAATTGAAAACTCATACAAAATAAAGGTGTAACGGGTCACATGTTTATTATATAATGAAAAATTAATATTTAATTAGTTTACAATAAAAACCATAATATATTTATATAAATGGTAGGTAGTCTTACGAAATAAAATTTTATCAGTGCATAATGTATTTAAAATCTTTCTACATCTTCTAAATTTAAATTATTTTGATACGTCTGCACTATTATTAAATTTATAACACATAATTAAATAAACGTACAAGCATATAGTATCATTTGAGAGATTAACTATTATCATTTAGGGTTTTTTTTTCCCCACTCTATTCGCCTGCTTTAAAAGATTATCAAAACTAACAAATTTATTAAAAACTAGCATATCATTTGATTGTTTGGTTTACGCAATATATTACGAAACAAAAGCAGGTAATCTATAGCAAGCTTGTCATAATCAATAATTACCAGATTGTATAGCAGTTAAATTTCTATCTCCAGACCAGTTTTTAACTTGTCTTTATCAATGAGAAATTGGAATTCAAACCTGGAAGAAATTCAGTTATACATTTAGCAAAAGTCTTGAATTTTTTTTTTAATAAGTAACCTTTTGAACCCAAATCAATCTGTTTAAACATATGTATAGATCTACAATTTAATGTTAATTTTTCCTTCAACTTTATATGTAACTCATTTGCATTGCATAAGCGGGTTTTATTTATTTTCTTAATTTATCTGAGTGTATTTTCAACCATGACAACCATGATCATAGATCTCATGTTTCATATCATTACTGCTTTATAATAATCTCACTTTTCTCCTTAATGATAAGCATCTTTTTACTGGGCAGAAATGCTAATACTTTCAAATAACTTGATCTTTCTTGCTTCCATAGTATATAATAAATAGGAGCATCTCTTTACTTTAGTGTTATCTATAATTTACTTCTAACTTAGACATTACTCAATTCTTTAGCTTATACAATATGTGATAAATTATCACATGATCACTATTCTTTATGCTTATGCAAGCTGTTTACACAGAAGCAAACTAAACTACTCTGGTGATATTGGATAAATAGCACTAGATAGGGATTTTATGGACAAACCTTCCTGCATCCATTGATTACTTTGACTTGTACTGAGTGACACTATTATATGGAAAGTTGATCATCAGACTAGCTTCTAGTTTTTTGTTTATCAGTGAAGTCTGGAATCAAAAACTGGAAGTAAGGCAGTTATGCATAAATAAAGATGAAAAACAGAAACCAATTTGGAATTTAAATTTACTACTATCCAGTAATTGCTGATTATTCAAGTGTACTATGAATTGAACTACAGTAAAATGCTTCTTTTACTTTATTTCATTAAAAAATACCCATTAAGACATAACTTATGCATACACAGTAGCAACTTCCCCAAACAATAGTGCCACATAGAGCAACTATAGCAATCAATAGATACTACAAACTTGTGCATTTCAATCTCTATCCATTGCTCTGAGATTGAAAACTCCTCAATGATGAAAGCCATAAGCTAGAAACTAATCTGGAGATATTAGATGAAAAGGCACTGGATTGGAATTAAAATGTATAACCTTCTAGCATCTTTTGATTACTATAGTTTGCATTAAGTGCTTGTTGTGTGAAAAAAATTGCCACTGTAAAATCAGAAAATTGTCTCAATAGTATCATTAAAAAGTCAATATTAATTTACTTGGCTTTTTCCCATCTAAGTTACCATAAGAATTAATATTAACAACAATTGAGAATTTTATTAATTATATCTAAAGATTCAGCTTATATATACCAAAAAGTTTTATAATTTTTATTCCATTTCATATTATCTTTTAAAATTATATAGTGGGCTATACAATACACTTATTAGTAAATACTATTGTTGATAAAGTGATATAATCTTCAGCATATTCAGCACTAACTTCTAAACATACATTTATTACATGATATCCAGATGTTTCTGGTCTTTTGAAAGGCTGTTGTATTGATGTTTAAATTTGATAGCATTACAAACTATAAAAATTCCAATTTAATAATAGCAGAAATACTTCCTTCATATAAAATGTATAGATTATTAAATATATTTATAATAGTTTTTTTAATTGGTCACTTGAACAATTTTTTTTAAAGATTTAATGTAAATTAAATAAAGGATTTTAATATTATATAAATAAAAATGTGACAAATGTAGGGGGCCTAAAAGCCATTGTTTTTGTAATAGTTTTTTTTAATTGGTCACTTTAACAATTTTTTTAAAGATTTAATGTAAATTAAATAAAGGATTTTAATATTATATAAATAAAAATGTGACAAATGTAGGGGGCCTAAAAGCCATTGTTTTTTAATAATTTTTTTAATCAGCTACTTTAATAAATTTTTTTTTGCTTTGTGGAATTACTTGCTTTGAATAAAATGCTCATAATCAAATTAAGCCTTTAAATTAATATTCAAATTTTTAAACATACCTGTTATATTTGATATGTGAATTTGACAACATTCTAGACAACCATTATTGGCAGAATTACTTCTTTCACACAAAAAATATTCTTCACATAATTTTTTTTAATTGGTTGTAAATTTGACACATGACAGTCTTGAGGAGAAACATACATTCACAGGAAACATGTCACAGCCTTATGAATAAACATTCGCATGGATTTTATATATGATATTTTAAAACTTTTATAAACAATGAGCATTGCCAATTGCTTAACAAGCTTTGTGATAAATGCTTAACCAGAGAAAGCATTTAAAATATCTCTATCAGGAACCCCCCCTAACCTCTGACCATGATTTTGTGCTTTGGCACTCCTCAGAAAGGCACTAGGGTAGGTTGGGGGGGGGTTTGACAGAGATATTTTAAATGCTTTCTCTGGTTAAGCATTTATCACAAAGCTTGTTCAGCAATTGTAAATGCTCATTGTTTATATCTTACAAGCTTAAGATAATTGGGTCATGTGATCTATGACTCTTATTTTGACTATTTTAAAACTTTTATTTCTATTTACACTTCAAGCATATACAGAAAAATGTCAATTCAGATGGTCCATATTATAGTCTTCCAAATTTTTTCATCACCATAGTTCTGTTGGTATTTATAAAAAAATAATTATTATGACTATCATTAATCATTTATTAGTTTAGAAATTTTCATATTATTTTTAGCTACTATATAAATATAATTAAAAACTTAATATAATGATCCTCAAATACAACTACAGAATAATTAAAACATTTGCCTTTATCAATAAGAATTTTGCATCCAAAGCTAGAAGTAGGAAACTACTTAAAATCATTATAAATAAAATTATAGAAATGATCAAAAGATATGTTAATATTATCATTAATTTAATAGCATCCTAATTTTCTGCTCATGTGTGATATCTAAGATATTTCTATTTCTACTTCCACTTTGAACATATTTATTATATCTGGGATAAGAAATAAACAATAATTAGAAGTTTCTTTAAGCATTTTAAATATTGGACATGTTAAAAGATAAAAATATCTAATTTAAATCTTTGTGAAATGTAGTAGAAACAATATCAGAGACACACATGTATTAATCATTAAATCATTATAAAATCACATGACCACCAGTTCTTATACTTACACAATCTGTTAGTACAATAGAAAATTTTTCATACAGTATTGCCACCTAGTGCAAGCTATAATAATCCATGTATGCTAGAATGTTAGCACATCAAAATTCATATCTAGTGCCTATTTATCAAATACCATGTTATATTGGTCTAATACCAATCCTAGCCAAGGGATGTTGATGAATATGGTATTAAAAATACCCAAAGCATAAAGATACTGAACTGGTTTCAGATCTACATAATTATATAAGTGAATTAGCTTGTAAATAAAATATTATGTTTTCAATTGAGTCTCATAGCTTTATAGTTAAGTAAAAAGATAAAAGGTGGTGCTGAAGGGACTCAAGATCTAGATGCAGTATTTCCAGATCTATGATTTCTCATTGATGAAAGCCATAAATTAGAAACTAGTCTGATGATATTAGATAAGTAAGTATTAGATAGGAATTTTGATGCACTAGCCTTATAGTAGTCACTGATTATCATGGCTTGCAATAAGTGAGTGTAGTATGGAGAAATTTGCTACTGTATTAATCATAAAACAGGCAAAACTGATTGTATGTATAGCCAGACACAGCAAGCTAGAGTAATCAATGGATGCCAGAAGACTTGTGGATAAAATCCCCATCTAGTGCCTACTCATTCAATATCCCCAGACTAGTTTCTGTCTGAAGTCCACAAGCTAAAAACTAGTCTGGGGATATTGGATGAGTAGGCATTAGATGGGAATTTTATGCACAAGCCTTCTCTCATCCATTGATTACTGTAGCTTGCTGTGTGTGGCGATACTATAATGAGTTTTGCCTGTTTTAACAACAGTTATGCACAAGCATAAGAGGTGGTGGTCATGTGATGTTTATTAATCATATACATGTGCTTGGTTATCTTTAAATGATTATGGTGCCCCAGGATATTTTTAAACATGTAACTGTCATTTCATAAATATTTCATCGTCTTGCTTCTTTAAAAACACCAGATCTTATTGTAAAAGCAACAGTACTTTACATTCTATACACAATTATCATTAATGATGAGTAACCAACTAGCTTCTAATATAAACCAAGTTTTTAAAATTATTTCTTGGCTAATTATATTGGTAGAATAATGGAATGGTTTACTGCTCTTAACACATATGATAGATATAAGTGGAAATAATTATGTGGTGCTTTCTTAGTTATGGATTGTGATAAAACCTAATTGTGAAATTAACATTAATACTGTCTCTACTATAATATTTGAGATTTTTGGTGAATTATTTTTTAATAAGCATGTTTGTAACTTTATAAAATTGCTTTTTGAAATTGTTGGCTTTGCAAGAAGCTTAAAAATAAGACTATAAAGTTGCTGCATAGATCTCTTTAAGATTTAATCATGGCACAATCTAATAAAATGTTTGTCACAATAGTTATTCTCCATTGCATTGAAGATTTTATGGACTGGATAAAAAAAATGTCTTACAGTAAAATTTATTTCTGTGAAAATGCATATCATCAATAAAACATTCTGGAATGTCATTATCTAAGCTTTGAATTGAAATTTTATTAATGTATTGTTATGACTCACAATAAAGCTTTTGCAAGAAATGAAGAAATTTATTCCAATTTCTGATGACTTTTTGATAATATCTCCATATAAATTAATTTTTGTTGATATGGTCAGTTCAGTGTCCAAAGATTAGAATAAGGAAAATAGCTTTTAACATCAAATTTAAAGCATTTTTCCAAATATAATCAAACTTCTTTAGAGATTTACTTTTGTACTATCTAGTACTTGAGACTTTTCATTAATTCAGTTTGTTTACAGTCTTCAGTCATTGCAATTTCGAATAATCTTTTATTTTTTAAGTTACACAGACCTTTTGCTCCATCTTCTGCTTTCAGAAATGTTCAGACTTAAGGTAAACAAGTCATTGAATATTTATTATGCTTTTGATTTTATGATCCTATTTACTAGTTCCTTATTTTTTACTCTTTCTCTTAAATATTCAATATATTGGAAACATTTTTTTTGGAATTCTTTTTTATTATTAAAATACTTTTCCTGATCTTTTAATCAAACGCATTAATTGATTTACCTTCAGTTAACGTATTAATTAATTATGCATACTATTAAGCTGACTCTTTTTCTAACATTAAATATTAATTTATGTAATTATAAACAGCAGAAATTACCCAAATTTTCACACCAAACTTCATAACTGTATAATGATTAGTGTTTGCATACCTTATATTGTAAATTAATATTGAATATCAGTATTTTAACAACATCCTGATGTTTCTGATAATAAGTAAATGTGATAATCTCTGTGCTATTCTACTTATATGTATGTAATAAATCTACATATATACCAATGTGTGACAGTAAAAAAATATTATTCACTTTCCGATAAAACTAATTTTCAAACTATTATGTGTCACCAGTCCTAATTGCTATTCAACTGTAATATTACTGATAAAGAATTAACCAAATCTTCACAAAACGTATTTTGCCAAAAGATAAACATAAAATTTATCAGTCAGGCTATGATTCAAAATACATTCACTTTGCCAAAAACATATTATAACTATTATATTTATTGGTTAATCAATAAAACATCACATGACCCATAATCATTGCTTACTCATTTTATCTATTAGCAATTTTCTTCCACTCACTATGCTTGTGCCATATAGGGTAAGTTTTAGCAATTAATAAATCCCATATGGCAGCACTTAAATCCTTATTCCATGTTGTCCTAACCAGTATCCCCAAGTTAGTTTCCAGCTTATGGCTTTCATCAGTGAAAACAGCAATGGATATAAATTTATTTGGCACTACCGTCTGGGATCTTAATTATTAAAATGTACACAATGAGATTGACAAAAATTATGAATAGATTGGTAATAAATATTTATTAATTGTAGTGCATGTTAGAAGTTTAAGTATAGCTGATGAATTGTTTGTTTATTATTATATTCCATTTGTACTTGTACATGTTATTTAAATTAATGGCATATAGATTGGATCTAATGAATTAGTAATTTAAAAATTAGAACTATTGACAAATAAAGAAAACTGTCTTTGTTGTCAAATATGTAGTTCAATAGTCTATTGCAGAGCTTAGACCCTTTTCAACAGTCCCTCATAGAAAAAAAATGAAAGGGAAGAAAAATAATTATCATTTTTTTAAATTTCCAGATAAATGAGTTGGCATGAATAATGAATACCCATTAACCAACCAATATTGAATAATTAACTGTATTACCTATCAGAAAAAAAAACTCCTGAGTTTGTTTATACAATATCTAGCCCAAGTTCAAGTTCAGGTCATAGTAATGGATATTAAATATACTTATGTTGTACCACAAGACTCTTCATCATATATATTATTTTATTTAGATATTTAAATATGATTAAACTAACAAAAGTATTATTCCCAATACAATAGGACTGTGATATTGGCTGTATCAATATCTACTAGGAAAACTATCTGTGATTAGTAAATAAAAATTTGTAATCAACAAAATTTTATATTTAACATAAAAACCACTTGGTAATTCAATCCATATGTTTAATCCATTCAACATTATCTATTCAATAAGCATTTATTTTATATAGTGCATGTTTATAAATTGTAATACATTGTAACGTTTTTCGTATTACTAGGCCACTATACACCCCAATTTTTTTTTTGGGGGGGTGTTGTTCGAGGTTTATAAAAAAAAAAAAAAAGTTTGTTTTTTTTTTTTAAAAAATTATTCTTTTTATGGGGGGGGATTTTTTTATGGGAGTTTTTTTTTTTTAGGGGGGGTTTTTTTTTATTAAAAAAAAAAAAAAAAAAAATTTTAATTATTTAATTTTTTAAAAAAAAAAACATCAAAGATCAACATGCGCTATATAAAATAAATGCTTATTTACATATGTTTAAGTTTCATTTGAAAATGACGTTTAGTAAATTCTAGGTAATTTTGTCGACGTCATTCATTCAGACATCGTAAACAGTAATTTAAAGTGAGTGATCTATCCTCACACTTTCACTTCCAGTACTTAAGATTTGTCCATATATAAGCATTTGGGTTGGAAAGAATAAGTGGATTCATTTTATTCTTTCTTAAATACTATATTTTGTGTTGGCAGTGAAAGTATTCATTTATTATTAACACTCGTTAAAAGCATATGCACAGTAGCTTGAAAGACTGATCTTTGATGTATTATTATCTATTCAATATATTTTTTGCAATTTCTCATAATCAGATTTTATCACTTTAGTATTTGTAAAAAGTTTGTGCCTATAAATATAAATTCAAGTGCTTAAGTATATTTATTTACAAAAATTGTCAACACTCAAGAAATAAGTCAGGGACAAAATGCAAGTCTTGACAAAAATTAGAGCACTTTCTGCCTTCATTTAGCTCATGTTGTCATAAATAATAACTTTATAATCTCCAGGAGTGAAAAACAAAACATTTTAGTGTTTACATTTATAATTGGTTTACCAAATATTTTAGCAATTTCACTATTTCTTTAACAAAACAAATCCACGATAATGCAATCACCATACATTATAATCATTCATACACTTTTTCATGCACAGACACATAAAAAATCATAATGTTATTTTCAAAAGACTCTAACTGATGCTGTGAGGTTTCTGAGATGAAGAAGTTTTATTGTGTATTGTTGTTCAAAATCCAAAGGTAAAATGAAGTAACACCTTGCTAATTTTTCTGTAACTGATATAAATTCATTTACCAAGTGCAAATTTGCTTATTTATAAAAGCTGCAATAATAAGATATAAAATAAAAAAAAAGTCTTAATTTGTTTGTTTAAGATTTTAATAAGAAGTCAATAATTGTTATGTTGCTTAATAGTATACTCCCTTTTAGCAGTCAGAATATATTCCGGAAGTCTCTCTTTTATTGCTCTATTTAACCTATTTTTTGCTAGTTACAACTAAAAATGTGATGGTTTCACATCGGCTTCAAGTTGCTCTAATTCCGGCATTTTTTATGCTACCGTTAAGATTTTGCATTATTTTTAAAGGTTAAAAAAAGTTCCGTAAGATGCTGCCCTCTCTTGAATTATTTTACAAGTAAAAAATCAATAAAACTGATGTTGAAGGTCTAACAAAGGAAGAGGGTCATCTTTTCTTGAATCTGATTGGCTGTTAAATTTCGACAACAAAGGAAATGGTTGTCAATAACTAAAGAGTTACAATTTCTTTTCTTTTATTTCGACAATGATAAACAAATGTTTTAGACCATTTTAAAAATATTTTTTGACAAATTATAAATTATTTTGATAAAATATGCTAAAAATAAAATTATTTTAGAAAAATGGTTAAGACTTTAGCAGCAAAAATTATTTACTTTTTCGCAACGTAAAATTGGGAAAGAAATCACTGACGTAGCAAAACTTTTTGGTTGGTGAGTAACGTTCATTTTAGATTTGCTGCTATCGAATATTTTTATAATTATAAATAAAAATTTATTTTTGAAAAAACTTTCATTCACTTTTATAACCTGACAAATTATTTATATACTTTTTACAAACGAAACTAAAGTGAATATAATATTAAAAGATGAATATATTTTGATGCTTGAGTTTGTGAATTGACCAATTAAAAGTTTAGACTTTTACCTCACTTGGCCAATAAAATAATCAGCAAAAAAAGAGGTTAAAATTAAACACAGATATTTTTTTGAACTCTACTTGCTTTTCATAATTGGTTGTAAAACTCGATGAGTCAAGATATAATATTTTAAGAGTTTTCACCTTCTAGTGAATATACCTTTATAAAAAATAAAATAATCAAGTAAATTTATTGTAGAGTTCATAAGAAGTTTGAACACTGGAAATAGCAGAGCTTAAATTGATTCACTACTGTATCAACCATATTATGATGTTTTGGGTGATTCAAATTTATATAAACTGGTATATGTCTGTGCATTTAATCTATTAACATGAATGTATCTTATTAAGTGATTTATTCAAAACACAATTCCAAATAAATAAAATTGAGAAAAAAGAAAAAAATTAAAAAAAATTCTTATCGAGTAAATACAGCTCTCAATTTTTTTATATTTGAGTGTTCTTTTTCCAATTAGATTCAAGCTATGGAAAACCAATTTATATATAATATCCCATTGATATAAACTATCGTTTTATTCAATGGGGTATGATTGTGTTTAAGGAATAGAAGATATAAACAAGTAGGATGCAAACAAAAATAACACTTAAACAAAAGCAAAGTAATGAATCATAGAATCAGTAAAATGTAAAGATAAAAAAAGAAAATACCAAATCAATAATGGAGATGTCTATTACCTAATAATTTCCCATGGAGCCCAAGTAGTTTTGGATAACAAATTGAGAACTATTATTCTAAAATAGAGAATAGAAAAGAATGGAAGAAATTTAATTGGATCAATAAAATGTGAAACTTTGTAATATTACAAAAATAGAAGAAAAGTGTAATAAAAATTTTATATACACAATCAATTTACAATATTCCTGAATTGCATTCTGTAATCCCATAAGCTGTCAACCCAGTGAAAAAGAAATAAGCTGAATTCTCTAACTGCACACACACACACACACACACACACACACATATATATATATATATATGCAATTTGCATTCTTCAGGTGAACTAGATATTTAAACACCCAAAAATCTTCCTATCAGAAAAACTATCTCACTTTTAAGAATATATAAACCACTGAAGAATGGCTTTATTTCTATGGTGTTCATAAGAAGTTCAAGTGCTAGAACTGTGAGCATCAGAATTGAACCTGCAAACTCCTGATCACAAGTTGGACACTTTACTAACCACACAGGAATATGAACCACTAAAATAGAGTATTTAATTTTAACACTAAATTCATAAAATCAAAAATATGTTTAATGTATTAGTACCCTATTCACGATTAACAAACTATAACATTTTAAATTTACTCAATTACATTTAGGGTATTTTGAGCTCATATTTTTACAACCCTCAACTCTCCACACTATCTCATACCACTGATACACTTGGATATTAAATAATAGCTAGAATGTCTGCCTAGCCCTCATATATGTACTTAAATGGATAATGTCCTGTACACAAGGGGTCAGAGTGATTTATGGTCAACCTGGGTGTGATGAGAATGTCAGCTTCAGTGTGGGCTTTGAGCATTTGAATGGATGGACAGCGGAAGAGTTAGAGTGTGGAGTGTATTGAAACCTGTCCATTAAAGTATGAAGATTGGCTATCTTAATATAAATCTGAGCACTTATTTGTATATATGTGTAGAGATGATAATCTGGATTAGCTGATGAGTGCTGGTTTAGCATGAAATACGTATATTGGTTATTATTTATCTTTTAGGCATATATGTGGTCAAGTGTATCGGGGATATGAAATAGTGAGGAGAGTTAGGGGCACGAAGGTCTGAGCTCAAAATATCCTATATATTACATTGTTTATACAGGTATATATATATATATATATATATAGCCTGTATGTTAGATTTCAATTATATTTAAAAACCAAGTTTACTTATTTGAATCTTATTATTCTCTGATTCATTATGACTTCATCTTGCATGATGAATCAAATTTCTTTAATTTTTTCTTCCCGTTGCTTCATTCCATGCAAACTGTTTAATAATCCCTGGATCAAAGCAATGCTCACATCTTCTTTAATAGTTATTAAATATTTGTAGCTTTCCTATACATACATGAATGCTACACTATCTCATACTCAAATCCGTCTCGTCTCACATACTATATATATGTGAACGATCACATGTATATATTGGCCATTTTTTAAAAACCGTAGAAAGTTAACTACGTGTAATTAAAAACTTAAGACGAGATTTATTTGTTTAAATTTGCAAATTTATGTTAAATAATAAGTATTTTTATTTTAATTTTATTGATACAGTTACATTTCATAATCGTTATTTAACATAAATTTGCAAAAATTAAAAATTAAAAAAAAAAAGAATTTTTTTTATTTTTATATCTTCATGTTTATTTATACCCTAGAAATTAAAAGTAATTAGATTTTATTAGATTAACATTTCTACATAATATTTTTATAAATTTGCAGAAGTCATAAATTTAAAAAAAAATGTTTTTATATTTTTATATGCTCATTTTTATTTATACTTTTAAAAACTATAGTAAGTAATGCTAATTATATTTTATTAGATTAACATTTCTATAAAAAACATTTATATAACTTTAATAATTTTTAATATTCCTCAGTATTCAAAGCATGTCTATTGAAGGTAAAATCACATATTAAAAACTTGTAATTTTGCCTGCCCAGTGGCAAGAGAAGTCAACCTTGGAACCGTTAGATGTTTGGAGGTTAACACATTTCCATCTCTCAAAACATAAATGAAAAATTCTAAAATTGGTTAGGTAAGTCTTTAAGTTCAAACGTTGTTAAGTGGCATGAGTAGTAATATTAATATGTTAGTTATAGTTATTTCTGTAACAGGGGAAAGGCCAAATAAAAATGAAAAGAGAAAGTGAGAATTTAAAAACAACCAGAAAATTAAATCTATATTATAATCAATTTGACATTAATTACCAACCCTGACATGTGTAGTAATAAAATATTTTTTTGCTAGCTTACATATATATTCATAACTCAGACTTTGTATACTCCATTGTAATCTTCAAGAAAAAGTTGCTGTAACACCTGTAATAGAAGAAAAGTAAGAAAAAATAATACCCATTATATTTACTAAAGTTGTGTGATTTGAGAAACATTCCAGCCATTTACTCTCTAATTAAAAATAGATAGATACCCATTTATTAAACAATATTCGATGATTATCTAGGTTATCTAAAGACCAACTATCTAAAATAAAAATGTTAAACCTACAGAAAAAATTTTCATGTTTATTTAGCCTATATTTGAATCCAGATTCTAATATAGTAAGTAAATGATTTATAAGTGCATTATAATACCTTTTTAAAAGAACATAGTAAACATGTCATAATCTATACTATCTCATACCACTAATGCACATGACCACCTACATGTAGAAAGGTAAATTATCATCTCTTACACACATATATAATCAGTGCTCAGTTTATATTAGGATAGCAAATCTTCATATGTTATTCATACTTTAATTGACAGGCTTCAAGAAGAGTTGGATATTGGAGTGGATTGAAGCCTGACAATTAAAGCATGAAGATTTGCTATTTTAATATAAACTGAGCACTGATTATATATGTGTGGGAGATGATAATCTGGACCAACTGATGAGTGCTGGTTTAGTATAAAATACATATATTGGTAATTATTTTATCTTTTCTACATGTATATGGTCTTGTGTATCAGTGGTATAAGATAGCATAACTAGATGAAGAGTGCTTGAAAATCTGAGTTCAAATCCCTTATATTTACAATTAGATTCCAGGTATATGAAGAATGCCTGTATTTCAAATATTTACACATTAAGCCTGTATCCTGCCTATCTCTCTTGTATGTATTTTATTGGATGAGGTCTTATGGATGGGGGGTGAGGGGGTTTGGGGGCAAAATGGGACGGGAAAATTTTTTTCTCCCCAATGGGGTTTGGGCTTCCTTTTTCAAATTTTTAATTGTATGGGTTGGTGGGGGGTTGGGGGGTTGAGGGGGGTGGGGACTGTCCTTTTAAATATAAAAATATTTTGTTTTTTTCTTTTTTTTTAAAAAAAAAAGAAATAATTATTTTTTTGGGGGGGAGTTTGTTTCAAATTGTGTGGGGGGGTGTGTTGTGGTTTGTGGTTTTTTGTGTATTTTTTTTTTTTTTTTTTTTTTTTTGTTTTATTATTGATTATTTATATTTTTTTTTTTTTTTTGTGTGTTTGTGTTTGTTGGGGGTGGGGGTAGGTAGAGAGAGGGGGGGTGGGGAAAAAAATAAGATTAAATCCCTCATTTTTATTTTTGTGAATTAAAAAAATGCCTGTATTTCAAATATTTAAACATATCATAATAAAATAGAATATTAATTTTAATACACTATGTTAATTATAATTTATACACAATTTAAATAATCAAAAACTATTTTGAACTTGCGTTTATATTTTGGCACATATGTGTTAGGAACAAATCTCTACACACGCAGTTCAGTTTGAAAAATTTTCAACTATAACTGCTACTAGCATTTGCTTTGTGTGATGTTAGCTAAATGAGCATATTCAAATCTTTATTCAATGTCATCTTCTCTAAGAAATACTTTGCTTTTCAAAAATTTAAATGCATTTGTCTTTTTTGAAATAATCTTGTCTGCTCCACCATCTTTTTAAACACACCATTTTAAAAGGTTTTCATTTTCTTAGTGCACAAACAGACTACTTCCTCAACAGACTTTTTATTTATTCACCATCTTCATATTCCTAATTGTATCCATTCATTGTACCACGTTCATTGTGCTTCAATCATTCTCCTTTAAAATCTTTAATTTTTGGTTCTTTCTTATTATTGCATAAATCTTTGTTTCATGTACATTTAAAAACAACAATATCTTTCTAGATACTACATGAAAAGGCCAAATTACATAATTTTATCTTACTAGAAGGATGTTTAACTCTTGTAATTTTTATTGTAAATTTTTTTAAGATACCTTACATTATCATTTAATCTTATCAATTACTTAAAAGTCCAAGATTTCACTGCAGCTTCTTGTTTGTACTCATTTACTATTTTATTCACCAGCTTCATTACATTGTTCTTATTTATTTTTTATTTCATAATTACATACTGTCTACTTTGCACTTTTTAAATTTTATGCCTTCTTTATGCAAGAACTGTTACATCATCAGAAATTAAAACAGGCAAAGCTCTCCATACAGTAGCGCCACTCAGTGCAAGCCAGAGTAATCAATAGATGTCAGAAGGCTTGTGCATAGAATCCCTATTTAATAACTATTTATCCAATATCCCAAGACTAGTTTCTGGATTGTGGCCTTCATCAGTGAGGAGCCTTGGATCTGAGAGCAGTGGCACCACTGTATGGAGAGTTTTGCCTGTTTTAATAACAGTTATGAGCAAGCATAAGAAATGGTAATCATGTGATGTTTGGTAATTTACACTAGCAAAAAATAAGCCTTTATTACTCTTTAATTTTTCAAGACTCTAAATAAATATTAAACAAAATGATTAATTTGTTACATCACCCTTTTACATCCATCTCTTCTGTAAATTAACTAAATCACACTAGTATATTTTATTTTGCATATAAGGTTTGTTATTTTTTAAAATAATTGTCAAAAACCCTCATTCGTTTTATCATATATATTCTAAATATGATTAGGGTATTGTTTATACATTTTGCACCACTCATGGCTACTGCACTTACCTAATTCAGAAATAAAATTTAGCTACTTCAGACTTAAGGCCAAACCCAAACTATAAATTTTATAGAAATGACTATAAAAATTATGCATAGAGTGGTAGACTTAAAAACTAATAGTAAATTCAAAAGACTTAATAAAGTTACTAATGAATTCATTTCCTGATTGGAATCTTTATATATTCCATTATAATATTTACTGAATAGTTAACTAATTAAAGTATGTATACACTAAATATATAAGTAAATTTTCAAGATCATTGATGCAACTATTAATCTCATTTCTTCTTTTTTTCAACTTCTGCCACTTTTATTGCATCCATATCCATTTAAATTTTTAATTTTTCTAAATATAACTTGTTCATCATATAAAAGTGAGTATTGTCTATTAAAAATATATCTCATAATTGTGGAATAATATGAATATGTCATAAATTTCATTATAATTTTTTAATTCTCGTAAAATATTGTTCTTTATAGTGTCAAAAAGTCTTTGAAATATTTTTTTTCTGATTTCTTCCATTCTCCATATTAGCTATAACTATTGAAAGTCTATTTATCATGGAAATTACTTATATTTTTATTTCTCTTTCAATGTATCTTCATACTTAATTCAGTAACATTTTTTATTTCAGTTCCTATTTTTCTTTTCATTTTTATAAAGTTTTACTACCGCAATGACAATACAGTTTCATTCAATATTGATATTTTCTTTAATATAAACAAGTATTAACACAGTTTTCTATGCATGCAACCCAATGCTATATAGTTGTATTTATATGTTGAACTATTTCCATAATCTAATATGAGGATTGAATGTCTTTAGAAAATTTAACTTTATTTAAATATTCCAAATACACCCAATTGTTAGCAATAGTAGACAACATTTTTAAAGGTATTATTCTCCTCCATTCTTCAGGTGTTGCTGGCCTGACCACTGACAGTATTAGCATGGGAATCAAACCTGGAGCCTAGATTCTTGAATATTGAATTTTAAAGTAATGATCTAACCAAAGTGAGCCATCCTGCCAAGCTTAGAGTGTTACCTTAAAATGCAATAGCCAAGAATCTAAGAGTCCAGGTTTGATTCCCATGCTAATATTGTTACTGGTCAGGCCAGCAACACCTCTAAAAGAGAGGAGAATAATACCTCTCAAAATGTCGTGCATATCCTAATCTGTCTGATTTGGAATATTTAAATAAAGCTACATTTTTTTAAAGACATTCAATAGTCATATAAAATGATGGAAACAGTCCAACATATAAATACAACTAAAACACCATCACCTCAAACTTTCAGGAAAATACAATGCAATACATATTGTATTTTATTTTATTTTCCAATCAGTGATTATTTCAACCATTCAACAGTCTTTCTCAGAGCTGCAAATACACAATATTCATTCACTATACTGAATGTTTATTTATCATAAATAGAGGGATTTGAACTTATAAAAATATCATACATGTAAAACAAACCATTCATACATATAAAAATATACATTAAAACATTTTTAAAAATTAAATTAAAATTTTAAATTTAATGGTTCATTTTAATTTTATCCAATTTTTGCTGTCTAATATTTAATTTATAATTTTTATTAATTAAATATATAATTTTGAAAAATACCTTTAAAATACTATTATAATTACCACTAAATTCTAAATTTAGTAAACTATAATATAAGGTAGATATATTTCAAAGTGCACCAGATGAAAGAACATTAAGATTTATTAAATTCATTATTCATAGTTGTACCATGGGTAAAAACATTTGTGGTCACTCCAGGTAATAGTTAATATTTAGTTGATATGTTACCCTAACTATTTAATATATAGGGAGTTTGGACTCAGATTCACATGATCCTTAACTATTTATGCTATTTCATACTGCTGATAAACTTGAACACACACATGTTGAAAAGATAAATAATCACCAATACACACATGTTGAAAAGATAAATAATCACCAA
Source organism: Epiperipatus broadwayi (assembly GCA_028023455.1). Lineage (NCBI taxonomy): Eukaryota > Metazoa > Onychophora > Udeonychophora > Euonychophora > Peripatidae > Epiperipatus > Epiperipatus broadwayi. Next base: position 166,749 of record JAQFVV010006655.1, on the reverse strand, counting down.
TATATGTATTTTGTGCTAAACCAGCAATCATCAGTTGGTTCAGATTATCATCTTCACACTTATATACAATCAATGCTCAGTTTATATTAAGATAGCCAGTCTTCATACTTTAATGGACAGGCTTTAATCCACTCCACCCCACAACTCTTCAGCCATCTATTTCATTGAAAATCTGATTATGGAATGTTCAAAATCAACATTGGTGCTAACCTTCTCATCCTACCCATGTTGACCATAATTCACTTTGATCCCTCATGTACAGGACATAATCCATTTACATACACATACAAGGAACGGGCAGACTTTACAGCACTATATTTTAATATATGATTTTTTTATCTACAGTACAGGATTTTTCATACCTACACTCCAATATGTAATATATAGGGGGTTTGAACTCAGACTTTCACATGCTAAGATTGATGATAAAAATATCAAATAGTTTGAAATACAGATAACATCATATTCATGGCTACAAGTAAAGAATATCTAAACACTGATTTAAAAAGTTAAGTAACAATGTAAAAAATGGCATTATAATTAAATATGAAGAAGACTAATATTATGATAACATGTTCATAAGTAATATTTAACATGTACAATAGTTGACTTTATAATGACAATAAAGGCATAGAAATCATTGATTGCTTTACTTTTTTATATCATTCTTTGACAAAAACAAAAAAAATCTAAGTATCAAGAGATTTATTACAGACTAAAAGTGGCAAAATGCATTGAAAAACTTGGAAAACATTTTAAAATAGTAAAAAAAATATTTCTTTAAACTAAACACAAGCAATTATTCAAGTTGAAGTATTTTTGTGAATGTGAATATTGGACATTAAAAAAGATTGACATGCAAAGTTTTTAGTCTTTTAAACGATGTTTATGTCGTTTTTGATAATTTTGTGGCTAACAGGGTAAAAAAACAATGTTTTACCCACATTAAGTTTGAGTACCTTTTTCAAGAACAAATACTTAAGAGACATCCCATTTTAGTCCTAGTATGAGGTAATCTAAATTAATAGAAACTGCTCAAAAATTGCTGATCAAATAATAAAAATTTAACAATAAGATGAATAGATCTTACTATCATAATGATCAATATATTTTTTTGAATAAAATGAACATTATAATAGATGTAACATAAACAAATATATAGTTGTTCACTCAGAAGTGTTAGTTGTGTTTTAATAAAGGAGCATTTAGATTTCAAAGCAATCAATATAACACTACACTAAATGGCATAAGGCATCTAATTAATAATAATGCTATCAGTAACAGTAACAACAACAACAATACTACTACTACTACTACTACTACTACTACTACTACTACTACTACTACTACTACTACTAATACTACTACTACTACTACTACTACTACTACTACTACTACTACTGCTACTGCTACTATTAATAATATTCTCCTTTCTTTTATCATTGCACGTTATTCAATATTCAGTATAACAATTTTTCTATACTTTTGTAATTATAAAATTTGATTAGATAATATGATTTTTCAACATTCTTCTCCAAAGATCTAAACAAAAAAAATTACATTGTTAGTAATAAATATCACTAATTTTAAATTTTGTATAAATTCACTCCCTCTTATACTTAGATAATTTTATGACTGTAAAATATACACAATGCTTCAATATACTTCTAATTACATTATAAATATATATAAAAACAATATTTAATTATTACATTTTAAAAACAGACATACAAAATGTGATAATTAGATGTTATATATTAATATATATATATATAATACCATAACGCATATATAAATATGTAAATCTAATAGAGGTATATATATATATATATAACATTTAAAAATAACTAATATTTTTATTAATGACACAATGAATAATTTTTTTGTTTAAGTCTCTGAAGAAGATTACTGAACAATTAAAATGCCAAATTAATTAATACAATTCAAACACTGCAAAAAATAAATGTAAAAGAGTTGGCTTATTAAATAATAATAATAACAACAACAATAACAGTAGTAATACTTGCCATTACTAGATTGCTATTCTCCATGTAATGGGGTTTGAACCCCAATAAAATCATCAAAATACACAGTTTGTGAAACAAAAATCAAGTATACATTAATAAAAAATATAAATAAATTTTTAGTATAAATTTTCTGTTTGCTTTTATATCATAATATAAAATTATTACATGATCAACATTCTAAGATCTAAGTGCAGTGCTCTCAGATACAAGGCTCCTTACTGATGAAAGTCACAAGCAAGAAACTAGTCTGGGAATATTGGATGAGTAGGCGCTGGATAGGGATTTTATGCACAGGCCTTCTGGCATCCATTGATTATTTTGGCTTGCACTGAGTGGCACTACTGTGTGGAGAATTTTGCCTGTTTTAGTGTAAAATCAGTATGTATTAGTCATATAGCATAAATATATATTACATCTTTTATTTAAATAAAAATGAGTTATCAGTATCCATCTTTTTGAGTGTGTGGTTTTGTTACTTTAAAATGATTGATATGACCATTTCTGGACATTAAAAACTTACCAAATTCTGTTCATGTTTGTTTTGTAAAATTTTAAATTTTTTGCTTTTATATCTTGAGGTTAGTTTAGATTTATAATATACATTATTACAGGTATTAATGTAGAATACTTAAAACATATCTTGATATAGTTTTTTAACAATTTGACTTCTTCATTGACATGTTTACGGTTAATAATATAGTCTTTGTGTATATTTTTAGGTACTAGATGACTGACTTCTGTTACAATTATAGTTTTCATGATTGTGATATTTCAGAATAATGTTAATGTAACTGATTGTTTTTGAAAATCAATGGTATTAAATCAATGATATTTATATATTGATGATTTATCTTTTTCTTATTTTAATATTTACTCATTTGCATAAAGTAATAAGCAAAATTTTAAAATTTGATAATTTACTTAATTTACATGAAATAATTAAAAGTAATTAATGCTTATAAAAATGTCTTATTGCACAGTAATAAAAATAAATTTATAACATGATATAATGATATATGACATAATTAGTAATTATTAAAAATAGAATGTATTTTGTAATATTCATGCTATGTACAATAATTATGGATAATTACTATATATATATATTGTTATTTTTGGGAATAAACCGTGTATATTTTGATGGACTCTCAACCATCATTATCAAGGTTAACTTTTGAAAGAAAAATTGTTAGATCTCAAACAATAATGTGACTCAGTGTGAGATGAGAAAGAAGATTCAACTTGAAGTATAGTTCAGCATTAACAATATGAGGCTTATCAAAATGTTTGTTTTACTCAATTTTTTCATGTCATTAGTGACATTCATTCGTACGGTGTTACTGACATTCAGACTTATCTTCATGTTTACATATATATGTGCTTCCATTCTGGGGGTTATGACAAGTTCGAACCCATAGATTTCCTCTCAAGCCTTGTCCTGAGGATAGTTAATCTTCTCAGGACCATTTATTTAGTATAAAAAGGCCTCTGGTGGTGATTCCCATAAGTTTGGCACATGCTATGCCTAACCATTTCTTTTGTACAAAAACGCCTCTGGTGGTGATTCCCATAAGTTTGGCACATACTATGCCTATCCATTTTCTTCGTATAAAAGGCCTGCACATCAGTGACATCCACGGCATGCCTTAACCACTTTTCTCTAAGCACTGCCCAAGAAGGGGGTCTTATATATTGTTTTCATCTAGAAGCACTACCTTTTCCTCTTAGTTCCTTGCCATTATGTCAGTACCACCCAAACTTCATATTATTATTATTATTTATTTTGCTTATGACCTAATTTCAGTGCTGTAATAATATTATAATTGCACTCTGCTCAAAATATATATAAATGCGAAATATTAATAGCTAGATTAATTACTAATATTATTTTAGTTTTATTATACAATCCCATCATTGTAATTTGTTATTTATCTATTTAAGAATATATGCCTTGGAGAAAATAAAGTGTTATTCTCACCGGCGCTAATTAAAGAAATTTTCATTATGTATTTTGCCATATAATCAAATATGTTTTCAAATGTATTTTATATATTTTCATGACCATAATGGTGTGAAAATAGTTTGTATTATATCTGTAATGAATCTCAGAATGCTCCCGGAAATAATGTTGTCACCATGTTTCAGAACCGTATATAAAAGCGTTAATAGCAATTTTATGTGAATTCGTTCTAAGATTCGATTGGCATCTTAATATTGGACCCACCAAAAATGTATGTTTATTTATAATATATTATTTAGCTAATTAATAAAAAAGCATATGAGAAATAATAGCATGAATGACACTATGTAATCATCTACTACTTGCTCATTCACGCACACACTAATGCATATAATTAAGTCATAATGTATAATAATTTGTCATTACATTAAACTAATAATTTTATTGTATAACGTATTTAAGTAGTTCGAATTCTTTTTCCTCCACTTCCACACATACAGTTATGCATGTATATATTTTAGTTAAGTTATAGTTATAGATGTCTGATTGTTTTGCTCAGCTTTTCTAGCCGGCCGGATTAAAATTAATTCTCATGTGGCATCACTATTATGTTATTCATTAGGTGTGTGATCTGGGGATTAGAGAGTGGGTTCGAATTCAGGCTGGTCCTTGATCTAAATCTCAGGCTTGACTGGGTTTGAAGTACATTTTGTGAGTTCCAGCTCACATTATATGGATAAACATGTTTTGACCGGTACAGTAGGTGGCACTATTCATAAACACACTTTCTAATGTTAAACTTTCCAAGTAGTGGTTAAATCAATGGCATTACTCTCTATTGACAAATTTATGAGGGTAGAAAACATTTATTGTTTTAATGAATACATATTATTAATAATGTATTAATTGGTTTATACATTTACAAATAAACAAATAACTGCAGAATCAAATTCTGTTCAATAACATTAGTCAAAAAAATAAAAAGAACAGTGAAAGAAAAGACAACTTATCAGATGAAGTTTTTGAGTAGTTTTCCATTTTTGTTTTACTTTAAAATTAACAATAAATATATTAATTTACTATTCACTAATTAAACTCAATTTATATGTAAACAAAGAGACAAATCATCTTCCTCTGGGCTATGACTTGAAAACACTCTAAATGTTGAACAAAGTTTGTTTACATATACATTGAACTATGTTTAATTTAAAGTTTACTTAGTAATCTTATTTAGTTATTAAAATCAAGGTGTTAAAGGTGAGATGCTATTTTCATCATTGTATAAGTAATTATGAGCTTAATGACTCTTAAATGCCATAGTCCATCTGGTTGATAAATTAATTTCATTCTGAATCACCAACAATGTTGACAAAGACGTGCTTATAAACATCAGAACTACCAAGAATAGATGCATTTATTCCATTCTTGATTATTTGCTCAACATTTAGAGTGCTTTCAAGTCATGGCGAGTAGGATTGTGATTTACTCCCTTCATCTATATATACATTGAACTATGTTTAATTTAAAGTTTACATACAAAATCTTATTTAATTATTAAAATCAAAGTGTTAAAAGTGAAATGCTATCTCCAGTCTTATATAAATAATTATTAGTTTAATAACTCTTAAAAGCCATATTCCATCTGGTTGATAAATTAATTATATTCTGAATTACCAGCAATGTTGACAAAGATATACTTATAAACATCAGAGCTACCAAGAATAGGTGGATTTATTCTATTCTTGATTCCTTGTTCAACATTTAGAGTGCCTTAAAAGTCGTAGCCTGGAGGAGTGTGATTTAATCCCTGTGTTTATATATTCACTAATTAATAATTGATGTTTATATCATGTGTATTATGTAAAAGAAAATAACAAATTTGTTGCTAAACAATTCAAATTTGTTGAACTAACCAAACATAAGTAACAGGCCATGATAGTTAGGCATGGTGCTGCTGTGCCTTGAAGCACTTTATATATATATATATATATATATAAATGGTTTAATATATATATATATATATATATATTAAACCATTTTTATAGCAATTAACAATTTAAGCACTAGCCAAAATTAAAGACTATCATTTGGCAATGAATTTATAGTTTTATTTTGCATTGATCACGACTCCTGGTTTTTATAAATGATTACTTTATCTTGTGGCATTTCATATTTTATATACATTTGATATTTTCTTATTAATAGTATTGATCATAAAACATGAAAAATTCTATACACAATTAGAAAAAAAAATTATGACTATTTTAAAACACATATATGTCATGCTGCACAGGTGACTATAAATCTCCTATTAATTGAGATGTTACAACAATATCTAAAAACATCTTAGATATTATTATGGTAAATTGTCATTATCAGTTTTTTTTCTAAAAATATATTGACTTCATCGTTTTATCATATATTTTAACAGGTTAATTTTTATTGTCATTTTGTCCTTTTTAAAAAAGTATATATTTGTTAACGGGTATGTGTTAAATATGATCGATTATATTGAAAATTAAGACTTACGATTGCAGTGATGCAGATTCTGACTAATAAATAATATTAAATTTCAAAGTTATTCTGAAAAATATAAATTTGAATATTAATGACAATAATAAATAATTTAATCTGGACCAACTGATGATTGCTGGTTTAGCATGAAATACGAATATTGGTGATTATTTATCTTTTCGATATATATGTGTTCAAGTGTATTAATGATATGAGATAGAGTATTGAGTGGTGGGTCATCTGAAAGTCTGTGCTCATATACTCTATATATTCCATATGTTGATACAGGTATATAATAAGCCTGTATTTCAGTTACTTAATGAACTTTATAAATTATATATTTCCAAAAAAAAAATGAATTTTTTTTTTCTATTAGTTACTTTGAAAAGTTAGTTTTACACTTTTATTTTCTTTCATTTTTCAATAAATCGTAAATTTTGCAAATCCGAGTATAGAAAAAAGAAGAAAGAGATTTGATAAAAGTTTTTGTCTACCAAATGAAACCCAGAAGAAATGGCAGCAACGATTACGTTCATTCATAACTGTTTGAACACGACTTTTTTTAATGCTTTTATGTATAAAAAAAAGTAATTTAAAAAAGTGTAAATGACTATTCACGTCTTTGATTATTTTACAGCCGTGGAGCATTTTGATAAATTAGAAGCAGTTATTGTAAAATAATTTCAAAATATTTTTGCACGTTTGATTTTTAAAAGAATTTTTTTATTATTTTTAAAAAATGATTTTTTTTTCTTCCACAAAAATTTTAAGTACTTTACTGGAGAGATTTTATAATCAATTAATAATTCGTTTAATAAAGGCATGATAATTTTTCATACAATAGGTAATATAAAGCTTTATAATAACACTGAAAGAATATGAAAACATAATCATAGAAATGTGATATATGAAATGCTAATCAACACAGATTACTATTAAGTGTACTACTAAACTTAGAAATTTGAAAAAGTAATATACCTTTTGCCACAAAATGATTATTGATTGTCCAGATCTTATTTTTGGTTTAATTATTCATGTGAAACATTTAAAAATAAAAGGTTTAGTTTTTATTGGCTCTAACATAAGAAACATCTCTTTAAATAATTTTTAATATATAAAGTATAAGCTATATATTAAATAAATTTGCAATATTTGTTATTTTTAAATATAATAGTTTAATTTATTAGATATAAAATATTTTGTGTGTACATGCTTTTTTAGTTTAATTATTTTAAAATGTTTTTACCATTGTGTTAGGGTAATATTTTTATAATAACCATTTAGATTTTTTAATTTTAAAAACAAAGATTAAACTTAAAATCATTAAATGTTTTCTAAAAAATGATAGCTAACATTTTCGAATTTTATCAATTCCATCTATATATGAACTGTTGAACGAATTACTTGGCAATTTATCTTTAATCCCTTTAATTTAGTTTACTATCTCTCAATTTATAAACTACTGAATATAAAAACATAATATGATCCGAGTGGTATAATAGATATTACATATTTGTTATGTACATCACCTAAAGTAAATCCAGATAAAAACATTTTATTTTGCATAGATGTGAAGCAAAAAAAATGATTAATTTTTTTCTTCCTGTTATATAACTATACAAATTATGCATATTAATTTTTTTAATTGCTATAATCATAATCTGAAATTTTTATGTTGATATAATTATTATAAATCATTAAATTATTAGTTCCAATAATATACTTTATTGTATAATAAATAGGTAACATGAATTTACAATGGTTTTGCCAGTGTTACAATGGCATGACTGGTCTAACAAATGTGTTATCAATTAGAAAATTTACAGCAGTTGAAATAGGATTAAAAGTTGATAGTTACTGGTTACATTTTAACACAGATGATTACAGTACAATTAAAGGAGATGAGATTAAATCGATATATTTTACAGTGTAGAAATATTTACTTTAGCAATTATACATTTATTATTATTTGTAATGATTTCTTTCTTTTTACTTATTTATGTGAACCAAATCAAACTTTATTGTTCATAAAAAGTTACATTGTTGAAAACTACATAGCTTTGGAACAAACAGATAGATATTATTGTTACAGTTCAAATAGATTGTTAGGCAGGTATCTGATAAGTGTAAACTTGTAAACTGAGTATTTGCCTATGTTCTATTTTCATTGTCTGAGAGTTTAGTTCTTCAGTTTAAAATACCTTTTGATTAAAATAAATATATTTTTTGGACTATTTAATACATATACACGGTATTTAAAAAATTGTTAAAAAAAAGATATGTAAACAAACAAAATAATAATTGTTTTTGTTACAGCAAAAGTCATTTGGGTTTTTGAGGTTATGTATGGTTTGTTTTAGGATTTTAATAATGACCATATAGCAGAAAATATATCTAAGTGTGCAATTTTGCCATCTCTGGCCTTCAGTTGTTTGAGCTTATTAGAAAATGAGGCTGGGTGTCTTCTGGTGTTGTTTCCAAGGCAGAAAGTACATCTGGCGAACCAAAAGGTATATAAACAAAAAGTTGGTGCATGGGATGCCAGTATTGAGCATTTATTGAGTGTCTCTATTAGGTCATCAAGTGGATGTTATTTTGTCTATATGTGTTAATCATAATTTTTTGGGTATTTGTCAGAGCTGTGCAGGTGAGGAATAGGTGCTGTTGTGTTTCTTTTTCCTGTGGCACAAGGAACAAAAAACATCAATGTTGTTGTAAAATCTGAGGTATTTAAGAAAATAGGAGGTATGTAGCACATGAAGATTTAGTTTTAAGAGAAAGTAAAAAAAATTGGGTTCCAATGATTATTTTTTTGAATCGCTGCATCAAATGACTGTTGTTCATATTTAGCGTTGGTGACTGAGAATCAGTAGTTATGTCTGGGTACAGCATATTATAAATACTCCAATAGATGTATCTACCAACATCCAAAAAAAAGCATGATCATAAATACTTTAAAGTTGGTTATTCTCGCATTCACAAATACAACTGGATCAATACCCATTAGGTATCTGTTGTGTCAAATACTTTTTTAAATATTTTTATTCTTAAAACGTGACATTGGCTTTTATAACTATTTCTTAAATAAGTCCTAATTATAACCTCAGATCCTGTATTGTATTGAATGTAGCATGTAATAGTTTTTATAACTTTTAAGTTCATATTTTCATAGTAAATGTAGCAATTTATCTCAACTTAAAAGTTATTGAAAATATATATCGATAATCAACTAAGTTATCTACAAAATAATGAGGTAAATACTGACAATGGATATTGATTTTTTTGCAAGTGATGCAATTTTTGATGAGGTCTCACAATGATAGAATTATATTTTATGAGCTTTTGGGGTAACTAATTGATCCTTATTGGAAAATAATAAGTGACAAAGACAAATATGGAATGTATATAGCATAGGAAATTAGAAAATGTGTAGAAAGTGAAGATTGTTATTATATCCTTATTATTGTTTATATATATATATATATATATATATATATATATATATATATATATATATATATATATATATATATATATATATATTGAAACAGTAAGATATGCCTTACCAATCTTAGTTTCACCTTGCCTTCCTGTTTCCTACCCTCATACCCTATTTAAAACCCTAATTTTATTGTATTGTGTGTGTACTGGGTATATTTACTGAAATCCCACCTAAATTTATATGTCTAATGGGGTGCCCAGGGTTTTATAATAATTAAAATTGTCTTAAACAGTTTTAATTTCAAACCATCGAGTATATATTACTTATATATGCTTGTACAATAAAATAGGTCACATATTCTCATCTACACACATGCTGCGATAATACTTAAAATTTATGAAAATATTTTATTTAAGATTTGTTGTTTTTGAATCTGTTTATTTTGTGATATTATTTCGCTATAATTGTTTGCATTTAATAAAATAATATCACTGATAAATATATTCTGGAAATTAAATTCAAAAGAGAGTTTTATAAATATAAAATGTTATTTAGTTTTTCAAAAACATGCCATTTTAAATCAGTGAGAGTAGGGAAAGAACAATAGTGGCTAATTTTAACTATATTGGCACCAGTTTTACTAGTAGATTTGATAAGATTGAAAACAGTGCTTACGAGCAGATTTAATTAAAAAATGCAGTCCATGTTTTCCAATTTATTAATAACTTAAGGAATGGATTTTACCACCACAGGGTTATATTATAATCAGAGAGAGCATATAAATAGGGCTGACTGATTATTATAAGATTATTATAGAATTATTAATTAATCTGCCTGATATTGTGACAGCAGAAGTTATATTTTCTGTAATTTTGAAATTGATTTTCTAATAGGTTTCATTTTATTTGCGTTATCAGACTGACCGGCTTGTTTGTTAGTTTAGAACAAGTTTTAAAATCATTTAATCTTAGAATGACGGGGTAAAGGAGCAGTAGGCTGTTTTTCCTCAGAAGCCATTGCCTTGGCCATCCGTCATTCACCATCCGATGTCCTGTCACCATATCATCAAGCCCAACTGAACCAGCCCAAAGAAATGCTGCTCCTGAAATCTACTAACTGCTGCTGTGGAACAACAAACTCAGGAGAATCAAAATTTTCTTAAAAACTTTGTTATAAATTTGGACATGCCCACAGATGGATCTGAAAGAATGAGATAATTAAAATCAATCCGAGATCTTGGAAACCTTCATGCTATATAGCTAATAAATTTTGTATATTCCTTAATATGTATTTATTCAAGTGTTTTTTTTCTAATGCATGCTGAACTTGTGCTTGGGTTGATTTTCTATATACATTTGTAAATGTCTTATTTAAATATATTGTAATGAAATATCTAATTAAGTTCTTTAGGCAAATGCGAGTTACGTAGGGATGTTAAATAATGCGTGGTTGCCATCTTAGTTTATGAAACTGCAAACATGCATCCCCCTCCCATTGTTTATATATGTTTAAAAGTGGTTCTTACGTATCATAAATTTTGTTGGAATAAGTATTTATTTCTCTAAGTTTTGTTGAGAGTCTGCTGGCCATTTAAAATATGAAATTTGAGAGCGAGCTATTTCTGTTCTTTAATAAATTGCCCTTTGTTTTACTAAGTATTCTAAAATTTAACTGTGTTGCTAGTGAATATGCTTGGGTGCTGCAACCTTACCATTGGCAAAGGTCATCAACGGTTAAATCCATGGGAATTATTTCACATACATCCCCACAGTTACGAAGCTCCTGGGTGCAGGCCAGGCTTGAGCTGTTAGTGGGTTAGAGATGCCCAAATAAAAGGTGAAATGCCTATCCAAAGCCAAGACCTTTTCTTCATATTTTATAAAGTTGCATACTCAAAAACTGCACCCCTCCTTGGCATTATATCGCTGGCACCACCATACATTTTCCTTAGTAATTACTTTAAAGAATTCTATTATTTAAATGAATTTTATGTCCATTCAGTATAGCTCGATCTTATAATTTAGTTAATCACTTCACGAGTGACTCTCGGTCTCCATTTAAGATTCCAATTATAGATAGTTTTGGAATATTTAAATTCTGTAGACTTTACATGACTCGCAGTTGCCTACCATGTCACTGTATTTTAGTCACATTATCTAAATGAACCCAAGTATGAGGTATCAGCCATCTTGTTGTTTATTGTATTGAAACAGACAGATCGAAGAACCGATCTTCATTTCATGTGTTTTTAAGTACGGTAATTCGAAATACTATCCGCTCGCAGTGAGATTTGTCTATTTTCAGTCATAATAAAAAAATTAGTTATATATATTATGTTTTGTAAATAAATATGTAAGGTTCCATATATAAATGTCACAAACCATGAAATAATATTCGTGTGTGCGTGGTTTGTGAATTTGTATCAATTTAATTTAAAGTTCATTGTGGGCGTATTTGTTTAAATTTTAGCTTTTTGTAAAATTATACAAAGTCGTTTAAAAATACTGATCAAAAGTCACATTCCTTTGATCAGTGTTTTTAATTAAAATCTAAATTGCAAAATGTACAGAGTAATTAAATTGTATTCGAAATTAGTTAAGGAATTTATATGTGTAATTACTGAGTCAATTTAAAAATTACGTATTAAAGTAAAAGATTGCTGGAAACGGAACAATAAAAAGGATAATTGAGATTGTATGGTCAAGCTGAATGGCTGGAGGCTGGAAAAAAGTAGGCGGAGCCTAAAAAACAAAAATCAGGCGGAAAGGTCAACTGTGGCGATCTTAGAGAAAAACGAACATTCTAACTTTTGAGGTCTTTGAGAGAGGTAGTCTCAAGACAGCACAGCAGTTGAGGGTAATTCAAACAAATTTGTTAAGAAGTTCACCGGTAAACCGCAATGTTGATGGGCTAAGTGCCAGGAGCTGGTCTCTGCCCTGCCAATTTGGATCTTCATGCCGCTGACTGATCATGTGTTATGTGCTTCATAATTTCCAGCTTCCAATCTCCAAATTGACAATGCCTTGCAAATAACTTTCAAAATGCGCGCCTACGTTCGTCGGAAATATAAATCGTAAGAAGCCAAGCCGGATGAAGAAAGAAGGGTAACTGTGTTACATGAACTTTTAACTTTCTCCCGAGCTTAATGTTATCAATCAAATAAATGACATGTAAGTTTTTATCTTGTTTATAATGATACTGTTTAACCTGTCAGTAAATTTTCTTTTCTTTTAATCCTCTGCTCTAGTCTTTAGAAATAATTCATAAAATTTGTAATTAATAGTAATAATAATTCAAATGAATGCATTTATATTTTTTTTTGTTGCCTATTCCATAAACAAACGATGCCAATAGTAATATTTCCCAACTCTGTGTAAAACTGGTGTATAATGATGATTAAGTTATTTACAAGTAATTCCGTTTTCTGAATTAAATATTCTTTCATATTCCGAGTTGGTAAATGTTAACTCACTTTATTATTCTATGTTAAGTTGTCATATAATTGTAATCTAAGGTTCAATCTTAAATATATAAAATGATTTCCGAGTATTATATTAATGTCATATATGAAATAAGAAATAACTCACTGTATAATTTGATACTATCGCTACCGCCTGTCAACCTGGAGGGTTAGGGGTTTCAGAGTAAAATTAATTAATTATTGTTTCCGCGGTCAGTTTAATTCCGCTATGTTTTATTGGGATAAGGATCTCAGCCTGTGGCGTAGAAATAGACGAATAGATTCCAGGTTTTGTATAATTTCTTTTAAAAATCCACTTCAAGTACTCATCCTTCATGTTTGTGGCAATGCCTTCCCTTCGCTGAAGTTAGCGTCTCGCCATACTACCATTGGGGAAAGAAAGCAGTTTCTTTCCCAGGTAATCTCTTGGATCACGGGTTTAGAAATGATCCCGGCTGGTTGTAGTGTCCCGGATCTACTTGGGGGCATTAAGCCTTGTCAAAGTACAAGCCGCCCGGTATTCCGTTGATGCACCGCAAGTGATTACTGTAGGGCTCTTGAATCCAGGCAACCACCCGTACATCTATCTCCTATGTTGTATTTATATAAAACCTCCTCCAACTGTTCGTCTACGTAACGGCTCGAGTCTATTCGAATAAAATAAGTTAATAAATAATCTTTAGATAAATATTTTTCCAATGCTCAAATACTCTGATTCTCTTAGCCACCCCTCAATCATTTAACTCCACAGCTATTGGCATGAGTTTGTTCACCAGATAAAATGATTACTAAAGACTAGTAGCCAAATACAAGAGGATTCATGAAAGTCTTACCGTACTGTTGAATACTATGTTTATATGCTTATATTTCTATTTTCTTATTAAACAATTTATTTAATATAATTTTGTGTCCTCCACCTTATTACTCTCCAAGTCTATTTAACCATTTTCTGTCTGTATTGGCAACTTAAATATATACGTTACATGAATGACCGTTCCAGTATCTAGAGTCTAATAAATCTATATATCATTAACTGTAAGAATTTAGTCTATGTTCTGAGCTGAGCTAGAAAAGGGATAACCCCGTGCTGTTATAAAGTCATCATCGGTTGGTCATACCGGGGTTTGGGTTTGAATTCAGTTGGCGTTTGGAATGTATTCTTAAACATGGACTGGGTTTGAACTCGGGTACTGTGTATGAGTAAGCGTGGTGGATTTGTACCGGTACAGTATATAGCTATCCAATTTATATAGCTAAACTATTTTCTATATGTAAGTATTAAAATATTATTTGTAAATTTTTTTTTTTTCTCTTTTTATTCGGGGTGCAATTTAAGTAACATACCATAATGGGTTTATCTCGCGCACATCTATAAATCATTGTTAAGGTTACCTAGGGCTATTTTAGATTTAGAGTCTTTTGTTTTCTCCCTGATCACCGGTACTGAAAATGTGTTATCATGTAGAGGGGCGTTGTGGAGTTTGGACTTTGGATTTGAACTTGGGATTTCTGGAAGGTAACCCTCCTAGTGTTAAGTTCTATTCCCGGGTTTAAATTCTGCAGTGTGTTGGCGAGATAGACATGTTTTGACCGTTACAATATATATATAATCAAACTGCTTCAAATAGGTTTAAACAGTGCACGTATGCATATCAAAAATGTACTTATGCACACACATATATTTAATGAATTAATACACATTGAATAGAGGTTGCAATTCTGAAAGGATATCAGTTTTCATTTATTATAAATAAAGTATTTGTTATTATTTGGTTTCTGTATTGTATAAAAAAAATTGTCAAATTTTTCTACATTTTCAGTGATAATACAGGTGGATGGTGATACCACTCTGAACTATGATTACATGAAACTATATCTAAGGTATGCTAATATACATTTTGATAATGATATTGTAAACATAATAGTGCGAATAAAAGTCATACTTACTTCGTATTTTAAAGTTAAGTTCATGACAATCATCAAACTCTGGAAGCTGTCTGATAAATACTATCAGGAAATATTCCAGAGGTATACCCTTTTCAATATTTATTTAAGATTTTAAAATAGTTTTTAAAATAACACTTACTGATTAAAGCAACCAATAGCATAGCCTTCTATCCACATGACCTAGCCAAATCAAGGACCACATGATTACTCCTGGATGAATGAGTCATGAACCATCATTGAAATTTCACACTATTTTAAACAAATAGCAATAAACAATAGGTTAATAGAGATTTGCCATAATATAATTTTCATATTCGTTCTTAGCTTCTATTCTCAAACAAATATATATTCATTAACAAATATTTACAAACTGTAAAATGAGACATTATATCTAATAAATTATTAATATCTTTAAATTATATTTTCTAATTCAAATTGTATTTCTCTTTAAATATAATCGATTCCTTATCTAATTAATTTTTAATAATAGGTAATATTGTTTCTTTAATAATCTCAGTTCGAAAGTATCTCTTAATTGATATTTTATGAGCATAAGTGGAAAGACAAATACTTAACAAATAACATCATGTCCAACATTTATTCATAATCAACATTAAAATGTTAACTTTATAAACCAAATCATATAATATAATACTATAAGTATATGACCCAACACTGTTTTTCAACAGTAAATACATTATGCCTTCAATTCATTAAGAATATAAAACATGTTGATGACCCTTACATATATAAGTCATTTATTCAATTGATTTTAGATTCACAGTCATCACCACACACACACACATGCACACACATATATATATCTATCTATATATAATTATTCAAAACAATACAATAATTAATACAGTAAAAAATATTTTAAAAGCAAATATATTCCATAATTTAATAGAAGTACTTTCAACTATCTATGTAGTCGTTATCAACTATATTCAAATTGTATTACAAAAAACTGTTACAAATGTAAACAAAAAGAATTATGTCATAGATCAATTTTCCCACAATTCATTAATTTTTATATTGGCAGCCTGTTTATTTATCACATGTTTATGTTTATTATTATTTCTTTCAATACACAAAATCTTAACTTTATTAAAATCAAAATCAAAACCATAATTACATGTTACATTATAATTAAAAAATACTGAAGGTGATACGTCATCATTTCTAACATTCTCTTGTCTTGATTTTTATACTCATTTATATAACAACCAATGCCCCTTTGATCTTTTCTCCAATGTACATCAAGATTTGCCTATATATGCCTTATCACAAACACACAGCCATTTATATATTGCACAACTTTGATTTAAAATACTACATCTATTTTTTGAATTATTTATCAATCTATTTAAATTAGGAGTAGTATAAAATGCATCTCGACATATATTTTTAAATATCTGTTTTATAAATTTTACTTGTTCATTACAAATAAATGGTATTGATATCCAAGTATATTTCATCTTATCAATATCTATAGCACTTAAAATATTACTATTATTATTAAACTTAGTAACAATATTATAAATTAATTTATGATCATATCCAATATTTAATAAATCCATAGTAAATACATTTATGTTACTTATTTTATCAGAATTATATCTACATAACTTATTATTCCTAAATAAAAATGATTTTAAACCAGATAATTTATGTACTATTGGCATGATTTTTAAAAGTTTTGTAATTAAATAAATAATATATTATTTAATTTAATAAAGTTATATTTAATTTATATCAATACATAGTAAAAGCCAAACATTATGAAAAACAATACATACAGTAATTAAGATTCTTTGCACTTATAATTTTTATTTATTTTATTATTTACATTTCTTTACACACACACACACACACACACAAATCAGAGAGAACTTTAAATAATATTTATTTACATCATTTAGCACAAGCCCTTTTCAATAATTTATACAAGTGAAATTATTGTATATTGTTATTTAACAGATAGCACTCGTGTCATCCATTTTTATGATACTTTTAATACTAAATTCAAATTTTGGTCTTCAACAAATGTAAATCTTAATGTCAATATGGAGGTCTATTATTCTTTCTTAAAAATGCAGAAAATGTTACAAATAATACATCTAAAGTAAATCACTCTTCTTCAGGCTATAACTCAAAAGCATTCTAAATGTTCAACAAAGGATCAAGAATAGAATGAATTCACCTACTTTTGATAGCTCTAATGTCTATAAGCATATCTTTGTCAACACTGTTTGTAATTCAGAGAGAAATTTATTTATCAACCAGATGGAATATGGCACTTAAAAATTATTAAACTCATAATTAATTATACAAGGTTGGAGACAGCATCTCATTTTTAACATCTTGATGGCAATAATATATAAACAAAGGAAATAAATTAGCCTTCCCCAGATTATAAATTAAAAAGATTCTAAATGTTGAACAAGGGATCAAGAATAGAATGAATCCACATATTCTTGGTATCTCTAATGTTTATAAGCATATCTTTGTCAACATTGTTAGTAATTCAGAGTAAAATTAATTTATTAACCTGATAGAACTGGCATATAAGGGTCATTGAACTCATAATTAATTATATAAGGCTGGAGACTGCACTCTGAATTACCAGCAACATTGACAAAAGTATGCTTACAAACATCAGAACTACCAAGAATAAATGCATTCATTCAATTCTCAATCCTTTGTTTGACATTTAGAGTGCTTTTAATACATAGCCTGGGGGAGGATGATTGACTCCCTTTATTTATATATACATTGAGTTATGTTTAATTTAAAGTTTACATATTAAATATTCTTTAATTATTACAATCAAGGTGTTAAAAGTAGTATGCTATCTCCAGCCTTGTATAATTATTTATGAGTTTAATAACTCTTAAATGTTATATTTCATCTGGTTGACAAATTAATTTTACTTTGAATTACCAACAGTGATAACAAAAATATGCTTATAAGCATCAGAGTTAACAAGAATAGATGGATTCATTCTATTCTTGATTCTTTGCTCAACATTTAGAGTGCTTTTAAGTTATAGCCTGGTGGAGGTGACTTACTCCCTTTGTTTACATATACATTGAACTATATTTCTCTTTCAAGATAATTTTATTTGACCTATAGGCGAATACATTGAACTATATTTAATTTAAAGTTTAAGTAATATGTCTATGTATTAAATTGACCTACATTATGATATGGATAAAATTCTATTTGCATCTTACAGTTATTCATAATTTAAAATTAACATTATAAGATGTTATAGGATAACAATCAATGCAATATAATTAAGGTATATTACTGCATTATTTGAATCTCATATACACATTAATCATGTCATAAAGGTTCACTAAGGTATTGCGTTTAGTCATAGGCCATAATGTTATTTTTGATGAGGGTAAGATTGTCTTCTTTGAAAGAAATGAAATAAAAAAAAAAGGATTAAAGAATTTTCATTATTAAAAAATTTATGATAATGAAACAAGTTATTTAAGAATTTTTTCAATATTAAAGATGTGTAGGATGTAGTTTTGGATTATGGAAAATGTAATTAATATATATTTATTGATGTCTTGTATTTCTTTTCACTTGAGAAGTGCTACTTTGGCAGGGAAACCATTAATTAGTTGTGTTAAAAATTTGTTTCATTTTTAAATTTTGACTAGATTTGTTTACTTTTGTAGTTTGGGGTATGGAATTAATTTCAATAATCGTATCTAAGCAATACATGAATTATACGTCTAGTATGTTTGGAGTTATTATTTTGTAAGCAAAATTCTTTATACTTAAAATGGAACTTTCAAATGATTTGATATATAGCTTATGGCTTATACTCGTGATGAGAATCTCCGGATGATATTCCTTGGCTAAACATAGGATAGGCAAACAAAGAATCCCAGAGGAGCTTATTTAATTAATATTGCAGAACTATAATAGATAATAATGATTAACATTAAATTTCACAATCAATTCTCTATGTGCTGTGATATTTTTCTTCCAGTCTAAGACTTATTCTACTATCAAAATTTGTACAGCTTTTATACAGGTAAATCTATTATTAAAAATATTCTTTAATCATATTAACTCAGGAATTTAGTAAAAACCAAAATTAATTTTTGTACTCACAAATAGATTTTTTTTGCAAAAACAAATTTTTAATACATTAATCTGCCAATTGCCTAATTTTTAATTAACATTTGAAATTTAATTATTTCAACGTAACAAGTCTAGACTATGGGTTTTAAAATTAACATTACAAAACCTCTTAGCATATATTTTAAATCAATGAAAGAAAAGAAATTATTTTTTCTCAATTAAAAAAAATTAAAAATACAAACTTAATTCAATAAAGTATTTTAGATGTTTACTGTAATTTTTGTCATATATTATATATATATCAATCCACCATACTGTAAGGTAAAATAATTAAATTAATATTATTAAATGCTATTATTTGCATTTGTAACTTTCAATGAGGAGGGGCCATCTACTCTCAGCTTTAATTTTTTTTTTACTTTAATTTCAATTTTTTTAGTATTATCTTATTTTATCTTATGACAAATTTGATTTTTCTTACTATATTTGCATAGTAGTAATGATGTCGCATGGTGCTCGAGAGGTCAGCGACAGCTGGTTTTCAAACAATTGTCCCGAGTTAGCAGGTTCGCTTCCCGGCTGATGTTATAAAACATGAGGGGAAAAAACCCAGAAATAAAGCCTAATTTAGGATTGAATTCATTTTTTATAAAAATATTATTTAATACTCTATAAATTTTATAAGCATAGTGTTTAAATTGTAACTATATAGAATGTAAACAAACCTCCACACCAGCACTATTTTAAAAAAGGAGATAAAATTATAAGGATACTCTTGTCCCCAGACAGTTGCTCTTATTTCCTTAAAGACTTTATCTTGTGGTTGGGATGAGAGTATCCTTACAGTTTTATTATCTTATCTAAAAAAGCACTGATGTGAAAATTTGTTCACTTTCTATATAGTTAAAAATATTATTTATTTATATACCATTAAGATCTTAAACATATAAATGTTCAGAGATATATAAAGAAAAGGTAGACATGTGTTGTTTAAAAATTGGCCTTATTCATGCTTATTTATGCTTATTCATGCTTATTTATGCTGATCATGCGTTTAATACATTATATATCATATGTTTTGAAATTTTCTTCATGTTTTTAATATGAATTTTAGTTTATTATGGGCATTCATAAGTTTTTGATTATATTATTTATTTATATTAGTCTACCATTTTGAAAGTAATCTTCAACAGGGTTTCCTTTAGTAGGAATATTTATCTTCAAACATCATATGATCACCATTCTTGATGCTTACACAAGCTGTTTTTCACAGAGGCAAAACTGTCCTTACAATAGCCACTCAGTGCAAGCCAGATCCAAGGCTTCTCACTGATGAAAGCCACAAGCTAGAAACTAGTCTGGGGATAATGAACGAATAGGCATTAGATAGGGATTTTATGCATAAACCTTTATCCATTGATTACTCTGGCTTGCACTGAGCGGCTGCTGTATAGAGAGTTTTGCCTCTAATATTTACCTTTTTACTCAATAAGATTATTTCAATATTAGTAACATATTTTAATTATGTTTTAAAAATGATATCTTGCAGATATATTTTATTTTTATCTATAATGATATGATTATGTTGCTGTATTTAACAAAGCTTAATTCATTTCTATATCATTTTTATGACATTTCTGAAAGATATTTTTGATTTAACATTATTAAAACATATAATTTGTTATCCATATCATTATCTGTGATGAGACCAGTGAGAATTAAATGAAATTTATAAAATATCTTTACAAAGTGGTATTTTTATCCTTTTATACATATTTTTCCTCTATACTACAAACTTTGTAGATGCAATCTGCATAATTTTATCATGATAAAACAGCAGTAATAACTCAAACAAATTCACAGAAAATACCTGAAATACATTTTGAGTTTTAAGTTACTAAACCATTATTTAAAATGTTTCTCTTTTACAAGTACTATAATTTCTTTTTACTTCTTATTCTTTTATGGAGTGATTCACTTTCTTTACAATGCAATCAGATAAAAATTTTGTTTCTTGATATTTTCTTACAAATTCAACTAACCAGTAGTCATAACAGAGGCAAAGCTTTCCATACAGTATTTCACATACATCAGTGCCATCTAGTGCAAGACAGTGTAATTGATGAATGCAAGAAGGTTTGTGCATAAAATCCCTATCTGCTTCCTACTTATCCATTATCCCCAGACAACTTTCTAGATTATGGCCTTCATCATTAAGACTTCTCGCTGATGAAGGCCAAAAATTAGAAACTTGTCTGAGGATACTGAATGGGTAAGCACTAGATAGGGATTTTATACATAAACCTTTTTCCATCTATTGATTAATTTGGTTTGCATTGGTTGACACTACTCTATGGATAGTTTTGCCTCTGTTATCTAACAATTTGTGTAAGCATAGGGAATGATAATTATATGATAACCAGCAGTCTTTATATGAGCTACAGTATTCAAATATATATGCTCTTACAATTATTACATATTTATTTACACATAAATAGGTAAATTGCACACATATTATATACAGTACTCTACATTATGAATTTTACAGAGTATACATATTTCAATGAACCCATTGATTAAATATTTTTATATTAATAAAAATAAGAATAAAACAAAAATTTAAAATGTATAAAATTATCAAAAATTTATAAACATATATAAGTACTAAGTTCATTAAAATTTTATTTTTTTGCAATATTCTAATTCTAGTATATTGTATATAATATATTATATAATTATATTTGGATTCTTAACAAAAAAGCAATTCAGAGACTTCAGATCACTCAAAGAAGTATGTAGAGATGCATGCTAAGAATAACAAGAAAAGATCAAAAATGAAATACATTGGTGTGAGAACAAACAGTGGTTACTGACATTATTGAAAGAATTAAGAGACTGAAGTGGAGTTCAGCTGGACATATTGCTAGAAGAGATGATAATACATGGACAACTGAAATCTTAAACGGAATTCCAAAAGATTGTAAAAGACCTAGAAAGAGACCACATGTGAGATGAATGGATAAAGTAAGAAAGTGTTCTGGTGTGATGAAGAAGAGAGGCTAAAAATCAGAGATGGGTTGAACTTATAAAGACCTTTATCCTGCAGTGAATCAATCATGGTTAAAATGATGATGATGATGTATGTATAAATATGTATGTAAGTTTTGGTCATATATATGTAAATATTATAGCTCTGATGAGTGCTGGTTATTTGAAAGTGTAAAAAAATCAAGGAATTTGATTGTATTGTTAAAAAGTGAGTAATGAGGATGTATAAATAATATTATATATATACAAATTTACTTCATGTATTAAAATTTTCCTTGACAGTCATTATTAGCAGTAGTGCTTATAGTGGAGTTGAAATATCTCTGATAGTACTCTCTTTCAAATCATTGCAGATTTCTGATGCAAAATTATTGGCATTCTATGTGTGTTTCTTAATGTAATTTAATAACATATAATGGCCGTTCTGCACCAATATGTTATTAGAAAAATAGCATTCAAAAACAAGAAGGAAATAACAAGAGTATATTATATAGTTAGATTAACTCAGAAATTCAGTAAATATTGTAATTAGTTTTATACTTAAATATTAACTTGTTATATTCTCATCATATACACCCTAATACAAATTTTATATATAATTACTCCTTTGTTTTCCTTACAGTTTTTACTGTCTTGAAATCTTCAGAAAGATGTAGGTTAAAAAGTGCTCTGATGAAGACTGCATGACAGTCGAAACTGTAAGGAAAATAAAGGAGTAATTATATAGAAAATTTGCATTAAGGTGTATATGAGGAGAATATAACAGTTTAATCAATATTGATATATGAAGAAAGATGCAAAGAAAGTTAAAAAAGAAGATAGATGTAAGGATAATAGTTTTATACTTACAAATAGTTTTTTTTTTTTTAAAAAAGTAATTTACTCTATTCACTGCTTTATTTTTAATTAAGATTAAAATTTGATTATTTTAACTAACCAATCTAGATGACTTGTTTTTAAAATAACATAAAATTGCTTAACATATATTTTAAATCAAAGAAAGAAAAAAATTATTTCTTTTTTTTTTCAGAATTATAAAAAATGAAAACACAAACTTAATACACTTTTATAAAGTATCAAATTTCAGCTATATCAGAATAGCATCTCCAATGTAAAAGATTTCCCTAATATTGCGAAATAATAGTACAAACACTAAGAGTATATATCACCTCAATATTTATATATATATAAGTCATATGTTGACAGTCCAAACTTATCTACACCATAAATCTTAAATATGTTATAAAAACAACATCTATAAGTAAAATATGGATTGAACCTATCTTTTATTTATAAAGAATATCTTAATAGTAGATTGAAAATTTATATTGTAGATAAGATTGGGCTATAATCTTGTGGTTTACATTAATGAAGCATCTGAATTTGATACATATAGTTACAAATGCATAAATGTATAAATAGATAGAAAGATTGGACCAATAGTTATATAAATAGAAGAAAAGAGAGAGGTACACAAATACAATCAAAAAATTATTAAATAAATAAGTGAATAACTAAATATATAGATAGATAGGCAAATAAATAAGTAAAACAATAGTTAGATTTGCAGATAGGTATATGGATAGATACATACATAGATAGGAAGAAAGATAAATCTATAGATAAACAATAATGAAGAGAAAATGTATATTATTAATAATATGGATAAGTTAATACAAAAATTAACAAAAATATTTGTAATAATTAACACAAATAAGTTAAAAAAAAGAAATCACTTAATTTAATGCAGAATACTAAGTTTTTATGGATGAAACAATAATTAAATCAAAAATATTTTTTTTATATAAATAAAAATAATAATTACACTACTAAACATATTGCATCCATTGATTATTTTGGCTTACACTGAGTGGCGCTACTGTATGGAGAGTTTTGCTTCTATAGCAATGATAATATAATAAAAAAAAGTAATTAAATTATTTGCATGATAAGAATAACTTTTTTATTAGTTTTAATAGTAAAATAAAGTGAAGTAACAATAAAATAAACTGTGTAAAAATGAGAGGAAAATTGACCATGTTGAGGGAATTGATCATATTCTATTTAAATTATTGAAAATTATAAAGAACATTTGAAGTAAATAGTGATTGATCCATTGATTTATTTTGAAATACTAACTGTAACAATGAGTAAGTGTTTTATAGCAATAAGTTTAATTTCACATGAAAATAAACGATTGATAAGGAAATTAAATACTTTAGTTATAACAGGGTTAGATTTTGAATGTGTTAGAATAATTTGAACTTAGAATAAGTTTAGACACAAAAGATACAATGATAATAAGAACTATTGTTAAATATATATAAAATAAAAAAAAGAAATGTACATGTTTATTGATCAAGAAATGATAGAGTGAAATGGATTATTTCAATGAATATTTAAAAAAAAGAATGTTCATTTGGAGAAGAAATGATTATGCAATTTATATATAAATCAAAAGATATGTGTAAGATTAATACAGAAAATATAAGACAGTGATATTATCGTTTCATGTGTTTAATAATTATTTAGATGAATTTCTAAATGAGTGTAATTTTAATAAAAATGATATTAATTTTATTGATAAAAAGTTTCATCGCATTAATGCTTGTAGCTGTCAAGAATGAGATTAATAAAAATGTTATATAAATGCTATGTCTGTTCTAGTTAATGAAATTTATGTATATATAATAATCATCAGATGAAAACAGATAACAGATCATTACGGATGACTTCATTACCCATGTGCTGTAAACTAATAAAGACTTTTAAGGAATACTCTTCTTTTCAAACACAAGATAAAGTCTTTTGAAAAGAAAGAATGAATCCACTCTACATTTTTAACCTAAATGCATATACATAGGCAAATCTTAAGCATTTGGTAATGAGGTTGTAAAGATATTAACTAATCACTTTTAATTCCTTAAAAGTGTTTATTTGTTTACAATGCGTATGTAGTGGAGTGATCTCTAATGATTATTACAGATTAAAACAGTGCTATATAAATATCATTAGATTATATAAAAAACCATATTCAAATCACCCTTCCAAATATTAAGATATTTTAGCAACACCCATTGTGAATAAATCTAAAGTCATTTCAACAAAAATTTTATTAACAATAAATAGAGATTACATACTAATAAAGGATAGATAAATGAATAAATTGTACAATAATATGATTGTATAATGTTCTATTTGTTATCTGGCTAGATTCTGTTATGAGAGTACAGTTGTTATACTCTTATGTGGTTAGGTATAGTGATGAGATTCTATTAACTTGATTAATGGAATAAGCATTTTTAAAATAAACATGAATATTTACCTTTAGAATTTCCTATTCCATAATGCTGGGTAGGTGGGAGTTGATAATCAGGAAAAGGAAAGTGCAGTTAAAAACCAGGTGTCATCAAAGACTTTACTGGAGGCCAGGAGCTGGTCACGTTTCTTGATTTTTTTTGAGTGTTTGATAAAATAATGGTATGATTTGTGGAGGGGTAATTCCATGAGAGTTTTGCATCTCACTATCCATATGGAATATAGGACAAAGGTAGAAAGCCTTATTATTGAAAAAAATCCATTATGAATGGCATTTTCAAGTGAGAAAATCATATCAGGTCTTATGTTGGAATTGATTATAATTATATCTTTCAGTGTTTTAAGTCTTGGGCACCGGTGTATAATATGGTCTATGGTTTCATCTTCACGAGCACACAGACCACATATAGGGTCAATGCTGGCAAAACCTCTTCGGTGATAAAGGAACCAATTCATGGGAAGCGCATTGAGATTTATTTTAATGATGAAGTCAAGGAATTTGGGTTCCAGACTCCATCTTTTAAAGTGTGACCGCAAAAGCTGAATTTGGCTGTTTGAGGTTCAGATTTTATATTTATTCACAGAGGGCATTGTAGAAATATCTTAAGATCTGGAAGGATGATTTTAATATTTTATATTTAATTTTTATGCTTTATAATATTTTTTTAAAAAAGTCCACATATATAAAATGTTTATGTAACATTTTGATAAAAATAAATTATACTTTAAATTACATATTGAGTCAAAACTATACTTAAAAACAGGCAACACTCTCTATACTTATTGCCACTCAATGCAAGCCAGAGTAATCAATGGATGCCAGAAGGCTTGTGCATAAAATCCCCATCTAGTGCCTACTCATCCACTATCCCCAGACTAGTTTTTGGCTGTGGCCTTTGTCAGTGAGAAGTCTTGGATCTGAGAGCACTCCACCTAGATCTTAGTATCTAATGCAACCCTCTAGCAGGAATCTTTATCTCTACTTAACTACAAAATCATGAGACTTAAATTGAAAACACTATAATATTTTCAATCCAAGCTCATTAGCTTATATAGTCATATAGGTGTCTAAACTCAGTTCAGTACCTAAACATTTTGGTGACTTTTGTTCTTTAATAACCATAGCCACCACAATCCTATTAGGCAGGATTGGTTTTAAGCCAATAAACATCATATGATCACAAATTTCTTATGCTTTTTTATAACTGTTATTATGTGCTGTTTATTGGCTCAAAACCATAGTGTTTTAAGCAAAAGATATTTATAACAATAGTGTTTCATAAATAATAAATATTTGGAATAATAATCTTTTATTAAACAGCATTCTATGCAGTACTCAGATCTAAATGACATAGGAAAGCATAAAAAGTTATTTTGATCAATGGTACAGAATTTAGAAGTGATTAATTTTTGAATTTAATCTTGATAGGTGTCTATCTTATCACGACGATAATATAAAAGGACCAGAGAAATTAAATCAAAGAAGAATGCACCAGAAAACATGCCAAACATTTACTATTCATGATTCAGTCTCTGTAAATAGTAAAAGCAACTTAGTAATTGTAACTGATCAACCAGATTATATTATTATAATCACAAGCTCTCGAATTAGTTAATGTATTAAATATACCAATATCTAAAGAATTATAGTCATTATATCCTTGTAGTTGACTTTGCAACACCCGTCTTTAAAACAATGATATGCAATCTTTTTATAAACATCACATAGTGGCACTACCGTATGGAGAGTTTTGCCTGTTTCAATTTTTTTTATACTTGTGATCCATCTTTACATTTGTAAATCCCTTCCTTGGAAGAAAATGTAACATAACCTATTATTTGTTTGTATTATATCTAAATTATAAATAGAAGCTTGTAAGGATATCCTTAATAAAACAATAGTAGTTTTAACTAATATGTAAATTTAGACCTCCTAATATTTTAGCATTTTGAAATGAAAATTTTGAAACAAATCATATCCATACAAAAAAGTAATGACATACATAAAAATTATGGCACCAAATCAATTTATTTTTATGTGATTTTTATCTATTTTGTAGAATTAATTTTTTTTCTTTAAAAAAAAAAGACTTTTTATCCAAAATTTAAAAGAATTTTTTCATTTCATGACCCCAATATTTTTATGTGACCCCTGAAGAGTTGTGACCCACAGGGCTGTGCACCACTGTTTTAAAATATTATGTAATTAATTGATTTTAAAATTAAATGCATTTTATTTTAGTTAATAAAGTTATTCAATACAAACGAATAAAAAAAAAATAAAACATTGAGTTCAATGAAGTTATAATTTTAAAATTTAGTTTCAATTAATAGTGATAGAGTGAATGAGATTTATAAAAATAAAAATAAATACAACCAAGTCTAAAAATGGTGACCAGGGCCAACTGATGAGTGCTGGTCCAGCATGAGATGCATCTTGGTGGACATTTGTCTTTTATTGTATCTTTATTTATATGAAGAATAAAAAAGAAAGAGGAAATATGGTGATTATTAAAAAAAAAGTCTACAAATAGTGATTAGTAATAGTGCTAGGAAACGATGATGGATCATTAAACAAGAATTAATTAAGTGAAATTAAAAAATATTTTATATGCTGATATAAACATTGATGAAGTAATTATAAAAAAATACAGGACTAAACATGGTTTTAATGAATGTAGAAGACGATTTTGTATTGTAATCAAGTTATATTTTTTAATTGAAAAAAAGTTTCAAATGTTTTGTTTAGAGATTAGCTTCATACAAAGCAGACATTGGAACAATTAGAAAATATAGTGAAAATTGGAGGCTTTGGAGTAGAAGGAAAATAAAAAATATAAGCTGGAAAAATAAAGTTAACAATGTTTAATGGTGCATCAAAGTATATATAAAGAGATTATAAACATATATTTTAAAATTATGAAGCAGGGTGTAAAAGCATTGGATATATAATTAGAAATAAAAAATTACAAAGAATATATTAGAAAGGTATATAAAGGATAAAGAAAGAGATAAAAAATTGATTGATAATTAGGAAAAAATAATTATAAATATTGAAAAAACAAAACAACAAAAACAACTTCATAAAAATGTTAATTTGTTAAGCAGAATTTATTATTTGGCAGAAAATTAATACTATAAATAGTATTTTAGAAATTGAAAGTGTAAACATTATTAAGAGAAAGATGTAACAAATTAAAAGTGATGAAAACAAAATTGATTTAAACATAGAAAAATTTAAAATATAGAAATAAATAAATGAAGAAAACAAAGAATTTAAAAGCAAGTCTAATTTATAAATGGTTCTGCTTTGACGAATAAAACTGAAAATGAGATTAGAAATTTTAAACATTTGGATAGCTAATTAACTTAAGATAAAGACATTAAGAAAGGATAGAGATGCAATACCGTATTATTATGATTGAACATAACTTTTAATAAAATAAATACTTTATTTTGTTAGATTAAACCTATTATAATTGGAAAAAAATAACTTCATTTTGATATGAAAACTGCATTTTAATTGTATAAGTTTTTAATCTTATTCAGAAAAACAGTCTCTCTCTCTCTATATATATATATAAAATTAAGAGCGTGCTAATAACTCTAAACAAGCTTTTTTTTTATATTTATGATAAATGCTACTACAAGAGAAGACATTCAAATCATTTTTATCTTGGATTGTCCCCATCCCCAGACCGGTTTCGACCTATGGGTCTCTTCAGTGAGGAGTTGGGACATTAGATCTAAAAAACCAACTCAAGCAAAGCATTTATCTAAAAGATAATTGTTAGAAGAAGATCTGAAACTTTTAGACATCTACATGTCTTTAAAGTCAGCTCTCCAACTGAAAAAATCATATGGGCCTGAACTTAATTCAGATACTCCATATATTAGTAGGCTTAGCTCTTTAATTTAGCTAAAGCCACAACAGCAAAATAATAATAGTAATAATAACAAGTCAGATGTCACATGACTTATATATAGCTTGCACTTACAAATATGTAAAATTAAGAGCGTGCTAATAACTCTAAACAAGCTTTTTTTTTTTTATTTATGATAAATGCTACTACAAGAGAAGACATTCATATATATATATAATGACAATAAGTGTTTATACTTCTATACAGAATGTAATAAATATAATAAGTGTATTTAGACGCAACTATAGAAAAAGTTGTTATTTCTATAAATTAAATATGATTTAGCACTTTTGAGAACATATGGTATTCTCATATTCATAGCTATGAATATGTGAACGCTATAAGTTTGAAAGCACTAAGCCATATTTAATTTATGGAAATAACTTTTTCTATAGTTGTGTCTAAATACACTATTATATATATATATATATATATATATATATATATATATATATATATATATATATTGTAACCATATATTTTAGTAGAAAATATATTAATTGATGTAACTTATATAAAAATTTCTCTTTCTTCTCTTGGTGATTTGGTTGGCTTGATTCGCACTTGAACAGATTACTTTCTTATATTATTTTAATAAATTTAAATTTGCTTCTTTCCATATGCTAACTTATATCAAAATGTTTAACTTTTTAAAATTTTACAACATATTAAAATTTGGTAAAATATTATTAAAAATAATATTTTGTTTTTATTTATTTAAAGTAATCTTAAATTATTATTTCTATTGAATTAAAATAAAACCATTTGTTCAATTAAAATAAATTATTAAATAAATACAATAATTACGTAGGCGTCTCAATGTAATAAAAGAAAAGAGCGCGAATTTCTAGGAGAATATCGTCTGTTAGTTTGTCTTTTGGTGGGAAGAAGAACAGAAACGGTAAAGGTAAATGGTGTAAAATTTGCTGAGCTGATTTTGAAACCGTTAATAAGTAAATAGACTACCACAAAATTTGCTATAAACATAAAATAACTTAGTGGTATCTAATTAAGATGGATCACTAAAACTTAAAGATCTTTTCAAGTCATTCGGCCAACTGAATCAAATCACCGTAGCGTTTTCCAATATCGCATTTTTGAAATGTCGGAGCTTCCCAGTTTGAAAGAATTAAATACAAGAATTTGGTATGTTTTGAAATATTTATTATTCTACAATTTGGAAAATTTGAATCAGTGTTTTAATTACAGAAGTTTTATTAAAATGAAAATTTGTTTTTTAAAAAGAAAAAAGTTTAAGTTAAAATAAAGTAAAGCGTTAAATTTGTCAAAATCTTTTAATATTTCCGTTCTTTAATTCTAATAAAATATATTATTGATTGATAATTAATTTTATAATGCCAGTAATAATTGCTAGTTAATTTGTTTAATACTTGGATCATAAACATTTTTCAAATAATTAATCAAAGTTTTTTATAATTGTATCGTCTATTTAAAATGAATAAATTAATTGCTGTAATTGGTTATTCCTGGATTAACGCAATGGATAAATAAATACTTGCATGGATAGGATAAACTTGGAACACTTTTGATAGAGAGATGTAGGGATTAATAACTTTATGAAAAACATTTTCATTTAAATTCTGTGTATCCTGTTTTAAAATTGTTTCATGTTTGGAGAGCCACGCAAATCGTTAATCTAATATTGTTTTAATAACTAATCAAATGGATATAATTGCATGTATGGAATTTAACTACAGTTATAACTATTACCTCATATACTTATTATTCTACACATTGTACATGGATTCCACGGATCACATTAGGAGTTACAAAATGCTATACAATCCAATTTGTGATACACATCTGCTAAAATTCATGTATTTGAACTATAAAATGCTTTACATTTAGTTTTATCACACACACACACCGTTAAATGTTATATGTTAATGAATAATACATTTATTTAATTTTATCGTTATATGAACTCGCATATGAAGTTCATAAGTTATATTTGTTAGATTTAAATTAATAAAGGTTGAATAAAATATTTATTCAAAAGAATAGCGCTTATGGAGAAAGCTTAAACAGTACTTAATGAATTCATGAGATATACCAATCTTTATGAGATATTTTGTGAGTCTTTCCAGATTTATATTCCCATGCCAATATTATTTACATTATATTATACATGTTTATTTTAAGCAAGATAAGTAGTACATTAGTTGTCCTGATTATTGTAATATTTTACTAAGCAAGAACCCACATTTGCTAAAGTGTCAGCGTATTCTGAATAATCAGAAGAATTGAGGGGGATGATTTGCACTTTAATGTGAAGTAAATTATAATGTTGTTTTAGTATGTTAAAGGCTTTAATCTGTGCTGGTGGTTAATCCGCAGATTATTTTAATTGCCATTTTTGTATTTTACACACATTCCTGCGCTGGTGGTTAATCCGCGGAATTGTGTGATTATACGTATGACTTTATGATAGTGTTAAATACGCAAAACGTTTAGTATTATTTCATTCCTATGTGTAGATGAATACATCCACAGGAATATGTTTGCTTCACAGATATAAGTTGGGCAAAGTATTTTAGTTAATCTGCTAAATCATCTTCTTCATTTGTAAGCATAATTTATCGGTTAGATTGATAAATGGTAGCAGGACATTCTATTCAAGTACTTCATGATAATTAACTGTTGGTTGATTATTATCTACCGGAGTGTAAGTTTACATTTTCATTTTAATTAATGATTACATTATAGCTAAATCATACAGACATCATATTATTTATTATATGATTATAAGTTTACAGTAGGAAGTTATTGAATCTGGAAATGACGTTCAATATTTCATAAGTTAATGCTGAATTTAATAATTGTCTCAATATTCATTATATTAGATTGAAATAAGGTATGATTAGGTTTTTAAATACTGTACCTGTGAGATGTATTGAAGAAAGTCTATTGAACCATCATTTAATTATTTTATTTGTTTATTTATGTTTTATTTAAAATATTGAAATTAAATATTTATTGTTCATAAAGTTTGTAAATAAAAGTTGATTTATAATTAAACTTACTGTGCCGTTGCTATGTGTCATTCATAACATCAGAAATCATAAACTTTGGATAGAGCATACATTATAGAGCATACATTGAATTACATATTATTGTCTACATGATATAAGAATTTATTAATATTTTGAGAAAACATTAAGATGCTTTTCGTCTTTGGTAGTATATGATTGGTAAGGTACAATAAAATCCCATTTACCTTTTCCATCATTGTGGCTTTGCGTAGTTGATTCTAGTATAAAATACAAATTAATTATTAAACTTGTGAACAGATTTATTCAATAATGATATGATTAAATATATTTACCTAACATTTTTAAATTTTCATTCGTCAATACAATAAGAGTCTCAATGATATATTAAATTATAAAAGAACCCAATTATTCATGTTTATTAATTGCAAAGCTTTACCTGGACTAGCATCTGTCTTAGAAATCATATAGATGATTTAAAATTTCATAATCTTATGTGGTTCCACAAATTACGCTATCTTGTACATGGTCGGCCATAGGGTCGCATACCATAAAAATCGCAAATTGAGGTTTAAGGGTGATAAAATTGCACTTATAATTTGTTTAATATGTTTTATAATAATACTATGATAGGTCTTCGCGGTATACCCTGGCTGCGATCAAATAAATTATAAAAAGTTAGGTTAATTCATTAATTTTGTCTGTAGTAAATTGCCCCAGATGTTGATTGTGGTCTTTTGTGCATAAAATAAATAGTATGATATGCTTTTGGATATAGCTCTTAATAGCTGATAATGTGCAATGAGAGTTGATCAGTGACCAAGGTTGTAATTCCTAGTGCACTTACGTTACGTAGTTGAGATTACACAATTTACGGTTACAATTTATAGTGCCGCAACAAGTACGGCATGATGATGGGTAGTTGGAGGGGTGATGGAAGGTTGGTTACCACCTTTGTGAGCCATCAGGGTGGACGGCTCCGGGGATTTTGGTTACAATATATATATGAAAAACAAAAAACACAAGTTAAAAACTTGCATACACTTGTGGTGTTTTTGGTATAACGCCATTTATTGTCATATATATATATATATATATGCTATTAAAGATAACTTTAGCTTATTATTTATTTATATAATTATTCACAGAGGCAAAACTCTCCATACAGTAGCACCACTCTGTGCAACCAGAATAATCAATGGATGCAGGAAGGTTTGTGCATAAAATCCCTATATAGTGCATACTCATCCAATATTCCCAGCATAAAGAATGGTGATCATTTGATATTTAGTAATTACATAATTATTGTTGTTTTTATTATATACTTGTATATTGATTGGAATCTGACGTTAGGCTCTAGGATCATTCAAATAAGTTTCTTGGTAACTGTGATTATTATAAATTTGTCAATTCACTTTTTGGTTTGATAAGCTCTTGTATTACGGATGTCTAAATAGACCCTTCTTAACATTGCATATAATATTTGGTAATGCATAATAATGTGTTTCGTGGGATTCAATCTCTAATTTTCTATTTACAAGATAAGTTTAGTATGTTTTGAATGTGGTTGATTCATTTTTCACTGCTGATTAGAATATAATTTTCTTAATTTATATATTTTAATTTTTCCACATCTGTATAGTGATTGGGATATGATGCTTGATGCCAGAAATTATTAAGTGCATTTTCTGTTGTTGAGTTATTATTTAAAAAAACTTTCTTCGCATTAATACTTTATAATAATTACAGTTATTTACATAATTCCGTTGCTTGATTAGCCATTCTATTAAATATATTTGTGTGTATTATATATATATATTGTACCATTTATTTATATAAGGTACAAATATACATATTGGCATTTGGTAAAAGCTAAAAAAAAAAGAGTAAACTTAATTTTTTTTTATTGGTATAATTTATTTTTTTAAAAAACGTACAGTGAAAATTAAAATTGTCTTTCATATTTTTTTTTATGTGATTAAAAATAAAAGTTAAAATTGGAGAGAACAAAAGACACACAAATTACTAATCCAGATAAATTAAAATAATTCCAAAAGTAAAAAGGTAAAAGAAAAATATTTTAGCTAATTAAAGATGGCCAAAAAACTTGATAAAAAAGAGAACTTTATAACGTAAATTTTATAAAGAATGTACAAGATTATCAACGTATATTTTTACAAACAAAAGATATGAACAGAAGTCTAAAAACTAGACTTCTAGTATAAAAAGGCAGAGACCAGTTTGATTAACATCTTGGTTTGTGTGTATTTCTTTTGGTTGGTCTTGGATTAAACAATCTAAGACCACTCCACAATGAACTAATTATTCATGCGGGAGTAGGCCGAAGCTTTATCTGACATCGTTACTGATGGACACCAGAGAAGGTTACATGACTAGCTTATAGAATCAGCACCAGGATCAGCTTATAACCAATGGCTGAGATCATTCTAACTCAAAAACACTATGCATAGTAAGCTACAATCTTCATGAATTCACAAAACTTACCAGTAAGCTATGACTCATTATTATTCCCGATTGTGACTAAATTGTCAACAAACCATTTTGCAAACAACTCGTAAAAATATACATATAATAGGACCCCAATAGAGACTTTAATTTTTCTGTTCAAGAGACTTTTATTTATCCAAGACCTTTTTTAATTGTGAAACTGTTGTTTTTTATTAATGTATTCATGTTTAGATTAATGTGCATGTGTTCTTTCCAATTTATTTAATTAGTAATTTCTTTATTTTAATTTGTTAGAATAAAAATATTTAGTTCTAATACCAACTTTTCATTTGTACATTATTAATAATGGTTATTAATTATTATTAAATTTATTAATATTAGTTTATTGATATTTAAAAATATAATTTACCTTTGCCAATATGTTTAATAAGTTCCAATAATAATAATATTTAGGAAATAATTCTAATTCATGGTAAAATATAATACTGTCTTTTGAAAACATATTTTCCTTTTAATTTATAATTTGCGAGATGTTATTTGACGATTTCAGTGGGTTCTTATAGAATCCTGGTGCCTTTCAAATAAATTAAAAACTGATTTTGTCGATAACATAAATTGTAACAATTACTAGGTAGAGTTGATCAGGAAAGATAGTTATGTTTTTTAAAAATAGAAATACAACTTTCTTTTTGCATAACTTGATCAACTTGTGCATTTTATAGGTGTAACAAAAAACTAGTCAGGTGGACAAAATGTTTCAATGGCTACCCGACTCGGGCTTCGATACAAAAAAAACCACAACCTGAGATAAGTTGTAATGATAAAGAATGTTACAATGATGACCCAAAAACCTCATAGCCGGAAAATAAATAGTAGTTTTTTTTAAAAAAAAATTATAGAAGCTAACTAACTAATTAAACCTTGATTATTAAAATATAAAAAAAATATTTTTTTAATATGACTTACAGAAAGAAAAAATATATGTATCTTTTTTTGATATGTCTAAAAAAAAAAAAACACGATCGTGGCTGATGTAGTCGTATGTCACAAGTATTTGACCGGGTAGGTGGTTACTGAAGAGGGAAAAAAGCATAACCCTAAGTCCTAGTACACAGTATATAACATAAGACCATCTTTAAATGCTTATCAGTCTATTTCTAGCAGAGATCCTGATAAATGGGGAGGATGGACCAAGTTGCCATGAGCCTATAAGACTCAAAATGATGAGCAATCCTCGTATGTGCATATAATTTGGGCTTCTTATTGTTACTATTACACTTAACCAGAAAGGACACAGATGAATGTGGAAATATTTTGCATTCCCGTTGTATTACACCTAAATGTGGGCGTTAAAGCCAAACGTCACTTGTGAATGAATCTACAAAATATATCAGCATGCTAATACAAAAAAACAACAACACACGAATACGAATTAAAAAAAAAAACTTAAGAATAAAATTAGTGTAAACCTCAATTTTATTCTCATTTCCTGGCCCCGCTGGTATGTACCATTTATTTATATATGGTACAAATTTACATATTGGCATTTGGTAAAAGCTAAAAAAAAAAAAAGAGTAAACTTAATTTTTTTTTATTGGTATAATTTATTTTTTTAAAAAACGTACAGTGAAAATTAAAATTGTCTTTCGTATTTTTTTTTATGTAATTAAAAATAAAAGTTAAATTTGGAGAGAACAAAAGACACAGAAATTACTAATCCAGATAAATTAAAATAATTCCAAAAGTAAAAAGCTAAAAAAAAAATATTTTAGCTAATTAAAGATGGCCGAAAAACGGTTGATAAAAAAGAGAACTTTATAATGTAAATTTTATGAAGAATGTACAAGATTATCAATGTATATTTTGACAAACAAAAGATATGCACAGAAGTCTGAAAACTGGACCTCTAGTATAAAAAGGCAGAGACCAGTTTGAGGAACAGCTTGGTTCGTCTGTATTTCTTTTGGTTAGTTTCGGATTAAACAATCTAAGACCACTCCACAATGAACTAATTATTCATGCAGGAGTAGGCCGGAACTTTAGCTGAAATCGTTATTGATGGACACCAGAGAAGCTTACGCGACTAGCCTATAAAATCAGCACCAAGATCAACTTATAACCAATGGCCGAGCTCATTCTAACTCAAAAAACTATGCATAGTAAGCTACAATCTTTGTGAATTCACAAAACTTACCGATAAGCTATGACTCATTATTATTCCCGATTGTGACTAAATTGTCGACAAACCATTTTGCAAACAACTCGTAAAAATATACGTATAATAGGACCCCGATAGAGACTTTAATTTTTCTGTTCAAGATACTTTTATTTGTCCAAGACCTTTTTTAATTGTGAAACTTATTTTTATTAATGTATTCATGTTTGGATTAACGTGCGTGTGTTCTCTCCAATTTATTTAATTAGTAATTTCTCTATTTTAATTTGTTAGAATAAAAATATTTATTTCTAATACCAACTTTTCATTTATACGTTATTAATAATGGTTATTAATTATTATTAAATTTATTAATATTAGTTTATTGATATTTAAAAATATAATTTACCTTTGCCAATATGTTTAATAAGTTCCAATAATAATAATATTTAGGAAATAATTCTAATTCACGGTAAAATATAATACCGTCTTTTGAAAACATCTTTTCCTTTTAATTTATAATTTGCGAGATGTTATTTGACGATTTCAGTGGGTTCTTATAGAATCTTAGCACCTTTCAAATAAATTAAAAACCGATTTCGTCGATAACGCACAATTTATAAAGCATATAGAGGCCTAGCAAAACGGAAAACATTTCAATATATATATATAAGCGTTTACTATTATCTAAAATAAGACCCCTTATTTTTTTGTTAAAACATTAAGGAAAACTAAGCATGCAAGATTCCTAATATCCACTGTGATATTCTTGTCTTTGCAGCTGTTATAACTATGTGATTATTTATATGGTGAATGGACATGGATGGACTGTTCATCAAAATATATTAAGCAATGTGAGATTTTAGTGACTTGCTTACTTCTGAGTTTAAAATCAAGAAATACCAGGTTTCTCTCATTTGCTTGATAATCTGTCAGTTGAGTTATTTTTAAAAGTAGGTTGAACATGTATGTGTGTGAAATATATTTTTATTAGATATTTATAATCAGGATTGGCAAAACTAAATTATGGCCCATATTTACAGGAGATTGTAAAGACACCAACCAAGACAGTGGTTTGTGGTTGATTGTAAAGAATGTTAATATTTTTTTAATTGCATACATATCCAGTCATTGAATGATGAACTTTTATATAGATACCTATTATTGCTCCCATTTTAAATGAAGGATGATGACACAAATTGTAAGGAGAACTACATAAAATTAAAAAAAAACATTGTTGGACTTTGTGAAGTTAGAAGAAAAGTTAGAGATAATTGATTTCAAGAGTAATCATTGCTTTACTATAAAGGTAAAAATAATGGAAGCCCATTGGAGATGAAAGCCATTATAAATAAAAAAATCAAAATTGTTATTCTGAAAATTGATATATATATATATATATATCAAATTAATGGAAAATATCAAATTCACATAAGTCAGGTTTATGTGCCAACATGAGGGTTGAAGAAGTAAAAAATGTTCATAAATGATTTTTATTAGATCAAACAACATTTTAAAATTATGGGTATATTTTGATGCTAGAATTTCTAAGAAAGTGAAAGTTGAAAATACTGTAGATAAACTTAACTAGGGTGATAAATTGAGAGTGGATAGTGATAGTTACAGTAAAAAAACCTAACTATTATGAATTCCTTCTTTGAGAAAAAAATGAACACAAAGCATCCAAAGGAAGGTATGACAGAATTCATCATGTTTTGACAACAGAAAAGATGTATTTCAAAATTGTAATATTTTTAATAGATACGACAGAATTATAAATTAGTGAGATATAAGATACATGTTAATGCAAAACTAGAGAAACAAAATTTATTAAGAAAGATAATGTTAAACAGCCAAAACTCTCCATACAGTAGTGCCACTCAATGCAAGCCAGAGTAATCAATGGATGCCAGAAGGCTTGTGCATAAAATCCCTATCTAATGCCTACTCATCCAATATCCCGAGACTAGTTTCTAGCTTGTGGCTTTCGTCTGGCTTACACTGAGAGGCACTACTATATGGAGAGTTTTGCCTGTCTTAATAATAGTTATGAGCAAGCATAAGAAATTGTGATCATGTGATGTTTAGTGGTTTAAAAATAATATTAACAATTGAAACTTCTACTCTTCAGAATAATTCCTACAAATTTAAATTTGAACTTGAAAATCATGTAAAATATTAATAGACTTTGCAAATGGTTTAAACTTGATTAAAACTAATAAGAAGACAGCTGATATTTTGTTAGAAATTGCAAGAAAGTTAGCTGAGTATTAAAAAACAACAATTTACAAGTAAATTTTCTACTTAGACACCCAATGTATGAGGAAAGGAAGAAATATGAAAAATTGTAAAAAAAATCTGCTAAAAAAATTGTTAAGCATTGGTGGTCGAGAGGTCAGCGACAGCTGCTTGAAAAGCAGCTGTCCCGGGTTAGTGGGCTCACTTCCTGGCTGATGCTATGACACATGAGAGAAAAAAATTGAATATCCTGAATTTTGTAAAGTGATATAAAAAAGAGTTAATGATATAAAAAATAAAATTGTGAATGGGAAAGGAAAGCTATAGAAGATGTTAAAAGCCTAAAATAATATTTTTATATTGAAAAGAAAGTTGTTTCAGCAGTATGAAGAAAAGAATCAACTATTATCAAGAAGAAAGTGATATAAAATATGTAGAAAAAATCTATAAAGAATTATATAGTAATAAAATACAAGAAAATAAAGTATTTTCTACAATTACTATATCTTTGTTATTTCCAATTATTTTTACTGAAAAGGTAAGCCATGTGATTTAATCTACGAAGAAGTGAAAATTTTCAAAAAGTAATTTATTAGTGATAAATTAAAACAAGGAATTAAAAAAAAATGTTTGCAAAACTGTATACTAAATCTTTAAATGATAAGGAATGTACGGACATTTGAAATAATGCAGTAATAATATTTATGTTTAAGAAAAATGGTGAGAAGATATTAGAAATTATAGACCTATTAGTCTTCTATCAGTCTGTACAAGATCTTTATAAAGACAATTACAATTCATGTTTACAGACATATCACCCTTCTATTAGTTCTATGCAAGATCTATATAAAGGTAATTCATCTGCAGTAAAATAATCAATAGAGCAAGCTGGATTTAAAAGTAGTTTTAACAAAATAGATTATAACCAAGTATTGAGAAAAACTATAGAAATATCTATGAATATGCGTTGCCATTATGCTTTCAATTTGTAGATTATGAAAAGACATTTATTCTATAAGAATTTTTAGTAATTAAAACATTGGATAATCAGGATAGATTCAGGATATTGTCATAATCTGAATAATAATTATCAAAATGCATGAATTGCAATGATTATGTTATATGGTAAAACTAAAAAATATCAACATTGAGAAGGGTGTAAGACAGAGATATTATATTTAAAAGCTGTTTACAGTAATTGCACTAGAAGTATTTATGGATTAAAATGGATAGTTAAGATAGTAAAAGTAAAAGATTTTTTTAAGTTATCTAGATTTTGTAGAGGTTATCAAATGAAAGTTTAAGAAAACGGAGCAAAAGATATATGATAAAAAGACTAAAGTAATATTCAATGGATTTTCTCAGAAGAAAAATATAAACATTGGTAATGATGAATTAGAAGAAGTTGACAACTAAAAATACCTGGTCGTATTATTAATATAGATGGAAACATAAGGGATGAAGTTAAGCATAGAATTAAATTAGGATGGACTGCTTTTGATGGAAATAACTTAATTTGAAAAGAAAATATGCCTATGGGAAAGTTTTTAATAGATGTGTTATTAATTATTATTTATGGATCTAAGACAGACAATTACACAACAATTCAGAGACTTTAAACTACTCAATAAAATGTGTAGATATAATAAGTAGAAATAACAAAAAGAGATCAGCAACAAAATATGTAGATGAGAGAATAAACATGTATTATTTACATCATTAAAAAAATTAAGTTAATAAAGAATGAGCGATTGAAATGGTTAAATTGAATATCAAGAGATAGGAAAAGATTTAGAATACCCTCGATATAAGATGGATGAATG
The DNA here is from genome assembly GCA_028023455.1 of Epiperipatus broadwayi. Lineage (NCBI taxonomy): Eukaryota > Metazoa > Onychophora > Udeonychophora > Euonychophora > Peripatidae > Epiperipatus > Epiperipatus broadwayi. Next base: position 125,304 of record JAQFVV010006655.1, on the reverse strand, counting down.
AAATAAGAAAGTTTTGGTGTGATATGGAGAACAGAGGCAAGGGATCAGAAAAATTGAATTAGACTTGAAAATATGTTTATCTTATATTGGATCATTGAAAATGATAGATGATTGATGAAGTTTTTATTAAGAAATTCTTCAATGTAAGTTATTGCAATTTCAAAAGTTTAAAAAGATTATCTCCATTTAAAAATTACTTGTAGTAGTTATTGTTTCTAAAAAAAAATTGTGCAGCGCTGGTGGCCTAGCGGTTAGCGTAGCTGCCTTCCAAGCACGGGTTCGTTTTCCGGTCAACGCTTTGACATATATATAAATCAAAGACAATCTATTTTTAATTATTCAACAATTATAAGGGTTTCTAAACAGAATGTTTCAGATTTATTATTTTGTTGTAGTGCAAGTCCATATTATATGTTTTTGATATTTAATTTAAAAGAATTATCTAGATTTAGATACAGCCATAGTTAAAAGCGAATAGCAGAAGACTCAATTCAGTGGTAGTTCTGTGGGTGGTTCTAGGATAAGATATCACAATCTATTTCAATTGCTGTGTTGTTTCGTAGTGCTTTTTTTATTTGGCACCATTTGATTACTATATTTTACGGTTATTATAATTAAAGATTTGTTTCATGTACCAAGTAAGTGAGTTTGATTACTTAAAATGATATATTAATGAATTTTCTGGATGTATATATTAGCAGTTACAGACAAATGATATTAAGTTTTTCATTGTTATTGAATTGTTTATTTTACTAAATGCTTTGTTTCTAGACTAATAATGTAATATATATTTTTCAATTGTTTTGTTTTTTGTGGCTGGCATTCAATTTGTTGAGTCTAGTCATAATTTTATAACATTAAAATATAATGAAAAAAAAAAAGTTGAAATAAAATCTTTTTAACACATGCAATACCCATTTTAATTATAATAAAAACTCATTTTAATTGAAATCAACGCTTTTTAAAGGAACATACTAATAGTGTTTATCACTTAATTCGTTAAAATTGCACGCAGCTGATTATAGTTTTGTAATTTGAGATTACACATACATACAACCACTGTTCGCAAACGAATATGATCATTCCACACACGCACACACACACACACAAACAGCTCTAGAGATGAATTTTCTAATATGCACAAACCACTGTGAGAACCACTGTTGTACTAACATATAGAATATGCTTGTCAATTTTTCTGCTTGTTCGATATGTTGCGATGCTTTCTTTTAGTTTCTTTAGCAGAAAACCAAACTTTTTTTTCTGAAATATATCTAATTACAGCCTTCTAACATATTCTAATCTCTGGAATATCTTACCAATGGAAACAATCAACAATACATTTCTGTGAAAATTCTCTGAGATTCCTTATAGTGCAAACAGGATCTATCTCTTCCACAAATATGCAAGTTTTCAAGCGTTGGTGGTCGAGAGGTCAGCACAGCTGCCTTACAAGCAGTTGTCGTGGGTTAACGGGTTTTCTTCCTGGCCGATGCTATGACACATGAAAAAAAAAAGCTCAAGTTCATCATAAAACATCTTTTAGAAAATCTTGCATTAATTATTTGTTTTCAATATCCAATAAAATGGCGTGATTTTAAAATATTTGACTACATATTCACATTCAAATTAAAGAACAAATTGATTGGTTTTATGTTCTTGTCATTATATTATTATAATCTTGTCATTGTATTTTTAAAATTTTGCAGGCATTCTTAAATGAAGCTCTTGTAATGTTTTTATATTGCTTTAATAAGTTTTATAAGTCTCACAACCATACAATAAATTAAATATGATAACAATACAATATATAACTTAGTTGCAGTAACTATTTCTCTCTGATGAAATATCCTATCTTTAAACTTGCTAGAAGCAACAGGACATAGAAGTATGTGATGCACTTCAAACTCTAATGTACTTTCTATTTATAAATCTACATTCTCAAGTTGATGGACATCTAAACTGAAACTTTCTGATAATTTTTCTTATTAACTTAAGATTTTTGAATATTAATTATTAAATGGAAGTCATTAAATGCTGCATTTAAAGCATTAAATATATTCTGCAAATCGTCTTTAAACTTGGTAAAAATTAGCACAATCATGAGCATATTGTAAATTTAGAATCCCCCCTCCCCTCAAAAAAAGAAACAAAACAAAAAACAACAAAACAAAACAAAAAAAAATTATTGTCTTCACTTTTAATGAATTCAAATTAAAAATTCCACCATTAAACCTGTATCATAACTTAATCCTGTTTGATTAAATGACCTATAACAATTCCAAAGACCACTGTTGAAAAAATTGAAAATAGTGTTGGAGCATTTAACTATCTCAGATTTTCTATTTGATAAAATGAAGAAGTTGTATAATACGAATGAATTTTGCTGGACAACTAACTAATTTCAAATTCATATATTCTATGAACTGAATCAAATGCCTTGACCAAATCAATAAATTTAAGATAAATCACTCCACTGTTCCTGACATTTTTCTTGCATTTATCTGGTTACCAAAAGTATGTTTATAGTAGCTCTTCATTCTTTAAAAACAAACCGTTCATCTATGATTAGAAGCAATCTCTTCAACAAAATTTTTGAAAGGACTTTTACTATGTTGGATAGGAAAAACAACATTACCCAATAATTACTGCAATTTTGAGTATTCCCTTTGTATTTAAAAATTGACTTTGAGATTGAATGGCATTACTTCATGGGTCCATGCATTTCTTAAAGAAAAATCCATATTTTTGAAACTTAATATATCATAACTGTACTTCAAAACTTCCTCATATATTTTATCAGGACCTGCCATTTTTCCATTTTTAATATTGAAATAAATTGAGCTACTGCTGAAACTCACTGCACTTGTTAAAATACCCATCCGACAGCCAATCAACTATCTGCACTTTGCAAATTAAAATGTTATTTACATTTTTAATGGACGGTTGAAGAATTGAAGTGCATAGTAGATTTGAGCCTTCCATTAAAGTATGAAGATTGTCTATCTTAATATATATCTGAGCACTTATAGTATATATGTGTGGGAGATGATAATCTGGACCAACTGATGATTGCTGGTTTAGCATGAAATACGTATATTGGTGATTATTTATCTTTTCAGCATATATGTGCTTGAGAGTATCAGTGTTATTAGATAGAGTGGAGAGTGATGGGTTATCTGAAAGTCTGTGCTCATATACCCTATATTACATATATAGATACAGGTATATAATAAGCCTGTGTTTCAGTTATTACATTGTAGAGGGGTCTGCCCAACCTTGCATATATATTAAATGGATTATGTCTTGTACATGTGGGGTTCAGATTGATCTTAGGTCAACATGGGTGTGACAAGAATCTCAGCCTCAGGGTGGCCTTTGAGCATCCCATCATCCGATTTTCAATTGGATGGACGGTTAAAGAGTTGGAGTGCATAGTAGATTCGAGCATGTCCATTAAAGTATGAAGATTGTCTATCTTAATATATATCTGAACACTTATAGTATATATGTGTGGGAGATGATAATCTGGACCAACTGATGATTGCTGGTTTAGCATGAAATACGTATATTGGTGATTATTTATCTTTTCAGCATATATGTGCTTGAGTGGATCAGTGTTATTAGATAGAGTGAAGAGTGATGGGTCATCTGAAAGTCTGTGCTCATATACCCTATATTACATATATAGATACAGGTATATAATAAGCCTGTGTTTCAGTTATTATAATATTAAAAACAGCAAGTTATCATCTCAATTCTTGTATCATTATTCAAAAGATGATCAAAATATTCCTTTCACCAGTTTATAATATTATTGTCATCATATAACACAATTTCTGATATCATTTATCATGTCCATATATTAATTTTAATGCATTAAAAAGATCTATAAATGACCATGATAAGAGAATGTCTATAACTGGTTTTGCAGTTTTAATCTATCAATCATTTTAAGCTTCTTCTCAGTTATTTAATTTCTGCTTTCAGATGTTTATATTTACTGTGAAGTTCCATCTTTAATATAGTTTTTTATCAAACAGAAAATGTCATCTTTCTTTGTAATCAAGTCACTAATAATAATCACAAGATCACTAGTAATAAGAATTTGTCATAAAATCGGTTGTGATTTTTTTCTAGTGATCCCAAGAATAAATTTACATATATCCATAACACTATTCTTGAACAGAATTTTTGTATCAGTATTATGACAATGTTATCTTAATTAGAAATTTTAATGTTTAATAGCTAACGATTTTAGTATATATATATATATTTTGTGAATATATATATATATATATATACATATATAGATATATATATATATATATATATATATATATATATATATATTTCTGAAGAACTGAATATTATATATTTTGTGAATATGATTGCAATAATATATACTTTATACTGCATTTATCATTTTAATCTTTGAGTGTACTAATTTGTTTTTAATGGGTCGAAGCATCAGTCAGAAAGTGAACCCTGGGACAACTGTTTGTAAGGCAGAAGGGCTAACCACTCAACGACCAATGCTTGGCAGGAACTCTTCTTATATTGTGATTTCTAAATGTAATATAATCTTTTAAATGCCATTGTTTTAAACATGGACACATTCATGTCCTTTTATAATAGTTTTTCTGCATAAGCAAAAGGTTTTGATAATAAATCCATATGTTGTGCAAAAGTTCAAAAAATAAACTATTAGTATTTGCAGCACCATTATCATTATGTCCAACAACTTTGACCTTTTAATGGTCTTGCTCTAATAATGCTATCTGACAAGAAATAAAAGCTTTTTTGCCTGAGTGTAACATTGGAGTATTTAACATCATTAGTCTTTCAGTGCCTGAGCGTAACATTGGAGTATAAAATGTGTGCAAGGCAAGATTTAACATCATTAGTCTTTCAGTGATGCTACAAGGAATTCCAGGAATAGAAGATATTAAATTAGATTTAACACCAAATTCAATACCATTCATTCTCCTTTACAGACTGAATTGCCTTTACAAAAAAACTTGTAGTCATCTTACTGTTTCATTAAATTTCACTCTTATGGAAGACAAGAATCACTAACAGTAGCTATCTATACATGTTAAATTTTGACAGTTCCTTATCTTTGAAAAATTTATAAGTAAAAATTTCACATTTCTTTTTTACCAATACCACTGTTAGTAATATTATTTTTTATCACTTATTGAGTAATCCACTGGACATAAACACCTAACCAGAGGGTATAAGGCAAATCAGTTTCAATCATATTTTCTGAGTTTTTTTCCTCTTCTATGATAAGTAAGGTATTCTTAAATAGAGCAACCTAATCTTTTCAGCTGAAATCCATTTCTCAAATCCAGTTCTAAACCAACTCATACCCCATCAAGCAAAGATTTCAATCAACTAAGTTGGATAACTTACTAAACCCAATTTGTCTTTACTTACTTCATACATGAGAGCTCAAACTAAAAAAATTAAAAAGAAATTTGAAGTCAGAAATGCTGTATGTGTAGATCTACACACAGACACATACACTGTGATTCCATTGTCTCAGAATAGAGAGATGACCAGAGACTTACAATGATCAAACCCTACTGAAGAAGAAAAACAAGGGGAGAGGATGACTATATTGAAAACAGTATCTAGACTTTGATGAAACCATCATTCTAGTCTACAAGTCCACAGAGGAGACTTTTGTTTAGAGACTGTTGTATTTAGTATTTACCATTCTAAAGGCTTTTCTACATCCTATCACCTGTGAAACCTATTAATAGCCTAAGTATAGCATCTGATAATTTGAGATTATTTCGAAGCAGAAATTTTTTTTACACGTTATTTTTAATATATACAAAAGTTATTTTGAAAACAAAAAAAAAAAACTTTTTTTAAAAAAAAGATATATTAATTTTATAGTGTTTATTTTATAGGTGAATTTTCATGAATTTAAAGATGTAAGTATTGAAAGGTTAATCACTTTTTAAATATTTTCTTATCTACATAAATATTAGTTATGATGTAACCAGGTAAATACCCAATTAAAATTGGTGTTGCAAATTGAAATTATAGCCTTTACCAACAATATCATCTAGTCATCTATTACTTCTACTAGATTACATCATTTAGTTTGAAATGCTAATTTACAATTAGTTGTTGGTTATTCCATAATTGAAATTAATCTAAAAAAAAAAAAACTTACAAAAATTGTTATACTTTTAATATTTATATTTATAAGTGACTGACAATCTCCTAATTATATATATATATATATATGAGAGTGACTTATTTATTTATGAAAATATTTAAGAAATTTTTGGTGCTTTTATAGTTTTACAAATAAATAGAAATTATGTCTGACTTAACATCTTTATATTATATAGAATAATAAACTAAACATGGTATCAGTTTTGCTTTATAAATATGTGAGACCACTACTACTACTAAATAACCTTATCATAGTTCAGCATATATCTTATTAAATAATTCCAATCTTCTTACATCTTCAAGCAAATAATGTTTATTATTATTACAGTTTCGACCGTTCCTCACAGTCTTATTCAGATCTACAAAAATTCAAATATTATAACAATACAACCAAAACTTATATAATACATCAATAAATTATATATATAACTTGATACTAAAAGGAAATATGCCTATGTGTTTGAAAAGGAAGTTTTTTAATAAATGTGTTTGACCAGTTCTTACTTATGGATCTGAGACTGGGGCACTTAATAGAAGAACAATACAGAGACTTCAGACCACTCAATGAAGTATGGAGAGATGCATGTTGGGAGTAACAAGAATGAATCAAAAACATAATATATGGGTAAGAGAACAAACAGGTGTTACTGACATTAAAAGACTAAAGTGGAGTTGGGCTGGACATATTGCTAAAAATGATGATAATAGATGGACAATTGAAATCTTAAACTGGATTCCAAAAGATTGTAAAAGACCCAGAAAGTGACTACATGTGAGATGGATAGATAAAAAAAAGTGTGTAGGGGTGATGTGAAGAAATGAAGCTAAAGATTGGAGAAGATGGATTGAACTTGGAGAGACCTTCATCCTGTAGTGGATTGATAATGATTGATGATGATGAAATTATCAATCAATTTTATACATATAATAATACTCTTAATCACTATACATCATTTATTATATTACATTACTGAAGAAGAAGAAGAAGAAGAAGGAAGAAGTATTTATAGAATTATATAGTTTGGCATAATTGATACAGCATACAATTTGGAATCAGGAGATTTCAGGATTAATTCTGGCATTTGCAGGTTTCTTGCTCAAACTTCTTATGAATTCCCAAGCAATAAAGTCATATATCTCTTTTTTAGCTGAAATTTATCTACAAAAAACATATGGAAAAATATTGTTGATGTTTTAATATCATCATCATCATCATCATCAACCATTATCAATACACTGCAGGATGAAGGTCTCACCAAGTTCAATCCATCTTCTCTGATCTTTGGCTTCTCTTCTGCACATCACCCATGCATACTTTCTTATTTCATCTTTCCATCTTACATATGATCTCTTTCTGGGTCTTTTACAATCTCTTCCATTTATTATTACATTTTCTCACAGTGCTTTATGAGTATTATAAAGTTGCAAATAAAGCATGTTAGATAGTATAATATAAATAAATCAAAGTGATATCAAATTTTCAAAGTTTTAATTTTAATATTTTGTCAGTAACCATATAATGAAAAAAAAAATCTAATCCTGCATGATATATGTTTAACCATTGTTCATTTCAACTACTTTAATACTTTAAAAGACAACTAATCTCAACATGATTTTATATATATATATATATTAACAGGGTTTATTTAAATTTCTAGGAATTTAAAATTTTCAATTTTTTTAGTCCAAGTATCAGTTTTCTAGTCTATCTTAAGATTTTAGATGATAACAAAATGTGGATTTCACTGTTTATTTATAGAGATTGTTATGAAGGGATGAATATTTCTGGTGTAGGTAAACTTGGACTGCCATCATGTGATTGTTTTATAAATATATAAAACAACTTATTAATGTAAGCATTAAATTATAATATTATATGAATAAATACACCATAGAAAAAAAAAAGAAAAGCAATTCTAATAGATAGACAATATGGTAATATAGTCTACATACTTTTGGGAAGATCACATAACATCTCTTTTTACCTGCATAAATTCAGTTGATAATAAATACAACATAATCAAAAATATTTCTGCATAAATTTTTATATTATTACTGTTTATTTAGGTTATTTTCCTTTAGTTTTTCAACATTGTGAACATTGGTGAAGTAAAGGCTTTACCTGTTTAATTTTTTAGTTGTAGCTGAGAACACTTTTAGCCAGTTAAGCAAGATTCATAACACTTGTAGGCATCAGAGAAAGTTGTAGTATTTATATGTAAATGATAATTTATTAAAAATTAATGGTTTACACATTTCACTCTTTATACTGTTCTTTTTCATTAATGGTGTGGTTATTGTTAGCAATAAACCAAGCTGCTCATACTTTGCATTTTTGTCATCTCTTTAGGCAGACTATGTTAACATTTACTGGTCAAAAATGTGGCCAATAATCCAGAATATAAATCTATTTTTTTTGTAGCACAAACAACTATCAGTTCACTTTTTTAACCCAATAAATGTAAAAATGATATGCTTTGAAAGAGAGGAGGTTTTCAATCAGACTGCACACTCCTCCATTGTGTCCCTACCTTTCTCAAACTCACCAATGCTCAATTAATCTGCAAATTCAAAAGGTGGTCCCTTGAGGCAAAATTCCTTGATTTCCTCCTCAAAATAAATCTTCACTCCCTTCACACAAATCAGTTTTTGGTCAACTATAGGGGTTTCACCTGACAATAAAACCCTCCAGCACTTCCTACTTAAATGTACATTTCTGCTTGGAGTGAGACATTGTCACCAACTCCTGCCTTTCCTTGCACAGGAATACCATCTTCAACCTACAAGAATCAATAGAAACAGGGATCTTTGCAACTGTTAGATTATCAGTTTTTCTCATCTATGCACTCTGGTTGCTCTGAAGTGCCATTATTTTTGACCAGAGAGTACATTCAGTGAATCAAAAGCTATTGGACCTAATTCACTCTCTCAAAACCAGAGTTGCCAAACTAGCCCCATTTCCACTCCTCACAGACACTTGGGAAATCCTCCAACTCCCAACCTCTCAGCCTCTGTCATAGGACTCAATCATTCAAATGTTTGTGATCCATGTGGTGCTTGCTCAATGAAGACATGCATCTCAGACTGGCCTGAAATACACACTGTTTCCCCTTTCCACTTCCCATTCCCTTTTCACATGTATCCTTCCCCTCTTACCATGTTGCTTCTGAAATTTCAATTTATCATATAATCACTCCCTTGTAAACGTTTTTCTAACTGTATTTGTATCTATTTTTTTTTTTGATGAATAAGCTTTCATCACTGAAAAAAAAAACTTTGTTAATCACTAACAATAATCACACCATTAATAAAAAAGAGAATAATATACAATTTTCCAAAAAGTCAAAAATGTAAATCATTAATTTTAATAAATTAGTGGGTTTTTTTAATGTGTCAAAGCATCAGCCAGGAAGCAAACCCCAGGACAATTGCTTGGAGGCAGCTGTGCTAACCACTCAGTCATCAACACAAGACAATAAATTAGTGTTTACATATAAATACTACAACATTTTCAGATGCCTGTGAGTCCCGTGAATCTGGTTTAACTGGCTTAAATTGCATTCAGCTACAATGAACAAATTAAAGTGGTTATCTTTATTTTGTCAATGTTCATAATGTTGAAAAACTATTACTGCCTAGTTTTGCCATTATCATGATTTATTGTTATAAGTATATAAAGTAAAACAGTCATGGCAACAGGGGAAACATGGAAGAAAAAACATTTCTCATTTGACTTACTAATTATTGGATGTTGATGTTTTTTTATTTATTATTATTTAAATATCAAATGCAAGATATTTTCTCTATAAACTATAAAATGAAATTTTAATTGAAACTGCTTTCATAAAACATATTCAAAAAACACAAACTCATAAATAATAAAAAATTGAATTTGTACAATTTTTCAAAAATGTAACTTATATAAGTACAAAAAGTGTTGTCATATATTTATAAAAGTAGAAATTATTATAAAGTGAAAAAAACTATATATTTTTATATCACATTGCTGAGTATAATTTACAACTAACAATTAATACAATGTACAGGCTTAAACCTGCATTTATATATGTAATATATGCGGGATTCGAACTCAGACTTTCACACGTCCCACTACTCTCAGTGCCATCTCATATTGCTGACCCACCTGATCACACACATGTTGAAAAGATAAATAATCACCAATATGCGTATTTCATGCTAAAACAGCAATCATCAGTTGGTCCAGATTACTATCCTCACACATATATATAATCAGTGCTCAGCTTTATATTAAGATAGCTAATCTTCATACTTTAATGGACAGACTTCAAACTATTCCAACTTACAACTCTTCAGCCTTCCATTTCATTGAAAATACTGATGATGGAATGTTCAAAGCCCTTATTAGTGCCAAGGTTGTCATCATACCCATGTTGACATATTAGTCATTCTGACCCCTCATGTAATATAAGATGGCACTGAGAATAGTGGACGTGTGAAAGTCTGAGTTCGAACTAACAATTAAATAATGTTTACTAAGGCTGTCAGCTCAAGAATATGCGTATAAAAATGCGATAGTAGGCACCTCTACAGGTCTTAATCACAAGCTTACTATCGCATTTTTACATGCATATTCATGCAATTAAGTATTTATATTTGCTGTTTATATTCAAAATTACATGAACATATGCATTTAAATACTATTTTCAAACCACTTTAAAAGAAATGTTAACATATATACCAATCAAAGGTAAATCATTTTCAGACTTCAATGAAGACTTTCAAATTTTAAAATTCTTGCAATTTTAATCATATTGTTTGAAAATAAAAACAACATAATTGATATGCTTTTGTTTATTTAAAATCATTTTGAATTTTAAAATTATAAAAACACAAAATATGAATGCCATCCATATTTATTTAAAAGTCTTCTTATATAGACATATTATAGTTTTTATGAGAGTATAATTTATGCCAAAACGATTTAATTGAACGAAAGAATTGCTATAAGAAAAATCCTTTTAAATTTATCATTAAAACTTTATATGGATTATCTTATTTAAGAACATCAAAATTAGTATTTAAAATCAAAGACATAATATGAAATTTAAAGATATAGGATAATTAATCTATTTAAAAATTCTAATATTTATAAAAAAAAGTTAATAATGAAAAAAATAATCATATATATATAGCTAAAAATTGATTTTGTTTTCATGCTAACATTTAATTAAAATATAAGGCAGAAAAATATTTTTAAAAATGGAACTATATATATACTTGCTATTTATTTATTATTATATTTTTATAATAGACATAATTCAGTACATTCTATCAATATTCTTTCATGAACGATATAGATAGATTTTTTATAATGAACTATCCGACTTTCACACAACCTATAATTCTCAGTGCCATCTTATATTGCTGACTCATCTGATCACACACATGTTGAAAAGATAAATATTCACCAATATCCGTATTTCGTGCTAAACCAGCACTCATTAAAGTATGAAGATTGGTTATCTTAATATAAAGCTGAGTACTAATTGTATATATGTGTGGAGATGGTAATCTGAACCAACTGATGAGTGCTGGTTTAGCACGAAATACGAATATTGGTGATTATTTATCTTTTCAGTATGTGTGTGTGATCAGGTGAGTCAGTAATATAAGATGGCACTGAGAGTTGTAGGTCGTGTGAAAGTCTGAGTTCGAATCCCGCATATATTACACATATAAATGCCGGTGTAAGCCTGTACAATGTATTAAAATAGATGCAGAATATGCACGTACAAATACACACTCAATTTGATTTAAACACGCATTTTAACTATTCTTCACATTAATGCTTTTCGTATTTTTTTATTGTTAAATTGTTTTTTTTTTTAATGTAGATTTTATAATATGTTTTTGATTTAATAACCTAATTAATTTAATGATTAAACGATTATAATTCTTCATGTCGCAGCTCTAATACCACAGTACCGAACTATATATATGTGCATTGAAGCAATATTAAATCTTCACTGTTCTATCTGCTATATTTTCTATTTTATTTTATATACTTTCAAGAACAATCTACGCAGAATATATATCCTTTGGGTTAATAACTAGTTATTCTATTGTCAATTAACAATGATTACAATGTTATTATTATTTAAATACCACTAGGACAATTTATTTAATACTAAAGATTAAGTATTCAAAATCATGACATTATTTGATAAAACTTATTTCCAGTAAAATTAATTGTTTATTACGTATTTAGATATTAGTATATGCAAGGATTCTTATGAAAAAAATTGTTAGGTAAATAAGCTTATTAAAGTATATAATTATTTTGTACATTCAAATTTTAACATCAAATATACCATCCTAGTCGTATTTAAATAAAAATGTCTCTATATTGGGGATTGTTAGTCATTTTAAAGATAGGCGACAAAAAGTAGTCAATGACATATTTTATTTAGTCTAAATTAAAATTAAATGTTTAGCTAATACATTGTTAAGAGCAGAAAAGAGTATATACAAATGACCATTTTATTGATAATCCATTTAACTGTATAGCTATGAAAATCCTATCTACTCACTCATACAATGATATAAAAAATATTAATATAATAAATCAATGATTTCTGAAAACTCTCGATGCTAAGGATGTCATGACCAATTTAAAATGTTAAAGGGGTATTTAATTTCGATTGCTGTTTTCATATCCTGTTATCAAAATTGAAATACATATAGCTAAATGAACATATCTAGTATATAATACAAAATATATTTTGTATTAATATGCTCCAATCTATCTATCTATCTATCTATCTATCTATCTATCTATCTATCTATCTATCTATCTATCTATCTATCTATCCATCTATCCATCTATCCATCTATCTATCTATCTATCTATCTATCTATCTATCTATCTATCTATCTATCTATCTATCTATCTATCTATCTACCCACACATCCACCTACCCACCCACCTACCTACCTACCTATCTATCTATCTATCTATCTATCTATCTATCTATCTATCTATCTATCTGTCTGTCTGTCTGTCTGTCTGTCTGTCTGTCCGTCCCTCCGTCCATCCATCCATCCATCCATCCATCCATCTATCTATCTATCTATCTATCTATCTATCTATCTATCTATCTATCTATCTATCTATCTATCTATCTATCTATCTATCTATCTATCTATCTATCTATCTATCTATCTATCTATCTATCTATCTATCTATCTATCTATCTATCTATCTATCTATCTATCTATCTATCTATCTATCTATCTATCTATCTATCTATCTATCTATCTATCTATCTATCTATCTATCTATCTATCTATCTATCTATACTGAATAATGATAAGGTATGTGTAATGTATTCTGGGCCTATTGATGAGTGGTGGTAGAAGAAATGTGTAACTTGGAGGACATACATTTTTTCATATCTTTGGTCATATATTTATGATTATAACGCTCCACAAGATGTTAACAGGAGATTGAAAACAGTCACTGCTTGCATGTGAGTGGTGTAGTGAAAATTACACTACTGAAATATTATTTTAGCGTTTTAATTTCATATTTTAGGAAGGACTATTTATTTTCTTCAGATGTCTTTATTCATGTTTATTAAGAATGTGTACCTGAGTTGAGATTTTAAACATGTGTCGAAAAGTATTACACATGGAAAAAGAGAAATCAAATGATTTATTCCAAAGCCAAATATATTAATCTTTAAATGAAGAAAAAAGTTGTATCTAGGTTAGAAATAATTTCTAGTTTAACAAATTATTAATAATAATTATTGATGTATATATCAGAAGTAATTGAAGTCAAAATTGTGAGAGCCAGAACATTTAACACTTATAAATCAAATGCGTACATTTGTAATTGATTTAATAAGTAAATAATAATAATAAATGCTTTAACTTTACAAGTCCCTAAGATAGATAGATATTCTTTAATGAAAAAAAAAATATTAAAAGGGAATTATTTTAATAAGTGAAATAAAAAAAAAACATTTAAGATCAATTAAAATGCTATTCTCAGTATACTAATTTAAAATTAAGATATTTCTAAGTTTCCATTTTTATTGACGATACATTTAAACAAATTTCTAAATTCTCCTTTTCTTATGCCAACAATATTCAGTGATTAATTTATTTATCCATTTCCAGAGTTGATTGAGGTAAAGCTTAATGTTTATTTAAACTTTGTTATTCAAATGTTAGAATATATTAAATCTGATGTTTGTGTTAGTTTCTTCGTAATCATTATATAATGAGAATAATGGCAAGGATGAAGAAAACGGGTATTTTTACTGCAAAGAACAAAGTAATACGCTTCTCAAATGCTAATAAAAAATGTATATTTTTATAATAATTTATTTTAAAATGTACTTACTTTTAATTTATGTGATTTGATTTAATGAACATAAACAATTAAAAAAAACAAGATAAATAAGCAACAGTTACTTAAATTAATAGAACAGACATTTACAGCTACTGTACTTAAGTTTAAATAAATAGAAACGAAATTCAAATTCTAGAACGGGTGTTTTCCTATGTATGTGTGTGAAAATATCTTTAAGTGTATCCATCATATATATGTTCAAAATAGTTAATTAAATTATACTGGACTGTGCATTATTATAAAAATATATACCATTATCGAACATTTTGAAGGCATTACAAATTTAAAAAAACCCACTTAATATATTCCAGTATTTACAACACCATTACTTTTCTACATTATTTCAGTAAAATTTGTTATCCACATATCTGTCTCATTTATATTTTCATTCTAGGTCGATCTCTTTCTCTCTTTATATACAGAGAGAGATTTAGAAAAATGTATATAATTAGAGAGGATTTGAATACAGACTTTCTAGATCTCTTCAGCTATTCACTCCATCTTATATAATCGTTACACATGATCACATTACATGTGAAAAAGGTAAATGATCTTTAATATATGTTTTTCGTTCTAAACCCACTCTCATCAATTGGTCCACATTGTTTTTTTTTTTTTTACAAATATATGTAATCAATACTTAGTTTATATTAAGATAAAAAATCTTCAAATTTTAATGAGTAGGCTTCAATCTTCTCCACCCTGCAATCCTTCAGTCATCCATATTATTGAAATTCTGATAGTGGAAGGCTCAAATCCCTTGTTGATGCCAATATTGTTATCATATCTATGATGACTTTGAGTCACTCTGACCCTTCATATATAGGATGTTAATATGTCCATTTAAATATACAGCATAGAGATGGGCAGAATTCAGGCCAAATCTGTAATATTTAAATACAAGTATAATGTATATAGAACTTTAGATGTAATTAGAAAGAATTTTTACACAAATTTTTAAACTTCTTACCCACTCCATCTTACATAACCAATACACATGATCAAAAATATTCAGCCGATGTCTCCCCATCCCTCTCATATATATTTAAATTGACATATTAAGGTCTTATATATGAGGGGTCAGAATGACTCAAAGTCAATGTGGGTACAATAACAATATTGGTATCATCAATGGCTTTGAGCATTCTACCATCAGATTTTCAATAATATGGACAACTGAAGAGTTGGAGGATGGAGAGAATTGAAGCCTATCCATTAAACTTTGGAAATTTGCTATCTTAATATAAACTGAGTATTGATTAGATGTATGTATGGGAGATGATGATGATCTGGATCAACTGTTGAGTGTTGCTTTAGCATATAATACATATATTGGAGATCATTTACCTTTTTCATATGTATATGGTCTTGTGTATCAGTTATATAAGATGGAGTGGATAGCTGAAAGAAGTTTGAAAGTCTGTGTTCAAATCCTCTCTAATTATATCTAAAGTTCAGTAAATACATTATAATTGCATTTAAATAAAAAAAGATTAAATGTTAGATGGATGTATAAATAGGAAGTAAACCAAGGCAATGAATACAGAGTTCTGATTCTTAGAGAATTTTTGACTGTCTTTCATTAAATTAAAAAGTAGTAATAAAAAGTGTTAAGCATGTATTATGAATATAAAAAAGAGCCTTTTTGAAATTTTATATAGGACCCAAAAATTATAGCTATGTTACTATCGATCACATTCTAACATATCTTTTAGATAATCATATGACATGTGCGTATGTGTGTATGGGTATTCTTATATGGTAAAATTTGAGATATCAAAGTTTAAATAAAATAAATGCAGATATCATTTTTAGTGTAAGTTTTGAATCTTTATATAAATTTTAAAAGAAGGAGTTTCAAAATGAAATCCTTATTATAATTTTGCAAGTCCATATCAAAAACTTGCTATTTTTTGGTAATACGCTTTCTCTATTCGCAGCAATATTTTAAATCAAATGAAATAACTTCTAGTAGTCTGGAATGACAAAAGTAAAGAACAAAATGTGCTCAAAAAGCATTTATAAAATATAGAAATAAAAAAAAAATAATAACGAAAAATTTCTCAGAATTTTTAATATGAACTTTTATTTAAATCTTATATAGATATACACTATTTTTTTTATCTTATTTACACATACAAACACATATAATATATTTAGTTAAATAGAGTATTCTTCATTCACTTGCAATAATGCTAAAATATTAAAGCAATCTCCATGTGAATAAATCATATATATACACATATATATGAATGAGCACTAGATGGAGCTTACCAGTAGCTCTAAAAAAGCTTTGTTTAAGCGCCTAAAGAGATAGAATTCAAAAATCTCTATCATTTTTTCTCACCTTCAGACCAGCTAGTTTTAAGCTTATTGGCTCATGTCATTGGAGGGCTGGGATACTAGAAACTAGATTTAAATTACTAACTCTAAAGTCAGCACTTATCAAACACATTTCTATCAATTTGAAAGCATGAATTTATCAGACACGTAAATGTCTTCAAACTCAGCCTAACAAACTAGATAGCTACATGGGTCTGAATTCAGTTTAGTTTCACCATATAGTAAAAGCCTCTGCAATATATAGCATTGCAAAAATCTTCAAAGGTACACTTATAATAATTAAAACAAGTTATAAATTTTGTAACTTGCTTTTAAGCTTGCATTTTATGATCACTAGATGGAGTTTACCAGTAGCTTTAACCAAGCTTTGTTTTTATAAGCACCAAAAGAGATAGAATTAAAAATCTCTATCGTTTTCCCCACCTCCAGACCAGCTAGTTTCGAGCTTATTGGCCCACATCAGTGGAGGGCTGGGATACTAGAAACTAGATCTAAATTACTAACTCTAAAGTCAGCACTTATCAAACCTGTTTCTATCAATTTGAAAGCATGAATATATATATATTGGGTGCAATTTGTAATGTTATAATTGACTATTTATTAGTCAACATTTAGAATAGGTCATATTTAACTGTTTAAAGAGGTTTATTCAAACTTCTTTGTATCAATAATTTCAATCTTTGTGGCCAACTTAATCTTTTGTATCTATATAAGTATATTCATCCATTAATAAATGTGGGCTTCCACCTTTACTGATAAAAGGAGGTTATCCTGATAACAGTTTGGCATTGTTAATTATTATTGATATTGGGATTGTCTAAGTGTTGACTGATTTTTATAATATATATAAAGAGAGAGAGAGAGAGAGAGAGAGAGAGAGAGAGAGGGAGAGAGATAGAGAGAAAGAGAGAAAGAAAAAAGAGAAAAAAGAGAGAACATAAACGAGATTGAAGAAAGAGGTAATGCAGAAATAAAAAAAAAATAAAGGAGAAAGTGAAAGCAAATAAAAAAAGGGAGGGGAAAACAGAGGTAGGTTTTATATGAAACAGAAATTTGCTCAGGAAAAGTATTTTTAAGATGCAAACATGAAAAATATTCAAAAACTAATTATTAAAAAAATTTGATACATATAAATGTAGATTGGCATATTTGTTGAACAAATTAAAATATGATAGAAAATGACATTAAATTTGTTCTACAAAATATAAATTGCCATTAAGGGATACTCTAAATATTTTGGAATTTTATTATTTGTGTACTTAAAGTGATTAATTTAATATAGAAAAATATAAAAGATAGAATGGCTCAAAAATATATTTATTTAAAAAAATGATGGTAGCTAAAATGAAAACACAGTTTGAAAAAAAAAGTTTATAATTAATGTTAGAAACAAAAAGAAATATGAATATTTGAAATAAAAGTAAAATAAATGAAGTCTCAGTAAAAGGAAGACCTTTAAAGGTAAGATTATATCTGCTTTTGGAAAAAATTCTGATAAATAAATAAACTGTATGATCAGCCAGTAAAAAAGGTCATGTGACATTAGAGTATTGAAATCACAGGTTGAGCAAAATATAATTGATCAAATAGATTTTTTTTTTTTAGCTCTGATGGAAATAAAATCTAAAATTAGACCCTTTGAAAAACTATTTAATATTCTACTGGTGGTAAATGTTTTTTATTAGTCATTATGAATTATTGTTTAAAAAATAATTGTGAAATTTTAAATAAAATATATTCCAGTAATTAATATTGTTAAAAACAAAAAAAAAGTAATAACTATTAAATGGAATTAATAAACAATAAAGGTGAAATGATTGCTGCTAGTATTGTTATTTAATCGGAAACTAAATATGTTTATTAAAATAAGATTCAAATTTCATAAAATATGTAAGATTAAAAAGTCTTAGGAATTGAAAACAAATTTGAAATACTTGAATTATTTAATATAATTCTTCCAAGATGTTTAACATTTCTCCTACTCTCCTAGAACTGCCTATATTAAATCTTAAAAAAAAAACCTCTCTCCTGTTTGTTTTTACAATACTTTATTTAACTCTTCTAATACAGTTTTGACTACCTAGCAGCCTTTTTCAGATCTCTTAATAAAATGCTTTCAATTTGTAAACTAAAAGTAGTTAGTTTTTAATTTGAAAGTATATTATTAAAATATCTGAAGAAGGCTGCTAGACAATTGAAAATGTTGTAGGAAAGTTAATAAAGCATTATAAAATGGTCATAGAAGGAGTATAGTTTTTTTTAATAAATAGATGATATGTCTATTTGTTGTAGTTAAAGTATGACTCTATATATTTGAAAAAGAATATTTATTTCTTTAAATTAGTAGAAATTTAAAATAATTATTTTTTTCCAAAAAATATTCTTTAAGCAATGCTTAATTATATTTAATTATAAAAATGTAGCATATAAATATAATACAGATTTTCTAAAAGACAATATTATTGACTGATAAGCTTTTTCTCTTTTACCAAACAGGCAGTCTTATCTCTTAATTTAAATACTATTGTGTAAGAGTTCATATGAAGTATTTTTTTTCAAAGACCATTCCATAATTTTATCTTCTTCAGTTTTATTCTTTTACTTTTATCTATCAAAATTTCTGGCTAATCAGTATAATTGCACAATATATCATGCAACTCCCAAGCACCCTATTGATCTATTAAGAATTCATCCCTTTTCAATTGATCGGAATGTATTCTACTGAGAATCCATAGTAATATTTTATATATAAAAATTAAATTAATAAGCAATTAAGATGATGTTTTTTAAAAAGCAATAAATAACATTACAAACATCAAAATAAACTTGCAATAAACTTATTTTAATTATGTTGAAGTTGATCATAAATCTTATAGTTGAAGGTCATTTCATGTAGATAGATCAAGTTTTTTAATAGTTGTTACTGTAAAAAATTAAATATATATGTTGACAAATCTTCAATCAGTTAAATAAAGTTAAAATTGAACTATTAATTTAGTGATAAACATTTTAGTGGATGAAAAATTAAAAGGTCGATGTGTCTGTTACCTAATAGGAAGCAACTTTTCTATTTGATAATGAAAAGTCCTCTCCCCATAAACAATAAAGGAAAATATTATGGATACTAAACACTTAATATCCAATTTCTAGCTATTTATATAATATTATCAATGGAAAACAATTTTCATTTGAATACTAAAATTAGTCTTAATGTAATAAGTGTAAAGTCTATAAAAATTAAAATAGATTCAGTTGCTATAGTTTTAAGATTCTTTTTTCTTCAATGGTAATGATTGTATCATGTTCTAATTGCATACTTTTTATGGACATTACGTCAAATCTTCATCTAGACATTAGTGTATTTTTCTTTACTTTTTTACATAACAACATTTATATATAGGCACATGCCCCACCACTCTCCACACTATCTCATAACACTGAGACACTTGAACACATATATGTTGAAAAGATAAATAATCACCAATATACATATTTCATGCTAATCCAGCAATCATCAGTTGGTCCAGATTACCATCTCTACACATATATGCTGTAAGTGCTCAGATATATATTAAGATAGCCAATCCTCATACTTTAATGGACAGGCTTCAATCTACTCCACACTCCAACTCTTCAACCATCCATCCAATTGAAAATCTGATGATGAAATGCTCAAAGGCCACCCTGAGGCTGAGATTCTTGTCACACCCATATATTACCATATATATTACATATATAAACACAGGTATATAATAAGCCCGTGTGTTTCAGTTATAACAACATTTATGTAACATTTAACAAACATTATCAGAAGTTTAGATAGATTGGCTACAAGTTATTTAATTAAAAACTTATAAACTTACTTGAAAAGTTGTCACAGTTCTAAAAATATTAAATATTCTAGTCTAGACTTATGCCCTATGTTTTTGAGATGTATTAATGATGATACCATGAATAAGGACCATAAATAACACATAAAATTGTAATTTAGTTGGTGGTAAAATATGAAGATCTTTATGATGAAAAAATATTAAATGTTATCATTCAAATGAAAATAAAAAATGAAATTGTCAGAAAAGAAAATTAAAAGAGAAAATTCAAAATAAAAGTAATAATCAAAAAAATAATAATAATTCTTTACAACAGTTATATAATCAAATAATAATTTTATACATTAAAAATTTTTTTTGCAGCACCTGCTTTGGTGTCCTTTTCAAATGTTATAATCTACTTAACGTTAACAAATCACCTGACATAAAAACATCCAGTGTCCAATAATGGAATTAAAACAAATATAATAATATAAATAATTAAAACAAATCAAAACTCTCATATGTAAATTCAATAATTACAAAACAATTGATTATATCACCACATTATGTTAAACAATATTACATGCATTTTTTTATACATTTATTTATATCAACTTATATAATTTTCCATTCATTTTTAATCAAACAATTATTAACCAAATTTGTAGAAGTCTTATAAATATTCATACACTTAGTCAAATTATTTTTAATATAATATTTTTCATATATTTGCCTTCTTTTTGAATCTTTGATGAAATTTAAATATTTAATACTTTTTGTAGCATCTATTCTATGGCCACATTTCAAGTAGTGAATGTATAATGCAGACCTATCATCTCTTCTTTTAATAGCATTGTTATGTTCTTTGGCTCTTACGTGTAATTATTTTCCAGTGTGCCCAAAATAAATCATTTTACAAATTTCACATGTAATTTTATATACAGTTCTTTTTTTGAACTGTAAATCATCCCTTAACCTATAATTACCTATTAATTGATCAAGATTTTTACTATTTGACCAGCCAATATTTATATTCTCATCAATATAATTTTTATTATACCTTAAAGTATTATTATAAATCCTAGACTAATATGAAAGTTTAATCCATTTCTTACTTGATTCATTATTACCATTATCAATACCATCATTATTCTCAAAAATTTTATCATCTACCATAGATTTTTTAGAAGTAAAAAAAAATTTACTCCTAAAAAAATCTATGTAGCTCTGTAAATGGGGATAATGGTCTTTGCCAGATTACTGTTCCAAGCAGAGCATAAGAAAATCAACAGCATAGAAAATATATCTATGACCATTGATAACACAATGGCTACCATTTTGGCCATGTATTCAGGTGGGTATTATGCCCTGTATGCTAACATGCCACAAGGGAATGAGTATCCAATATGCCTACCCAGATTGCATTGACATAAAACATCTGTATATCTCTCCACCAAAACTGATTGAACTATGAAACAACTAGCCCAAAATTAACAAACTTTAAGTAATATAATCTTACAAATCTATGCAGCCATTTACATCTATTTTAAATTATCAATTTAAGAGAATTTTATGAGAATGGAAATGATATTAAACACATATGTAAAAAATATAATAAATAATTTAAAATTTTAGTCAGATAAGATATTTCTTTTAAAAATTAAGTGACGTTTACTACTTGAAAAAGTTTGTATTACATAATTAAATTTCATAGTTCATTTAAAGCAAAAGTTCACACTTTCCAATGCTGTAGGTTTATTGAAGTCTATCTTTGCAGTCCTTAATACATCACACAACTATGTTCACAGTTCCTTCTATCCCATATTGATTAGGTCTTAGTTGGAGATGAACACATTGCTGGCCAGATTCCAGGAACCATCACTCTGGAGGTCACCTCAGCTTGTACAAATATGGGAAACATAATTTATTCTGTGACCCCTACATTTTGGAGATCTACAATACACATACAAAATATGCTTTAATAACACAATCAGCAAAAGTAATGTAAATCTCCATTTAAAAGTTTTCTTTTTATATCATTTTGAATTCTTATCATATCTTGTCTGGTTCGGTGCTGCTCTCATTGGCGATGATGACTTTTCTCTGTAGACCATGTATTCATTTCCATCATTATTAGCCAGCTTGCTTTAGATTGAGGTAAAGCAGTCTGTCACTGGATGATGCTGACTGTTTCCTAGATATGTAAATAGAGGAATTTGAACACATGATTTGCAGGGTATTCTTCCTCCACTCTATATAAAGCATGTGTGTAGTTATGGGTACTGGTTGCTTGAGATATAGTGGAGCATGAATAGACTGAAAAATTCTGAATTCAAACCCCTCTATTTACATTAAGTGGTAAAGTTATTGAGGTTAGAGATGACATAGTAAGAAGTATGAAAAATATTTACATTTGATTACATATAATAAAAAAATATAAAGCATCATTAAAACAATGAAATAAAAATATTCAAAATAAAGAGTTGAGATATATAATTAAGTTCACAAAGAAGGTAAATGTTCTAAGAAATTAATACAAAATTTTAGATATTTTAAGAGGATCTTGATGAAGAAATAACTAAATTGTTGACAAACTTATAAGTAAACTTTTAATTAGATAAATGATACTGTATTGATATTTAAAAAGGGTGAAAAAATATATTAAAATAATCCGATCAACCAATCTTTTTAATTTCTATTTAAGATATTTATAAAGATCATTAGAAATTAAATATAGAAACTTTGAATTAAACAAATAAAAATAAATTAAACAAGGCAAAACTCTCCATACAGTAGTGCCACCTTGTGCCATCCAGAGAAATCAATGGATGCTAGAAGTTTTGTGCATAAAATCCCTATCTAATGCCTACTCATCCAATATCCCCAGACTAGTTTCTGGCTTGTTTAATAACAATTATGTGCTAGTATAAGATATGGTGATCATGTGATGTTTAGTGGTTTAAAAAATAAATTAGATTTAACATTAGTTATATCATATTATTGGAAAACTAGTGAACTCAAGTTAAAAACTCTGGATTTGATTCTTTATTGAATAAAGCAAAAAATTTCTCTCTTTGGTCAATTATGATCCTCCCTATTGTGTTCAAACTTCCATCTTAGAGTCTCAAACATCTACTAGTTGTAGATTATGAAATACTTAATTCTCTAAGCATTGGTATTGTGTTAAAATTTTCAAGCACCATAATGTAGATTTGCAGGGTCATTAAATTCTGAATAATATTTATTAAAATGCAACAATAATGATTTGACTACAAAGTAACACTAAAGACAAAGGAAATAAAAAAAAACAAAGATTACTCCAAGCATCTGAATTTTACAGATAATACAGATATTTTCCTGGATACTGTTTCAACTCTAATCACCAAAAAACAAAACTAATATTAAAGATAAATAGGAAAAAAAATAATGGGCATCATGTTAAAAAGTAAATGCATTCATCTGTTATGCATAACAATGGCTGAGCAAATACAAACATTTTTGAGCAAGATTACATATTCTTTCAGATAAGAGATCCATAGTCAACCCAATTATATATCCAATTTTGTTTATTAAATAAGTGTCTAGTTATTTTTGACTAATGGTGAGCAAGGACAGAGAGGTACTCAAACCATCAATTGACAAATCCAGTGAGTATTGGTTTTTTTTTCATTGTCTATGGATGAAAAACACTTATAGAGATCTTTTCATGTAGTGGCCTGCTTAAATGCTGTTTTACACTAACTTTTATCTTATTAAAACATTAAAGTAATGCTCTACTTGTTTCAAAAAGAAACAAAAGATAAACAGAATGTAGTGAATTATAAAACATTAACAATTATAAATATCTTATTTAGACTATTAAAATAAATGAAAACATTATGGATAAAATTAATCATATCTTCAAATTTAAAAGAAATATTATTAACAAAACAACATATCTATATGCCTGAATAGAAATATTTTTAATAAACATGTTCTATACAGTGCTTATTTATAAACATGAGACATGACACTTAATGACAGAATAATACCCGCACTGTAGACTGCAAAACCATGTGAATTCATCTGAATATTATTATTAATAAAAGGAATCAAAAACTAGACAGATGGATCACGGGCTGTTTTTACTAAAAGAATTAAGTATCTAAAATAAATCTAGAATAGACATATTACTAAAAGAAATGATGAGAGATGAACATCAGAAATTTTAAACTGATTCTTAAATATTTTTTAAAAAGATATATAAAGTAAACATGCGACATAGCTAAGATTTTACTGACAAAGAGAAAATGAAATTTTAGATTAAAAAGACTGACAAACACTTTAATATATATTTGTTACAAACGGAGCTTTATACTAATTAACATTAATGATGTTGGTTTGTCTGTTATTATATCTTTATTTAAGTGAATTTAAAAAGAATGGGGAAGTATGGAAGTGTTTATTATATCTATAATGATATTACACATGGGAAAGAGAAAGGTGAATAACTCCATGTGTGTGTAAAATAAAAAAAAATCATATATATTAATCTTTAACTGAGGTTTAAAGTTTATATCTGTGCTAGAGATAATCTCTAGTTTCGAAAATGATTAATAACAATCATTATTGTATTTATCTGAAATGGATGGCGTCAAAGTTGTGAATGGAGGAAGTTTGACTATAGTAAATGAAAATGTAACAAGTGTCTAGAACTGTTGTTTATAAAAATTCTAAATTTTTAGAAGTCAAAAATAAAGTCAGTCAAGCGTTGTTAGCCGAAAGGTTAGCACAGCTGTCTTGCAAGCAAGCAGTTGGTTGCAAACGGTTGTTGCTGGTTCGCCTCCCGACCGATGCTATGACATATGAAAAAAAAAAGTCAAATTGTTTTGGAACACCAAAGTGATGGGTGAGGGCAAATCTATGAATTTCGACCTCTAGAAGGGTCCAATATTTTGCCCCCGCATTAAATTATGCAGGAGTTTGTCTTTATAATATTAAAATAATATTTAGTTTTTTTTTTATAGCCTATTATAATAAAGTTGTAATCAAATAAATCAAAATGACTTGACCTTTATTTAATTAACGGGTATATTTACAAAAATATAAAACCAATGAAGTTTGTATTAATTGATTATTATATTTAATAATAAAGTACGTACATTTATAATCATTACAGTCTTAAAAGTTTAACTTATAAATTTTTAATTTACATATTCTTAAAGAAATATTCTGTAAAATGTTTATTTTGGAGATTTTTTGCTTTGTTTTTTCTTATATTTTAATTGGATTTGCATAATTAGTATTTTAAAAACAAATAATTAAATACATATATTTTCTTTTAACAGTTTAATATTTAAAGATTAATTAATTGTGAAATGGATTGTGTTTAAAAATTATTTTTAATCTTCTTTTTTAAACTCTTCAATTAAAACAATTTTATTATAAAACTCATAATTCAATAAATATAGTAGTTAAAGTATTTAGATGCCAGGATTACAACCTGATTTCAAATATAAAATACAACTGGTGGACTAAATTGAAAAAATTTCGAACAAACTAAAGCATTTTTTAAACTGCTAGGTCATAATCAAAGGGGTTAATGATCCAACTGAAAGTAATCAATAAATAAATCTCATTAGAAATTAAAAAATTTATAGAAACATAATAGTTATGAGTCAATTAAACCCAATTTTTTATATAGCAATTGTATTCATTCGATTCCAGTGCTCCATCTATTATAAGTTTGAGTTATCAATAGATACTAAACATTTTAATGCTTAAAACATTACCACATAGTGTTACTCTGTCCATTTGTCCAAGCCAGTTTCTGGTTTATGAACCTTATCTAGACGTAAATATAGTAACCTCTAATATCTAGGATCTATTGATATAAATCCAACATTTATAAAACATTTGCCAACAACAATTAATTACCCAATGATATTAAAAAGGTTAACATTGAGATGTATGTATGACAGGGTGACTCTATATCTCCAAAACTTTCTATACAGTTAAAGCATGCCATCTAGATATTGAAGATGATGTAATTGTCTTAGCAAATAGTGCTTTAGAGCTTCAGGAAATATTGCAAGAGTTATCAAATGAAAGCAAGAAAGAAGGAAAAATAGTAAATGTTAAAATAACTAAATCACTGTTCAATAGATTTTCTCTAAAGAAAAAAAATAATGATTGATGAAGATGAGTTAGAAGAAATTAAGAACTACAAATATCTTGGCCAGATTATTGCTATGAATAAAAACACAATAGATAAAATTAATCATAGAATTAAACTTGATTGAAGGTGCTTTTTGGTAGAAATAACTTAATATGAAAAGGAAATAGAGAGCTAAGACTTGTATGTATAACAGAAAAGCAATATAGAGACTTTCAGACCACTCAATGAACTATGGAGAGATTATGTTAGGAATAATAATAAGAGATTGAAAATAAAATATATCGTTGAGAGAACAAACAGATGTTGCCGATTTTATTGAAATAATTAAGAGAGGAAAATGGAGTTAGGCTGGATATATTTCTAGAAGAGATAATAACAGATGGACAGTTGAAATGTTAAACTAGATTCCAAGAGATTGTAAAAGACCTAGAAAAAGACCACATGTGAGGTGTATCAGTGGAATAAAGACTTGTGCTGGGATAATGTAGAAAAAAGAGGCTAGAGATCAGAGGATTGAACTTAGAGACCTTGGTTGAAAATAATAATGATATATATATATATATATATCACTTGATAGTTATTTTGTTGCTATTAAAGAATAACTGTTACTAAATTACTTAATTAATATAATATAAATTCTGTTGACACTTTAAACAAGAATTATCTTGTTATAGAATTTTTTTCTTTTTAAAGTTACTTCTGATAAAGTTAAATACGGTTTTACCCATTAAAATAATGTAAAACATTTATTCTTTTAAGTACCTAACATGCAAAGTTCATATCTCCAGTTGCATGTAATAAATCAGATATATTTCATAGATTTTACTTTATATTAAATACAAACTTAACCTAAAGTAATGACAGTAAGACATACCTTTGTCATTACAAGATCCTTAAATGTTACATGACAGATATAAACCTTAACATACATTGATATTATAAAGGTAAATAAACTTTTACAAATTAGTTTTTCTTAAAAAAAAACATTAAATAAACAAATGCATATTATTTCATTAGCAGAACTATTTTTCTGTGAGCTGTTTGTCCAGATGAAGAGTTTTCATCAGGTCACATTTTACAAAGCACTGAAAGTAATAAACACATTTTTTTTTTTTCTGATGAAAAGTTTTTTTTTATTTAGCAATTATAATAATAAACATGTAAAGAAAAATATAGTAGAACCGAAGATTAATTCTCAATTGGACTATAATAATAAAATCTGGATCAAAGGAAAAAAAAACTAATATTATAACATAGATGATAAACAGACACATTATTGATTGACTACACACATAATTAGCTAGCTTATTTGTTGAGGAAAATGCACACTTTTTTTTATAGATTAGTATGATAGTAACTTCAGTTGACTTATAAAATAGATGAAGTTATAAGAATTCCACCTTGCATATAGTATAATATATAATTTTATTTTATTCTTAAGTCACTAAAGATATTCAGTTCTCATTTATAATCTTAGAATTTTATTTTCCAATAGTAATTTCCCCCTAAACAATGTACATATTTAATTTTCATATTTGCTTCAAGAAAATTTTTCTTTGCCTTTAAAAAAATGCAGGTATATTTATTATTATTATGATTATTATTTTTCTTAGACAGTTAGTAGTGAATTAAATATATTCCTCTGTATACAATTTCTCCATTATTGATAAGGCAGATGATTTATTTTAAAAACGCTAAAAAATGTTTCTAGTTTGTTGGGTTTTTTTTTTTTTTTATATTCTTTCTACTTATTTTTCTTCTGTACCAGAAAAATATCAATAAAGAATAAGTTATTGGATAATTATTTCCAACTTGTAAAATATTTATTTTTCTTAATTTAGGTTAAATAGGACTTTGCCTGATTTTTTTAGTTAATTCTTTCATTTTTTTAAACTTTGTTGAAAAACTCAAAGCAATAAATTTTAAATGTAGAAAGTTTTTAAAGTGTAGAGAATAACATAGAAAATTGCAGAATGCCTTACCAGAGTCTGTTACCCATTCATTTTAGATAAAATTTCAATTATCTTGCCAATTTATTGTTTTCAAAATAAATAAAAATAATAATCTTACAAAATTTCACACTGTTAAACTTTTTAAAGACAAGCAGACTATCTAAAAAAAATGATTTGAGTATGAAATTGGTCATTCTTTTTAACTCTAGCGACCTCTACCAAGAAATCATTGGATTATAACATAAACAAAAGAAAAGAAACTTATTAGAATGATATAGTTTTCAGTATTATTTAAAATGTATTACAAAGTAGTTTAATAATGAAAATAATAAATACATTCAAACCAACAATAATTGTGATTTTAATTACACATAAATTATTTTTTTCAAAAATGAATTTACCAGAAGTTACTTTTCCTTACAATAAGATGATCTTAAAGTTATTTAATTGACATTTATGTTTTTCTTTTCTTCTCTACCCATCTAAAAACTAACTACAGTTTATTGTATTTGTTTTAAATTATATTAACTTGCTCTTATAACAATATCTTACTTAAATTATTCATGTTCTTTTAAAAACATGATATTGCATTAGGGAATATATCATTTATTCACACAAACTATGTCTAGGCAAATGAATAGCACACTTTACTAACCAATTATTACTATTTTTATTTTATCTTTATTTTTTTTAAAGAATAGTATTGATTTCATGCAGAAATAATGCTAAATAAAATGAAGTGCCAAAAGCACTGGGTTACTATATATATATATATATATATATTTATATTGAATATATATATATATATATATATATATATATATATTAATAATTCAAACAAATATATTTAATACAGTATTCAAAATTAAATAATATATTCTTTACCAGAAGTACTTTCAATTGTTTCACTGTCAATCTTTATCAACTGTTAATACAAACATACAAAAAAGTAAAAACTTGCATTACCCATCATTCAATCTATTCAAATTTCCCACAATTCTGTTGTCTTTACATTAGCTGATTGTTTATTTATTAAATTACCTCTATTCCTAGATATCATCATTGCTTATTTAATTTTACGTTTTTCACTACACCTTTCAATTTGAATAATTTTTATATCTCTATTATTAAATTTAAAACCATAATTACATGTTCTATTATGATCAAATATAATTGATGGAGTATTCATATTTACCGAAGATATATTTTCTTTCTGTACACGTTTATATAATGAAGCAATGGATCTGAAGTCCAATCCATGCTTCACACCTTCCTATAAGCTTGATTAATATTGTAAACCTAAATTAAGTTTATGGGCCAATATCAGCAGGGTTTTGCATTACAGCTAAAATTAATTACGTTTATTAAATTTGTATTTGCTTGTTCTTTTAAATATATTCCATTGTAACATTAAATTGCTGTTAAAAATATTACTTGTGAAAACCGTTTAGTCAAACATATATATACGTCAAGCATATATATATATGAGTTAATGCAAAATTCTGCTGAAATAAAACGCTTATTGTATTAAAAGAAATAAGAATCTATTTTACTTTTAAATCTTGTTCAAATATTTAGTATGATTTGATTTTGAGATAAGCCCACCAACATTTTCTAAAAGAATGTATATTTTTAATTAGTTAAGCCCATTCAAGTCAAATTAAAGATGGCCTTCTCTTTCTTTTTCTTAATTAATAAAATCCCAAAGTTTAAAGAAAGAAATTTAGAGTAAAAAAGTAAAAGTTATTTTTAGAAGGTGTTACTTTGAAACAAAGGAGCATGGGGAGGCTTATCAAGATCTCAGATCATACAAACAATAGAAGGTAGCTGACAGAGAGGGTATAAATAAAAGGGAGAACAAAAGATCAGGCATTCAGATTTTCCTTTTTGAAAAAGGTCAGTCAATCAGAGTTTCCTTTTGGAAAAAGATCGTTCATTCAGATTTTCCTTTTTGAAAGAGGTCAGTCAATCAGAGTTTCCTTTTGGAAAAAGATCATGCATTCAGATTTTCCTTTTTGGAAAAAAGTCAGTCAATCAGAGTTTCCTTTTGGAAAAAGATCGTGCATTCAGATTTTCCTTTTTGAAAAGATTATTCATTCAGAGTATTCTTGCGGGCTGTCAGATTGCTCTGTGGAGAACTTTAGAAATTTTGCTGTTGCCTGTTGTGATTTTATTATATGAATTCGATGGAGTCTACCATGCTTGGCTAGGCAAATGAGTAACTTTGTCTACCGCCGAGGGTTCCTCAATACCAGAAAAATGCCGTAGTATTTACTCAATCGTCATCTGAACTCTGTGCCGTGTCTGGAGGACTTTTTGTGAAACCATGCTACTGATTTCCACTTTCCTTGTCCGGACAAACACATCTCATCGGACGGATCAAGCTACGCCCGTCGATGGAACATGACCAAGGAATAAGGATGGTAATCATATCTCTCCTCATGAACTATTTATTATGCTACCCTTTTTGTCCATACTTTTTATAATTGCTTTCTTGAATATTTATGAAATGTGTGCTTAATGATATTTATAATGTAACTGTTTTTATTAGACTAGTTAGATATATGTATATGTGATCATCTATCTAGATATTTAACCCCTTTTTCTTCGCTATTCTTCATAACTCCCATGTGTAAATATTTGAATTCTATTGCGGTTAAGTTTATTAGTTAATTGTTCATATAAAAATCCCTTTCCAGTTTTATTCATACTTGTAAAATTTAGTACGAGTAAGTTTCCTTTTTTTTGTTTGCCAACTTGATCTCCTCGATAACGCTTCTTTTGTCTGCCATTAGCTGCTTACATATGTCAGATTTAGCGATATACATCTTAAATGATTTTAAACTCTGTTTTAGTGCAAAGCAATTAGAAACTGCTTTGCGAAAGGTTTTTATTATTGCACGTTATCGAGCAGATTCGAGTTGACAATGTTTAATAAAACTGGGAAGGAAAGATTTAGACCGCAAGCATATTAATCGGGTTTTCATTGTCTCATTAGTTATTCATAAATTTTGGGAAATAGCGAAGGCCATTAAATTATTAATAATATTTCAAATGTCATTTATTAAAGATATTTATTTAACTAAAAAGCTTGAGTTTGCTAGTTATCTTTCAATGCTTTGTTTTACTTTTAAATGATTCAGGCACGCAGAACACATATTTCTAAGTATTTTTGCAATTTAACTATTTAAGCTCCGCAGGTGGTTCTGTCCATGTCTCCCGCTGATGCTAAGCTCATGGCTCGGGAAGAAAATATCTATGCGTGTCTCAGATAGTGTTGTTCGGTTCATGATAGCTTCGAGACTAGACGAATAGGGCAGAGGTCATAGTATTCTTGGTTTAATATCTCGCATATGGGTGGCCTCGAGGTACTTTTGCCTAGTATTCGAACTGGGTTAAATCTACATACATCATCTGACTGTCACAGTAGATTTTTTTTTTTCCGCATTCTGGCGTCCATCGAGTGGCTATTAGAAATTTTCCACACCCTGTAGGCAGCGTTTATGCTTTAAATAATAGTATATATGTAGAATTTTTTTGTCCTCGGATTTGTACGCATATATATAGTGATTGTTTTAGATAACACAAATAATTGTTAGTTATACGTGAATTTTTTGCTTCAAGTTGTCGCAGTGGGACGAATGTCATTTTTAAAAAAAAAAAAATTTAGTACCCTGAGAAGTTTGTTTTGGTTTAAGATATTTATATAAAAAAAATATATATATAATTTTTTCTGAGTCTTGTTTCCTAATGTGAGCAAATGTCATTTTTTAAAATTAATTAAAAAGCTAAAGGGGTCATAAAGTAAAAATTTTTTTTCCGAGTTTGGTATGTATATGAAATGAATGTTTTACATTTAGAAAAGTTAACACTCCGTTAGTTTTTTTTATATATAGCGAATATATATATTAATGAGAATAAATATCAGAGTTATAGCAAGATTTTTTTTTCTGAATTAGTAGTTTTGTCGATGGCCAGTTGCCATATTGTTGTTTATCGTATAAAGTATATACCTTTGATGAGGCGGAAGTGTCAAATATATACCCACCCGCCCTCCCTTAAAATAGCTTTCGTACTTTATGTTACTTTAGTAATGTCTAAATCTGAGAAGTTTTAATATAATAATGTTTTTTCGAAATATAACATTTTAGTTAAAGGTACAAATAGATAATAGAATTATGTTTCCGTTGTACAAATTTTTGTAAAGATTAAAATTGATAACATTCTTTCGTTAATAGAAATTTTTTGTAAGATCAAAAAGTTTGATAAGTTCAAACTATAGGGTTTCACTTTCTCTGCGTTAGTTTCCTTAATTAAATCAATAATTTTAATCATGCAGAATTTTTTTTTTCACTTTTAAATATTTTGAAATTACGTTCCGTGCAAACAATAGATATAAAATAAGTTTTGTTTCAATAATAACAAACTTAATTGTCAACTTTATGAAAAGTAAATGCGTATGTTCGTTAATAAATATATATATTAAAGATATATTTTGGTATAACATATATGTCAGCCACCCTTTAGTTAAGATTTTTTTTTCCATTTTGGATTATGCTATTGAATCATTTATTGAGTAACCGTTAGGTGAAGACCCTTTGAGTAACCATTAGGTGAAGCCCTTGTTTTTTAGTAACCATGTTTGATGAAGACCCTTAGAGTAACCGTTTAGGTGAAGACCCCTTACATTGTAGAGTTCTCGATTGCTGTGTAGCCTGAAATAATAGGTCTATGTCCGCAATCATTGTTTCCCTGTCATAGTTGCGACCAGCATTTACTAGCCTGAAATAATAGGAGTATGCGGTTGGCAATTTGACATCTTTCTAATAAATTCATGTACATGATAATAAAAGAAATATTTGT
The DNA here is from genome assembly GCA_028023455.1 of Epiperipatus broadwayi. Taxonomy (NCBI): domain Eukaryota; kingdom Metazoa; phylum Onychophora; class Udeonychophora; order Euonychophora; family Peripatidae; genus Epiperipatus; species Epiperipatus broadwayi. The sequence continues at coordinate 91,578 of JAQFVV010006655.1, read as the reverse complement.
ATAAGTATATCTGTTTGTATATTTATATGTAGTCATATATATGCTTATTTAATGATGTACATATTCATATATATGGATGCATATGGTATACACTTCGTTATAGTTCGGTAAAACCCGTTTTTATATAAATGTTTTTTAAACAGTTTTGATTTCAATGCGTGATTCTGTAAAATTGCGTGATAATTGTTAATCTATTTCGGGTGTGACCAAAATGGTAGTTGGTTTCGATCCCTCCGTGGTGGTTATCATGGGATTTTACTTTTATTTTAATTGTTTTTTGTATTAATATTTTGTTTTGTTAATCATACTTTAGGCTGGTTAAATTTTTTTTCTGTCTTGACCAAAATGGTAGCGTGGTTTCGAACCCAGGTCAGATGTGTTACCTTACTTAGTTGTTATACGTCTTAGACTTACTTAATATTGTCATTTAAAATACCATTTACTTATTCATGCAGAGATTTTTTTTTTGAAAGTGAAGTGAAAATCAAAATAAATTGTAATCGCATTAAATTTTATAAACCTTATCAATGTGTGGTTGGATCATTATCCATTAATATGTATATTTGATATGGCCATTGTCTTGTCGACTGGCGCCCTTCTCAAATAAATTTGTCGGCAAGTGCAATCTCTCATATCGGATATCAAATAAACCAAACTATAGTAGATGATCAAAATAATAATGTATGCATAGTGAGCCAAAATAATTTTTAAACATGACTTACGTATATTTTGCTCACATATTTTTATATATATATACTTGTATTAATGTAAATGCATTTTTTAGTTGTTTCAGGTGTCAGAGAAAGCCAGGTCAAGCTGTAAGTGTGTTATTTTAATTATATTGGGACAAAATAGCAGTGATATTTTAATGAAATATAACAATAAATAAAGTGAGGAGACTAATATGTAGTATAAAGATTAAAGACAGACATGGCAGGATTTTATATATATATATTTTCATGTACAAACAGATACATATAGGCATAGGGTTAAGATAGGACCTCGTAAGGTAGGCAAAGTTAAATTTCTGAAAACATATAATAAAACAGATAGTTGGAACTTAGAATAGTGACTCATTTTAGAAAGAAATAATTTTTTTTGTGTGTTAATAACTAGTATAAAAATATACTTACCCAGATTGTTTATTAAAAGACAAACACATTTCCCACACAAAGTGAATGTTATATAACAAAATAGCCAATATTAGGCAAAAATGGACCAACCGAAGAAAGTTGCAGATTATGACAGCGATGAGGAGGTAATGCTCAACCTTCCAAATACAGCAACATCGACTCATAGTGACCAAGAAAACAATGTGAAAGATCTTATCACAGAAATGAGACAAGAAAACAAAATGATGATGAACATGTTAAAACAATTCATGAATATGACATCACAAAGACTGGACCATTTGGAGGAAAACATGGCACTCCACCAACATACTATTGTAACAAAAGTATTGCCAGACGAGGATACTCACTTTAAATGGCAACCCCAACAGAAGCAAGATGATACACAACTTAAATCATTGATAGATAATGAATTAAGAAAGGATATGCATGCCTTGGACGTGTCAGTCAAGCATCAAATACAGGAGGGAGAAGAAAATGGAGAGATGAAGGTGGATAAAGAGGAAATGAACATTCATCAACAGATGAATCCAATCCAGGCGCAACAAGGCAACCAAATCCTTATGCCAATAATAATTAATCCGGTAACATCTCCTGTGGCAAAATTCGTACATATACAATGAATTAGAGGGGAACCAGGGGGAAACACTAGACACCACCTAGACAGTCTCAAAATGTTTTTTCAATTTCAGAATATGACAGAACAAGAAAAAGTGGCAATCTCCAGTCATCATTTAAAAGAGTCTGCCAGAGACTGGTGGAACACTCTGTCTATACAACCACAAACATTTATGGAATATGAGAATGCAATGTTGTCAATGTATTGGAGTGCAGAGTGGCAGGAAGGTTTGATGTATTCCATAATGCATGAAAGATACCCAGCTAACCATCAAGAGACTTATGCTGTTTTTTGTTAGGCAGTAAATCGAATTAAAGCCCTAAGTGCATTCAATTATCCAGAAATGCAGATAGTGAGGATGATTAGGCACAACATGCCACCCTGGATAAGGAAAATATTAATAGGCACTCAAATGCAAGATATTCAAGGCATGATTCGGATACTAACTGACATTGACTATGGAAACTTAGAAGAAAACCAAAATGATAGGGTCATGAACCCGTCCAAAAGTACAAGGCAGTATATACCACCGGATCCTGGGAAATATAGGCATTAAAATAGATACATAACTTGTTAGATTAAAACAACACAGACTCGTTTTAAGATATAGCAGATTGAATTATGGATAAACTGTTAGTTATTTAGTAAAAGAAAAAAACTGTTAGTCAGTAACAAGTTAAATTTTACACCAAATAAAGAGTAGGCTTGAACTCACCTGGCACAAATTCTTACCTCTGACCTGAAGCAACAGCATTTTTTTTAAACATTTTTTTTGCTCACTAACTATTGGGAAATGAAGCAATGGATCTGATGTTCAATCCATGCTTCACATCTTCCTATAAACTTGATTAATATTGTAAACCTAAATTAAGTTTATAGGCCAATATCAGCAGGGTTTTGCATTACAGCTAAAATTAATTACGTTTATTAAATTTGTATTTGCTTGTTCTTTTAAATAAATTCCATTGTAACATTAAATTGCTGTTAAAAATATTACTTGTGAAAACCATTTAGTCAAACATATATATATACGTCAAGCATATATATATGAGTTAATGCAAAATTCTGCTGAAATAAAATGCTTATTGTATTAAAAGAAATAAGAATGTATTTTACTTTTAAATCTTGTTCAAATATTTAGTATGATTTGATTTTGAGATAAGCCCACCAACATTTTCTAAAAGAATGTATATTTTTAATTAGTTAAGACCATTCAAGTCAAATTAAAGATGGCCTTCTCTTTTTTTTTTTAATTAATAAAATCCCAAAGTTTAAAAAAAGAAATTTAGAGTAAAAAAGTAAAAGTTATTTTTAGAAGGTGTTACTTTGAAACAAAGGAGCATGGGGAGGCTTATCAAGATCTCAGATCATACAAATAATAGAAGGTAGCTGACAGAGAGGGTATAAATAAAAGGGAGAACAAAAGATCAGGCATTCAGATTTTCCTTTTTGAAAAAGGTCAGTCAATCAGAGTTTCCTTTTGGAAAAAGATCGTTCATTTAGATTTTCCTTTTTGAAAGAGGTCAGTCAATCAGAGTTTCCTTTTGGAAAAAGATCGTGCATTCAGATTTTCCTTTTTGAAAAAAAGTCAGTCAATCAGAGTTTCCTTTTGGAAAAAGATCGTGCATTCAGATTTTCCTTTTTGAAAAGATTATTCATTCAGAGTATTCTTGCAGGCTATCAGATTGCTCCGTGGAGAACTTTAGAAATTTTGCTGTTGCCTGTTGTGATTTTATTATATGAATTCGATGGAGTCTACCATGCTTGGCTAGGCAAATGAGTAACTTTGTCTACCGCCGAGGGTTCCTCAATACCAGAAAAATGCCGTAGTATTTACTCAATCGTCATCTGAACTCTGTGCCATGTCTGGAGGACTTTTTGTGAAACCATGCTACCGATTTCCACTTTCCTTGTCCAGACAAACACATCTCATCGGACGGATCAAGCTATGCCCGTTGATGGAACATTACCAAGGAATAAGGACGGTAATCATATCTCTCCTCATGAACTATTCATTATGCTACCCTTTTTGTCCATACTTTTTATAATTGCTTTCTTGAATATTTATGAAATGTGTGCTTAATGATATTTATAATGTAACTGTTTTTATTAGACTAGTTAGATATACGTATATGTGATCATCTATCTAGATATTTAACCCCTTTTTCTTCGCTATTCTTCATTACTCCCATGTGTAAATATTTGAATTCTATTGCGGTTAAGTTTATTAGTTAATTGTTCATATAAAAATCCCTTTCCAGTTTTATTCATACTTGTAAAATTTAGTACGAGTAAGTTTCCCTTTTTTTGTTTGCCAACTTGATCTCCTCGATAACGCTTCTTTTGTCCGCCATTAGCTGCTTACGTATGTCAGATTTAGCGATATACATCTTAAATGATTTTAAACTCTGTTTTAGTGCAAAGCAATTACAAACTGCTTTGTGAAAGATTTTTATTATTGCACGTTATCGAGCAGATTCGAGTTGACAATGTTTAATAAAACTGGGAAGGAAAGATTTAGACCGCAAGCATATTAATCGGGTTTTCATTGTCTCATTAGTTATTCATAAATTTCGGGGAATAGCGAAGGCCATTAAATTATTAATAATATTTCAAATGTCATTTATTAAAGATATTTATTTAACTAAAAAGCTTGAGTTTGCTAGTTATCTTTCAATGCTTTGTTTTACTTTTAAATGATCCAGGCACGCAGAACACATATTTCTAAGTATTTTTGCAATTTAACTATTTAAGCTCTGCAGGTGGTTCTGTCCATGTCTTCCGCTGATGCTAAGCTCGTGGCTCGGGAAGAAAATATCTATGCGTGTCTCAGATAGTGTTGTTCGGTTCATGATAGCTTCGAGACTAGACGAATAGGGCAGAGGTCATAGTATTCTTGGTTTAATATCTCACATATGGGTGACCTCGAGGTACTTTTGCCTAGTATTTGAACTGGGTTAAATCAACATACATCATCTGACTGTCACAATAATGTCTTATGACCATAATATCGTTTTTGTAATGTACATTTGGATTCTCCTACATATTTTATTCCACAACCACATTCCTATATATATATTGTACCGGGTCTAACCGCAGAAACCACCTACTTATACGTATATATAAGTTTTGGCCGGTTTCAAACTCCTTCACAATACATTTATAATATTATAAAGGTTAGGTGAACGAACCGGCACGTTCGAGCAAAATGGGAGATCTTATTAATAGCTTTAACTATCAACAATGGCCCATCTCGGTTGCTAGATTCAAACCCCTACCATCCAAATACTTTATTTGTTTCGGGGTAAACCCCGGGGCGCCAGCTAGTCTGAAGACTAACATATTCGGGTAGTAGGCTCATAATCCAGCGCTCGAAACAATTCCCTTAACCAGCCCAGTCTAATTTTAATCAATGATATTTATTGCTAATAAGATATTGATAAAAAGAATTGACCGACAGATCAAGTTTAAATTTAAAAATAATTTATTTCAATCAACATCAATTAAGTTTAAATATAATTTACTAACCAACATCAACGCATTCTAAACATTTTATAAATCCAAATTTCACACACGCACATTTTAAATTTACATATGATAGGATATTTCATGAACAAAACAACATAATCTTAGACATTTAAATTAACTCTCATTCGCAAAAATAATAATAAAGCATTAATGACATTTGAGACTCTCGCACACACATCAATAGTTCCTTTTATGTATGATAGAGTTCATATAATGTTAATCTTCAATATTTACGGATTACAGTGGTGACTACTACTGGTAAATAATAATAATAAAACAGATACCTAGGATTTTTTCTTGTCGGTGGCTACTTCTGCTGCTTCTAATGGATTGTATCTAACCGGTTAGATTTTGTTTATGGAAGAGAATTTATGGTAATCCGTTGGTTTCTTCTTGGAGACAGCTGCACGTTTTGACGGAGGGTTTCTGTGTTGTTATCCAGACATTATTTCTCAGGCAGGTTTTGATGATCTTATTGGACTAAAAAGGCTGGAGCGCAAGCGTATATTTCCAAAAGCTTTTCAGCACTGCATTTCTGTAAACTGACACAGTAAAACTAGACTGAATTTCAAACTCCAACTGAAAATGTCTGATAAACGAAAAAAAGTCTATTTATACCTGCGAAGTGTTTTTGTCTTAATATCCTCCGGCAATACGTGTTGTCGAAATTCCTTTAGATTAATTATATGACAACGTGTTTTTCGATTGAATATTTGATTAGTAGTAGCTATTTTAAAATGTGTTGTTTTCATATCTTTAATTAGCAGTCCACCACTGTGTTTCTTTTGAAATACATTTCATTTCTTTATTTTTTTTTTTTTTTATATATCTTACATGCATACTTTTGTTTACATTTGCATGCACTAATATAATCTATTATAATAAACTGGAATGAAAAGAGATTTTTTTATAGGAAAACTCCCTCTCCCCTCTTTAAAGTAATTAATTGTAACTTTCAAATTCTTTTTTCCGAAAGATTTTGATAATAATTTTTATCCAAAATTATTTTATATACATGTGCCAATTTGGCATTGGCACATTATATATATATATATATATATATATATATATATATATATATATCCACAACCACATTCCGATATATATATATAACAGAACTTAATTCAAACTTAGAAATCTTGGCTTTGGAGTTATTTATCATATCATTTATATTATTTGAAGAAGAAAAAGAAATTCTACACAAACCACTATAAAGTTTATTAATTAATTTAGCTTGTTGATTAGATATAAAAGGAATAGAAATCCATTTATGACTTTTTAATTTATGTAATAGTTTCTTATTATTACTTTTATTTTGATTATATTTTGTAATTGTATTATAAATAATATTCCTTCCATAACCAACATTCAACATATCAGTAATATATACATTAATATTTTCAATTTTATCACTAATAAATTTGCACAAATAATCATTTCTAAACAAAAATGACTTCAAACCAGCTAATTTATGACTCATATGAGCTTTAGAATTATATGGAATATAACCCCTAATTTCCACAGGCTTTAAAATCATATTATAATCAAACACATTATTATTTATTTTAATAAATATATCTAAAAACTTTATAGAATCTTCCCTCTCTTCATTTAACACCCATTTTACATTATTAATCATATGTAACTCATTAAACAAATTAACTATTATTTCATTATGTGCACATATAAATACATCATCAACATATCTACAATATACTTTAATTCCTTTATATTTTATCTGAGACAATATCTTAACCTCATAAGTAGAAATGAAAAAATTACAAATCTGTGATACTACCGGAAGATCCATCGACCAACCATAATTCATTTTATAAAAGCAATCATTAAACCTAACATATATATTATCATTTACAAATCTTAATATTTTAATAATAAAAATTCTTAATATTATTATCTATAGATTTTAAAAACAAAGCTCTTTCAATAATCTCTATTGATTCCATACAATTAATTGAACCATACATTTCAGATATGTCAAGTGTACACATAACATCATTATTATCAATTTTTATATTTTTAATCCTATTAATAAAATCAAATGATGATGAAATCATATAATCTCCAAATCCAAGCACATCTTGCATTATTTTTTCAATATATCTACAAGCATTATAATAAAAAACACCTCCAAAATCAACAATTACTCTTAATGGATAACAATTTTTATGCAATTTTATATTTGCAAAGATTTTTGGAATAAACTTTATAGTGGTTTGTGTAGAATTTCTTTTTTTTTTTCAAATAATATAAATGATATGATAAATAACTCCAAAGCCAAGATTTCTAAGTTTGAATTAAGTTCTGTTATATATATATGATGGAATGTGGTTGTGGAATAAAATATATAGGGGAATCCAAATGTACATTACAAATACGATATAATGGTCATAAGACATTATATAAACGTGTACAGAAAGAAAATATATCTTCGGTAAATATGAATACTCCATCAATTATATTTGATCATAATAAAACATGTAATTATGATTTTAAATTTAATAATAGAGATATAAAAATTATTCAAATTGAAAGGTGTAGTGAAAAACGTAAAATTAAAGAGGCAATGATAATATCTAGGAATAGAGGTAATTTAATGAATAAACAATCAGCTAATATAAAGACAACAGAATTGTGGGAAATTTGAATAGATTGAATGATGGGTAATGCAAGTTTTTACTTTTTTGTACATTTGTATTAACAGTTGATAAAGATTGTCAGTGAAACAATTGAAAGTACTTCTGGTAAAGATTATATTATTTAATTTTGAATATTATATTAAATATATTTGTTTGAACTATTATTATATGATTTAAAAATACAGACATTTAATGATTGTAGTTATTTATATATATATATTATTATTCGATGTCTGTATTTTTAAAGCAATATACGTAATTATATAACTGAATATTTGTGTATAAAATTTTTATTTTGTTACTGTATTTACAAATATTCAGTTTTATATATATATATATAGTATGAGATTTATCTTTATTTTTATATATATATATATATATACACTCTATATATATATAGATAAATCTCATACAAATATTCAGTTTTATATATATATATATAGTATGAGATTTATCTTTATTTTTATTGTAGAAAGTATGAGTTATTTAATTAATATGATTAGTAATGTGGAGAAGAGAGACCAAAGATCAGAGAAGACATTGAACTTGGAGAGACCTTCATTATGTAGGGGATTGATAATGGTTGACAGTGATAATGACTTTCAAAAGCAGTTCTTTTATTCTATCCTTGAGCCAACTACTCAGAGATGTTGAGCAATAACAATAGATGACTCAAAAATAAAATACAGAGAAAGGTTTTAGAAATTTTAGGTTAAGAGAAAGCTGAGAATATCATGTGATGCTTTGTTGTTATAAATCTGCTTAGCCTAAAAAACATCATCACTGAAATATTTTACCTGTCATTGGAACTATAAAATAATGCAAGTGAATTGTTTTGAGTTTATAATTATACAGTTTTTAAATTTAAACTACTAGATTGAACAATTTAAAGGAGTTAGAAGTGTCTGGTAAATGCATACATGGATTAGTCTCATATTTAAATTCCAAATTATCAGTGATAAAGGTAAATACCAGAAAACAGTTTGGAAAAGTAAATATTATATAATAATACATATAAAGTATACATTGTTTATATATGATTTTAGCACTGTAACTCTATAGTAAAGTAAAGAAATCTAATCTTGAAAGCATAGTGAAAATGATCACACTAAAAAGTTTTATATAAAATAAAGTGAGAAGGCATAATTATGTAGTATGAATCAGAATTAATGTAGAAGAATTATATCAACAGGACTTTTGAATAATATTCAATAAAACCATCATATTAATTGTAATAGGTGATTCAGGATATAGTATTTGATAACTGTATATAAATAATTTTATTCTGCAACTGTTATATAAAAAGGAATAGATTATTTGTTTTGAAATATATCTGATGAACAAGTTGTTACCAATCAAATGTTGGATATTTTCACTTTTGTGCCCCATAAAAAGTGAAATTAAAAGGGAATTTTTTTAATAATCTGGTGATAATTTATATATTATAATAAATACAAAAATCATATATATATAATTACATGTAATAAGACATTATTGGCACTTAGTTTTTCAAATCGTTTACATCTATTTTAACATTAAGCAATGTAATGTTCTAATGGAAGTAAAATAACAATAATGAAATAAAACATTTGTAAAATGGAATTTTTTTTCAAATAGAGATTTAATGTAACTTCAAAGAATTGATTATATAACATAAGAATATGCAGAATAATAATATACACACCATATAACATTATATATACTACATTATATGATTTTTCTATTATTTTTAATTGACCAGTTGTTAACTAAATTTATTGGTTTTATAAATATTCATACAATTATTTACATTATGCTTAATTAATTACCTGCATATTTATACTTTACATTTGTCTTCAATATAATAATATTAAATCATACTTTCATACTTCCAATGTAAAGCTATAACAACAAATTGAAAACTAAATTAAATGGCTGAGCACTTTCAAGATGTACTTCTCATATTCACAGCCAGTTATGATTCCAAACAGAAGGATCATAACTGGCTATGAATATGAGAAATACATCTTCTTGAAAGTGCTCAGCCATTTAATTTAGTTTTCAATTTGTTGTTATAGCTTTATATTGGAAGTGTGAAAGCACAATTTAATATTATTATTATGCTTAATATAAAATGTTTCATATTTTATATACTTGTTAAATCTTTAATGCAATTTAAAGGTTTAATATTTTTAATATCTATTTTATGTTCATGTTTTAAGAAGTTATCTTGTCTATTAATTGCAATGTTATGCCATTTGGATCTTATCTCTAATTGCTTCCTTGTATGACCATAGTAAATAATATTGCATGGTCACAGTTAATTTTATATATAAGTTCTTATTTCTATTTTATATTGTTCCTTAATTTATAATTACCTATTAATTTATCCAGACTTTTACTATTTGTCTATCCATATTTTTATGTTTATTAATATAATTTTTATTTATTAATGTATTATAATTTTGGGGATAATAATAAATTTTGATCCCTTTTTTATTTGAATTATTGTTTCTATTTTCATTATAATCACATTGCTTAAAGATATTATTACCTAATAAAAATTTTTTAGAATTAAAAAGTATAGTTTTAGAATTATAGTCATAATCTGTACATAATTTACTAAATTCATTCTTTTGTAAATTGGCTACATTTTTATCTATATTATATTTATTATTTTTATATTTGAAAGATAGCAGTCTTTAAAAATTTTAAATATAAAAATGATAAATATAACACAGATAGAAATGTAGCTGATTTACAAAAGAATCAATTCTTTAAATTATATAAAGATTATAGTTATAACCCTAAAACTATTAAAAATATACTTTTTAATTCTTAAAAAATCTATATTAAATGATAGTAACTCAATGTAAAATGATTGTAATAATGATAATAACAATAGTCCAAATAAGAAATAGATCAAATTTTCATATTATTCCCAAAATTTATAATACATTAACAAAAAGAACAATTATATTAATAAGCATATAAATATTGGATGATTGAATAATAAAATTCTGCATAAATTAATAAGTAATTAAAAATTAAGAGAATATGAAATACAAAGCAGAAATTATATATTATAATAATTGTGACAACTGCAATATGATTTATTAGGGTCATTAGGGAAACAAAGATAAGAGCCAAAGAACATAATAATGCAATTAATAGGTAAGATGATATATATGCTTTATACATTCACTATTTAACATATGGACATAAAATAGATGCTACAAAAAGTGTTAATCTTTAAATTACATTTTAGATCCAAAAAGAAGACAAATGTATGAAACATTTTATATTAAGCATAATGTTAAATAATTATATGAATATATATATAAAATTTCAATAAATTTGGTTATCAACTGATCAATTAAAATGAATAAAAACTTATATAAAGTAGTATACATAAAATTTTATGATGTATGTATTATTAATTCTGTATATTGTTATGTTACATAGTCAATTTTTTGAAATTATATTGAATCACTATGTGAAAATTTTGTATTCCATCTTACTGATGTTTTATTTTTAATTGCTCTTATTTTAATTCCATTATGTCTGTCTGTCTGTCTGTCTGTCTGTCTGTCTGTCTATCTATCTATCTATCTATCTATCTATCTATCTATCTATCTATCTATCTATCTATCTATCTATCTATCTATCTATCTATCTATCTATCTATCTATCTATCTATCTATCTATCTATCTATCTATCTATCTATCTATCTATCTATCTATCTATCTATCTATCTATCTATCTATCTATCTATCTATCTATCTATCTATCTATCTATCTATCTATCTATCTATCTATCTATCTATCTATCTATCTATCTATCTATCTATCTATCTATCTATCTATCTATCTATCTATCTATCTATCTATCTATCTATCAAACTAAAGTAATTTATGGTTTCAGAACTCATAACAATATCGTATCCCATCAGTAGAAAAAATCACAGCATATTACAATAAACTTTTTTTATGATTAAATCAGATTAAATTCTGATCTTCTTTCTCAAGATAATCACTGACTGCATAATTTTAAGACATAAAAGAAAAATTACATTTTTATAACTTGAAACAAAATTCAAGGCTCATTTATCTTAGATTCTATTCTCAGGTCTTAGATACTGCTTATATTGTCATATGACTCTTCAAAGTTTTATAAAGTGCTTTGAAAATATAAACAGTTAGATTTAGATAAAGTTATTAAGTAATGACAATTTATCTCTAGTAATAAACTTAAGGAGCTGCTAATACATTGTAGCTCCGTGGCTCAGCTCCTGTTATTAGTTTTTTATTAAAAGATTTTTACAGAAATTCTGTATCAATCTTTTAATTTTATTTAGCCGGTAAGTAAGGTATTAAAGTGAACTATATATTTTTTACTATTGAGAGTGAACTTCTAATTCTATAAATAAAGTTTTTTAATTTTTTATATTGTTTAATAACTTAACTAAAACAATAATTCAAATAAATAATTCAATTTAAATTTAAATCCAATTAGATACAATTATTTAGTTTAATTAAATAATGTTACCTATTTTAAGATAAATAACTGAATTTTAATATTAAATATATACTATTTCAATAAATAATTAAATTTAAATACTATACATATTTTAGTATTTATTATAATGTAAGTTCATTATACAGTAAAATCATATACATGAGAGTTTTCAGTTTTTTTTTAATATTTATTTTTATAAAGTTTTAAATATAGTTTATAATTAAAATAGGTGAATAACAAATAAATAAAATGTAAATATAAAAATAGTATTAATTAAAGATAAGTCCATTGTACGTATTATGACAAATGTTAAGTAGTATAATAAATTCCAATTTGTTCATCGAATATTATTACCATAAGAACAATTTTATCTTTGTAGGCCTAATGTAGATGGGCTCAAAATCTATATCAAGACATGGCATTATCCAGTATAAATTCTTAGCATTATTATATTAAATGGTTTCCAGCTAATAAATCAGGATAACATACTAAAAGTTTAGTCATCATATAATAATGACGGCCAGATTCAGTTATATCTTAAAATAAAAATTCAGATGATATATAACATAATAATTAATGACTGTCTTATAGTCATAATGAAGATAGACATTAAGTGCAGAGGTATTACAATTGTCAGTGAACACTCAATAGTCATTGGTAGTCACTATTAAATAATATAATGCATTGATATAGAAATACAAAAATAAGAATTAATATTTTATTAAGACTGAGAACCTCAAGAATATGCACCTAAAAATGCAAAGATAGGGACCTCTACAAGTCTTAAACACAAGGTTACAACTTTGGAAGAAAATAGCGGCACCACTCTTTACATCAGAGGCTAAGAATCAGAATACTTTTTCCTATTTAGAGGGGAAAATTAACCTCATTTAATGTATGCAAATTCTTAGGATTAGAATGAATGGTGATGATTATTTAGTAATTACATTTTTAAGTCACTAGTAAATCACCCCTACATATGCACTGTATAGATTTATATCATTACTAAATACAAGATAAAGTCTTTTGAAAAATAAGATGAAACACCCTATCTTTTTTACCTAAACATATTCCTCAAGTGATATAAATTTATACCACACATGTGTAGGGGTGATTCTCTAGTAACTGTTACAAGTTAAACACAATGTTAGATAAATAAATAACTTATTGTCTATACTTAATTACATTTTTGGAAAATTTTGTTGAAGATTTCAACAGCATTATGAATACCATGGATTTTAAAAATGGTAACGGTTTTCGTTTTTATTAATTTATCATTAAAAAAATTAAAGGCTACTTTGTAGCCTAATAAACAATTTGTAATAGTAATTAATGTGCTCATAGAAAGATGATGAAATTAAATGCATAAGTTTAAAAAAGTTGGTTTTTCGTAGAATTAAATGTAATACACAATTAATTTTCCTATATTTATCACAATATGTGATAATTGCCATTTAGTTATATATTGTTTTACATATTGAAAATTAAAAAAATAGTGTTACTCTGAAAAGCACAACATATATTTTTATTATAATTTTTAGTGTTGAAAATATAAAATTTGTGATAGATTATTTATTGAAATATTTCCCCGCATGTAATATTCAAATTCTAATCAAATAAATTTTTCTTATTTTTAGTAATAATAATTTATAACTTTGTTATGTATTACTATTGATTTTAGGAGGAATTTAAAACATTATGCTCTAATTTTAGAAACTCATTTTTTTTACACTTGAATTAATAAAATTAACCATTTTTTTATTTTTCCTTAAAAAAATAAAACAAAATAAATTTTTATAGTGTATTGTCATGTATAACAAAACATTTATGTGCTTACCATTTAGAGAAATATAGATACATGATGGGAAAAAAATATTACTAAGTTGAAATATCAGGGTACCCCAAAATAATCAAACTTTATAATAAAAAATGTTTAGTTTTAAATGTTATAAGTTTAATAATTTTTATATTACTATCCATTTCTCACAATTCAATGATCTAAATGTGTTTTTCATTTTTTGAAGTAATCCAGAAATACTTGCAAAGTGATGCCTTTTAACACATCCAACATTTTTTCCCACCACTTCTAGATTCGCAAAAAAAAAAAAAAAGTGAGAAATTTTTTCATTCAAGAGATTAAAAAATTTGCATAAATTGAGATTGAGCAATGTGGTTGATAGATAAGCTGGATTATGCTAAATTTAATTAAAAAGTGTTCCACACTCAAAGCTTTGAGAGATAACACTTTGTGGAGGTGAAGCTCGCACTCATTTCTTTGTCACAAAACAGGATTTTATTTTTACCATTTCACATAAATGTTTCATAACTTGCAGGTAAAAGGCATGACTGATACAAACTAAATTTGAGAAAAAAATCCATTTGCTTCCAAAAAAAAAAATCAACATTGTTTTAACTTTGGATTTCACTTGCGATACTTTTTAGGGATGTGGTAAATTTAACATCTCAATTAAAAATATATAAACTTGTATTTTTATGAGATGAACTTGTTTGTAATCTGTTTCAAGCATAACAATTTTTTTTCCTTGTTGTTTTTTATGAACAAAAACAGAATTTCACATTGTCAAACTTTTCACTCATTATAAAAAAAATTGATAAAAATGCAAAATGACTTCAACAAAACGTGATGTGACCCCACAATTTCATACAGGAATACCATTTGACAGATTGATACAGAAGGCTTACTGATAACAGAATAAATATATACTACAAAAGGCATGGAAACCAGAGAACAATTCCAGTTATTGTTGGGTCTGTCCTCATATATATATATATATATATATATTGTAACCAGTTGGATTACATAGCACTCAATAATTTTGGTTTAAAATAATATTTTATTGTAAAATTAAATATTTTAAAAAGGTCTGATAAATATTATTTGTAATTCTAAGTTTGAAATGTAAAAACACCATACTTATTTTTCAATTTTTTTAAATTAATTAAACAAAATTTTTATCTATTAGAAATCCCCTAAGTAAAACATGTATATGTTTCAAAGGGATTACAGAGATAAAAATTAAAACTCTGTTTTCGATCAAGGTGTTGTTATCACCTTAGATGATTCTATAAAAGGGCTGATAAGAAAATTAGCTCCAGTCTGGATAGTGATTTTTGAAGAGAACAGTTTGGCTTGCAGTTTTGTAAAAGCTAGCAGAAGAACTAGCTGTAAGTTGGCTAAAATATTTTGTGAAGAGTTGGTAACTGTAGGAGAAAATGGCCACAGTAAAGCTAGCTGCAAAGCTAGCTAGAATAATTATCAAGAGAACTTCCACGAGGATATAAGAAGGCAAGATAGTAGACTGTTTTCCTTAGCAGGAGTTTGAATTCACATGGAGGAAAAGGGTCAAGATTCTTTGTAATTCATAGCTTAAAAGTATTCTGGAAAACAGCTTGCTGACTTGAAGCTCACAAAATCCAAGTAAAAGTGGAACTAACTACAGAAGGGAGAAAGCCAACCACATCTGAATTATATACTTTTACCTGATGATAACAACAAATCTGAAATTATATTTTTCTGCTGGACCAAAAACCAAGCTTACCAAAAGAAAGCTTTAAGAAATTGGTGTACTTATGCTGCTGTTTATCTATATATGCCAGGAACCACAGATAAACATGTCGCATGTATATACAGTGAGTTATTTTATTTTAATATTTCTTAAAATGACTTTTAAAATGATAAATTAATAACTTAAAATTAAAGAAACAAATAACTTTTGCTTGAGTTGAAATCTAACATCAGTTATATATAATAATGAAATTTTAAATAATTTCTTTGGTCTGAAGTGACAGATATATAAAATGATTTTATTTTTCGTTTATTAAGAAAAAAAAAAGAGACATTTTATATTTAGAGACTTTGATAATTAACCAACAAGTTACCTGTCAAACAAAAGTTGACTTTATTTAGTTTGATAAAAAAAAGAACTTATAAACTGAAATTAAATTTTAAATTATATATTTTGTTTATACACACATATATGTGTGAAATTTATGTGTTTTCCAATTGAATTAATTAGAAAAAAGATAACATTATTGTAACAAGTTGAAATAGATAGAAGCCAGTGTGTGTGTATATGCGCACACTCATATATGTAAAATTTTAATATTTTTTTTGATTAAATGTCAATTCATTTTTTTTTATTAATTGTATATTATAAATCATGTGTCTGTGTGCATATATATGTAAACCATGGTAATAACATGAATTGTAACTTGTAATTTTGTAAATTAATGTGACAATTTAAATTTTGAATAGTAATTATGTAAATCACAAATGTAATAAATATTTTATGTTTAATTGAAATCTCTTCATCATATATTATAAAACACACATCTGTGTATGGATATATGTATGCATTTATAGATACCCATTAAGAAATAATGCAGTTAATGTAATAATTTGAATTTTGTAGTAATCTTGTAAATTACAGAGTGATGACTTTATTATTGTGTATCATTCAAAATCCAAATCCTTAACCTATAAGACCTTAAATATCTTTTTTTTGTTATTAATAAACATTTTTAATTGTTAAAATTGTTTCCATCATCTCTTGGTCACATACAGTAATAGAGCTTGTGTTCTCTGAGCTCTATTTGTGCACAGGATGAATATATGAATGGGGATGTTATTTAGTGCTTTGGGGCATCCAGAGATGATCAATCATCATCCTGTTGGTGCAAAAGAGGATACTCTTTAAAGCCCATGCACTATTTTTTATTTTAGTTTAGCCTTATTAGGAGTTATGTTTATAGTTGGCCAGTACAAGTGGCCAGAGCATTGATGATGATCAGCATGTTTTAAATGCTCCAGTATTATTGTTTCGATTTCTGATTATTGTGTATTTTAATGGATGGGCACCAGGCTGGTGCATCCAAGTTATGTGCAAATAATTTCCCAAGGTGGCAAAGGCTCAATAGTTAGCCTGGTCTACAGAAGACTCATTTCCAATCCAGTCACAATGTTGACTGTTGATTTATATTTTTTATTGTTCAAATCCAGCCACAAGATGGACTGTTGATTTTATTCTGATTTACTGTAATGATTTGTTTATTCTCAACAACGATGATGATGGAAGGTTATTTCTTTCGATTATTTACTTGTACTTATTTTTTAAATTATAATGCTGTTTGATGTATAGTTATTTAGGTTGCTCTTCTGAGTTAGCTGGCTGATCTCCCAATGCTCTCAGAGATTCTCTAATCTCATTTTATTATTAAATATCTCCTTACTTATATACATACCTTTGAAAAATTATTTGAAATATTGTTGACTTGGGAATGATGATGTTTTGTCATCAACCAGTTCAAATCCTTTCCTTCCATTTTCGATATCCCATCTCACCTCAGGTTCAAAACTTCTTTCAACACCCCCATCCCATTACTATATATATATATAAAGGAAAAATGAATTTTAAAATTTATTCTCCCAAGATAATAAATGACAGCTAACTCACTTTTCAAAAGTACTTGAATATAAGGTTTTTATTGTAATTATTTTATTTTTAAAAGTAGGTTGAATTAATAATTTTTAAAAATGTAAATGGCTATTAATGAGAAATAATGGACCAAGTCATAATCAATATAATTCTCTGTGTTTAGCTAAAGCATGTAATGAATTATATCCAGTAAACCTAACAAAACTGAATTTTTATGAGATGTGGCAGTTTTCAAAAGATTTATCAAATAGAGTATCACTAAATTCTTTCCATATGGACCAGAATATAATTTACAAAACCACAAATATATAATATTTAAATACAAATATAGGGTATGTACTTAAGCTTTATATGTAATTAGAGAAGATTTGAACATAGAATTTCAAGATTCGTTCAGTCAACCATTCCATTTTATATAACTGACATCATCATCAACCATTATCAATCCACTGCAGGATGAAGGTCTCTCCAAGTTTAATCCATCTTCTCTGATCTTTAGCTTCTCTTCTCCACATCACCCCTGCACCCTTTCTTATTTCATCCATCCATCTTACATGTGGTCTCTTTTTGGATCTTTTACAATCTCTTGCATTCCAGTTTAAGATTTCAATTGTTCATCTATTATCATCTCTTCTAGCAATATGCCCAGCCCAACTCCACTTCAATCTTATAATTTTTTAATGAGGTCAGTAACACCTGTTTGTTCTCTTACCCATACATTGCATTTTCAATCTCTTCTTGTTACTCCCAACATGCCTCTCTCCATACTTCTTTGAATGGTCTGGAGTCTCTGTGATATACATGACACATATGTGTAAAAAAGATAAATGATGTCCAATATCTAAATTTGTTCTTGGTTCATGCTTCATTCAATCATTTACTCCATCTCAAATAACCCATACACATGACCACATACATGGTGTATTTGTTATATGAAATGGAGTGGATGATTGAGGAGAACTCGGAAGTTTGCATTCAAAAATTTCCCTATCAAACCACAAATATACAGCCCCCTTTAGAAACATTTTGATTTAATTTCTTATGGATGGAGGATTCTATTAATATATACCCATATAGGTATATAAAACATTATTAATAGTGTGAAAAAATCTTTTTAATAGATTAATGAGACTCATAAAATAATCTTTTATATATGCACATGTTAAGTATGTCCAAATTTGTTATTATAATTCACAAATCATCTTTCTAAAAAGTCTTTAATAACTTGTAAACATGATCTGTAAATAAGTTCATATATTTTAACATTATATATTTAGTAAATATGATTTATTTATAGACATTAAAATTATTAGAAAATGATAGTAATAGCAGAGTATGATTTTGTTTTACAACTAACTTTCTGCTTAGATATTAGGCAAAACAAATTAAACTTGAATAAGCAATATATTATGTTGTTATAATGTAAGATAAGTATTTGAGGCATTAAAGAGAACAAAAAATAAATATACATACCAATGCCATTTTATGTAATTTCATACTAATTCTCAAAAGAATAAGAAATACAAATAAAAGAAACATTTAAGTAAGATTTCTAGGCATTTATTATGTTTGTTAATTTTAATTTGTACATTACTGATGTGATTGCAAACACCTTTAACATAAAAAGAGTGGTCAAGCAAATTTTCAGAAAGATATTATAGAAAAAAAAAATAGAGTTTTGATTGTTAGCAGGTACTATTGGGATCAATATTGAGCATTGTTTAGTTTATACTATTGAAAAGATGAAATAATATTTTTTTCTGCTATGTTGTGATGAAAACATAATAGATAATATTGGATCTAGAAACTTTAGATAATATTTAGTAATGTATTGGCATTAGACCTTCCAATGATATTACAGCCTGGTTAATAGTAAATTATCATTGATTATATATGTAATTTTTTCTGATTTCAATTCTATACTTTCCAGTGTTATAGCCAGTTTAGATATCCATATACAAGCTTGAACTAGAATGAAGATGATTTTATTATCATTCATAGCATGACAGTTGTGATATTGGATAGATGTTGACTGAATATAATAGCTCACTTAAATTAGAGATTTATTTCTTTGATAACATTTCATACTATGTGACATGAAATTTAATTTGTTATATATATATATATATATATATATATATATATACATATATATATATATATATATATATATATATATATATCACAGCATGTGGATATTATGTACTAATTAATGAATGCACCACAGAGGAAAATAATAACACAGACGTACTCCCAATTACTATCATAAAATAGTATTTAATAAACTGCAATGAACTATATACTAATAATTAATGAAACCTATAGAATATAAATAATCACCAAATTTTCAAAGTTTTACATCACCTCTTTATCTCAAATGTCACAACTATTCACCAGTCCACAAAAGGTCCAAATCATCCTCTGTATATATTTATTTCATGAACAATATTCAATCATAAAAAATGTGAATTTTGAAATGAAGTACTTGTAAATTTGGAAAAGTTGATTGATTTCACACTATGGTACTCCATAAATTATTAAAACATATTTTATTGCTACTTAACAAAGTGTTATACAGCTGATAGATTTCAGCCCCTCTAAAAGAAAAAATATTCATATAACTCCACCCCTTCTTGGTTATTTCATTCTATAATGTAACATTATCTATTACTAAATTAATGCATGAAAAGCAGATGTAAATAACTATTCAAATTTGCTCTTATATATGTAATAATTACTTCTGGTCATTATATCATGACAACCATCATTACTATGATATTATTCTCATGCAAAATGGAATCTTGCTCTTTCCATATGTATGTATTGTCATAATTAGCCACTAAGATTAAGTATTGCTTTAAGTTTTTTAACTTAATAATAAAATAAGTTTAGTATTGAAAGGCAAAAAATAAAAATAATAAAATAAGAATTGACAGGCTTGAAAGTAATATATATAATGTCATCAAGATGCAATATCATTGTGACAATTAGTATAAAGTCATGGCATTATGATTGGTCACATAAAAAGTTAATGTTGTTTGGGTCCTCTATTAACCTAAGTGACTAACAACAAGTTAAGAAGAAGCAAAATAGGGAATGAAGCAAAGAAACATTTTCCTCTACTATAATAGATTTATAGGGTATATGAGCACAGAATTTCAGATGACCCACCACTCACCACTCTATTTCATAACACTGATACACATGAACACATATATGTCGAAGTTGGTGATAATCTTTTCAATATATATATATGTGTTCACGTATATCAGTATTATGAGATAAAGTGGTGAGTTGTGGGTCATGTGAAAATCTGTGATCATATATCCTATATATTACATCTATTGATACAGGTATATAATAAGCCTGTATTTCAGTTATAATAGATTTACAAATAGTTGCCAGGGAATGACCAGCAATCAAGCTGGTTAAATCATGAAGCTAATCAAAATAAGACCTAGTAGATGTTACTTCTTTATATATAACTATCATATTTAATTTTCACTCTTCACACATGCGCTGTAATTATAGCTATTAAAAAAATTTAAATAAGCGTTAATGCTTGAATCTACATTATAAAATAATTTATTTATTTGTTATATAAACAGAAGGGAAAAAGAATATCATCAATAAAGAGATTAAGGACACGAGTTACAAACGTAGATAATGTTTCTTTATAACTGTCAGAAAGTAATTCAGGATTAATTAACTTTTAAACCTTTACCTAGTGTTATTATTTATTTTATTATTAAAATATAACATTAGATTATTCCAAAAGATAATTAAACTTTTTAAAACATTACAAAAATATTAAGAGTAGTAATTAGTAGTAAAAATATGACTGTGTTGGTTGTTAATGTTATATTAGTCTTAGAAATTTGATAGACATTGAATACGATACTTTAAATAAATGTAATGATTAAAGATTTTATGAGAGCAGTAAAGAGTCCACATTTGTTTTATATGGAATATTTTTCTGTTACCCGTAATGGGTTAATATTTGCAAATTTTTCTTTAATTTAAGAAAAGTACTGAACTCCCTAACAGTCAATTTGAACTTCGGTAAATAATCAATTTTTTTTAAACATGTTTTCAAAGACAACCGATTTAACAGTTTAAGACTTTAATTTTTTAAGTTGAATTGCTGACAGGTAAAATCAAATCCTTTAGTTTGCTGTCGATTTTTTCAAGAGTTTCTTAGTAGAAAAATGTCTGTTTTTTTTTAAAAAAAAAAATGTAAGTAATGATATTGTATATCTAATTGTTCTCTGACTTTATCACATGCTTATTATTACTCTCATATAGTAAGAGACAAATAAAATTTATTTGCTGAAAAAATATTTGTATGTAGAAAAAGTTGGTAAATGATATCCGAGTATATAGTTTAAAAAAAAAGCGTACGGTATGGTATTTAGCATCCTTTTCTGTCATACTCATAATCTGAGTTTTAAATCCAAGACAGTTGAAATGTTGAAAAAGTTTTTGAATCAAAGTGAAAGCTTAGTATATTTTCTTGTTTAAGTAACCAATCAGTAGCCAACTTACTTAGCTATTCAGAATTGGTTAGGAAATGGGTACCCAACTATTATTAACTAATGTTTCCAAATAATTTAGTCTATCTAATATTTGGTAAAGCACTGATTAAAAGAACAAAAATTTTAATGTGATATAACAATGTCTTAATTACTTGTGAAAGAATGGACATACACACAGGGACATTAAACTATGTTTTGTTTAAATTTTAAATAAAAATACAGTCATAGTCTGAGAATAGAAAATTCCTAAAGACATTTTGGCATGATTTCTTCAAAATAAATATTTATTTATAAATAATGTGGTCTCTGATTCTATGAAATGTGAGCATAAATTAGTCATTTAGATAATTATGCATGAATTTCAGCATAAGTGGCCAGAAATTGACATTCATCTAAGCCAGATATATAAGAGATATTTAAGTCACTTTTAATGGTGGTAAGTTCATAAACATATGCATAAAAACACTAAGATTCAAGTGTATTACATAATTTGTTGGGTTTAAAATAAAGATCAATAATGTACATATAAAGTTCAGACCCTTTACTTTGGAGAACTGTTTATTATGAGAAAGTATATGAAAATAGAAATGATTAAATTGAAAACTACACATCATATTTCTTGAACAGTGTAAAAATATGGCAATTCTACTTCTTCCATGAATTCATCATCTGTGATTTTGTTGCCCATAGTTTAATAAAATATTGAATTAAAAATTAGATATTTATAAATTTGAATTTGTAAATTTTAGTATATGCATCACTCATTTCACAAATGGCATCGTGAATTATTAGTTAGAAATGTCTTCATTTTATTTACATGGGGTAGTATTCTGCCATGTATTTTCTAACAAAATAAAATATTATTTTATGCCATATTACTCCAGTGAGTTATTAGATAATAAATTTTGAGTATGATGACATTTTGAAGATGAGAAGTGCTTTTCTTATGTGAGAATATACATTTTGCAGATGAGAAGTGCTTTCCTTATGTGAGAATATACATTTTGCAGATGAGAAGTGCTTTCCTTATGTGAGAATATAAAAGTACTTGATACAGCAATGAAATAAAAAAAAATGTATGGTCAAATCAGTGTGGATAATCAATCAAAGGAAGTCATTAATCCATAAAATACTGGATGACTAGTATGTGTACTTGTTCTCCCTTTTTCTGAAAGTATCATATTGATTATTTTATAAATCCTCTTTCTCCTCATCATTATTTTCAATTATTATCAATTCACTGCAGGATGAAGTTGTCTCCAAGTTCAATCCATCTTTTATGATCTTTAGCCTCTCTTCTCTGCATTACCCCAGCTCACGCCCTTATTGAATTTATCCATCTTAGGTCTTTTACAATCTCCTTTATTATATTTTCAAGATAGTCATTTTTGATTATATTCTAATGTATATAATAAAAAAAACATTAAATTGCTTGGGAGTTCATTAGAAGTTTATGCATTAGCAGTAACAGAACTGTACTGAGATTCATGGCTGTTGCATCTCAGAATCTGGTATTCAATTACTGAATCCACTCCATGCAAAATTATAATTTCAAAATTAAACTGTAGTAGAGGAGTATTATATATGCATGCACAGTGCACAAGGATCATTATTATCTATGATTTTGTGAAATCAAATGGCAGTGGATAAAGAAAAAAGTAGCCTACTGTCTATTTATAAGATTCCTTCCATAATATATTAAAAATAAATATATTAGTTATTTAATATAATTTGCAAATGAATGGGTGACTTTGCTTGGTTTTATATGGAATTGAATTTTCTAAAAATAATATTTCCTTGATTGTATTATAGCAATTATTCTGAATATCATAGAGAAAAATCCTGTTTGATTTTATATTAGGAAGATGCTGAATATTCCTTATGTAATTTAGCACAGTAGTAAAATGATAAATTGTTAGCTACAAGTCCCTGGATAGAAGCTCGAATGTCATCTTTGGTGCTTGAGTGGCACACAAGCTCCTTTGTACCATTCAATTATTTATTAATATTAATATTTAATATATTGCTTTTTTGATCTTATATTGCTTATATTTATTTGCATCTTAGATATAAATACATTAGATTAAATTATAAGATATTGTCGTTTTATTAGAAAAGAATAATTAGTGTAAAAGTTGATTTTTTTAAATTAAGAATTACCTAAAGATATTACAGTTATTGGATAGTTTTCTTATCATTTTAATGTTGAACATTTTCAGATTAGGATTGTATATGATCAATTTCCATTATTGACTTGTGATAAAGTGACATCAAAACATGTGTCAGTTGGATGCCATATACCCTTCTTTGCTGCATCAGAAGTGCATTGCTGAAATAAAGCTTATAATTACAACTGATATAAATATAAATATATTACTTTTTTATTTATTTATTGCAAAAATTGTAAATTTTCATTTCAATAAAAAATTTATTAACAATAAATAGTGATTACATACTAATAAAGGATAAATAAATGAATAAATTGTACAATAATATGATTATATAATGTTCTATATGTCATCTGGCTAGATTATGTTATGAGAGCACAATGTTATACTCTTATGTGGTTAGGTATAGTGAAGAGATTCTAAGAACTTGTTTAATGGTATTAGCATTTTTAATATAGACATGAATATTTTCTTTTATAAATGACTATTCTATAATGCTGGGTAGGTGGGAATTGATAATCAGGAAAAGGAAAGAGCAATTAAAGACCACGTGTCAGCAAAGACTTTACTGGAGGCAAGGAGCTGGTCACGTTTCTTGATTTTTTTGAGTGTTTGATAAAACAATGGTATGATTTGTGGGGGGGGGGGTAATTCCATGAGACTTTTGCATCTTACTATCCATATGAAATAAAGGACAAAGGTAGAAAGCCTTATTATCGGAAAAAACCATTATGAATGGCATTTTCAAGTGAGAAAATCATATCAGGTCTTATGTTGGAATTGATTATAATTATATCTTTCAGAGTTTTAAGTCTTGGGCACCGGTGTATAATATGGTCTATGGTTTCATCTTCACAAGCACACAGACCACATATAGGGTCAATGCTGGTAAAACCTCTTCGGTGATAAAGAAACCAATTCGCGGGTAGCGCATTAAGATATATTTTAATGATGAAATCAAGGAATTTGGGTTCCAGACTCCATCTTTTGAAGTGTGTGAGTCTTTGATTGGTTACTTTTAGGCTGGTTTTAATGGGTTGTTGATTATAGTTGATTATATTGTATGCTTCCCATAAGGTGATTTTTTGGTTAAGGTTAAAGGGTATTATCGGGTTATAAAGTTGTAGTTGTTGTATTAGGGATGCTATCCATGAACTGGAAGAGGGTGGAGGATGATCTGTCGGTGTAATTTTTTTAATAATGTTAGAGTATCCGCAGGAGAGGATCAGATTATGTAGAGTGTTGTGGGTTTTCTGTAAAATGATTGCTTGTATTGAGTGGAATGACAGTCCATTGAACCTGCATGGTCATTGGATACCTCACAAGCTAATAGCAACTGTCCTTCCTCTCCAGAGAAGTTTGGTGCATAATCGGTTAATTTTATTTTGAAACTGTTTAGACATTTTAACGAATGGAAGATAATATGAGATTTTTGGCATTATGATCATGTTGAGGAGGCCAACCTTTCCATATAATGAAAGGTATACTCTAGAGAGTGAAGTGGTGATGGCTTCAGTTGAATGGAGGATTGCATCTTGAATCTCTCTTGCCATTGCAGTTGGAGTTTTGTAGATTGGAAAACCTAGGTATCTTTGGGGTTTTGCAGAAAAGGGAGAGTTAATTTGTTTACCAGACATTATCTTCCAGATGGAAGATTTGTTAAAATTTATTTGTAGGCCAAGTTTTGCTGTATTTCTGTCTAATATGTTCATGAGATGAGGAAGGTATTTAATGGTGGGAAGCACAACCATGATGTCATCTATATATGCAAATACATCGAAGTTTTTATTGAGAGAGGGAAGGAAAATTCCAGGGAGGTTTTTTTTCTATATCCATCAGAAGAGGGTTGATGTATGCTATGAAGAAAAGGGCACTGAGCGGGGATCCTTGAGGGATCGACTTGTATGGCTTGAAGCCTGGTGTGATCTTGCCATCAAGAGAGAGAAAAATCTCTCTGTTGTTGAACAGATTGCTGACCATCTGTACAATCCCATCTGGAATGTCGCATTCCAACAGAATATCCAGAAGGATGTTTATCTGGACTGAATCAAATGCTGCCGCAACATCCAGCTGGGCAGCAATAGGTTTTGATTTATGATGTCCTCTGCTGTAATTGAACAGTGCAGTTACATTGGACATAGCATGCAAGGTTGATGATCCCTTTTTTCCGTATTGGTTTGACGAGATATGGCTAAGAATTTGAGTTTGTATTTGATCTTTAATGACTGACTCAATTATCTTGATAAGCAATGGGGTCATGGAAATTGGCCGGATACTGTTAATGTCGTTTAGTGGTTTTGCTTTTTTAATAAAAGGCACGAGTGCCACTGGGTAAAGATCTGTTATGTTTCTGTTGCTGAAAGCTAGGTGATCAATCATTTTTTTAATAATTGGCACGATGAATTGACTGAGGTGTTTGAGAAGGAAATTTGGGATGTCATGAAGGCCAGGATGAATGCCATCAGAGAGAGATGTTATCTTCTTTTTGATTTGGATTTCCATGATGCCATGTTCGCCAGGGTCACCAGCATCCAACCAGCTGTTTATGGAGGAACTCCATCTTTTTGCATTAATTGGCAGAATTATTTGCTGATGTTCTGCATCATTGGAAAGCCAATAAGATTGGTTCCATTAGTATTAATGGATAAGGAAGTGATTTGTTTTTTATTGTATCCCAGTGCCCATCTGAGATAGTCTCTCGTCCAGCAGTGTTGTTGTGCTAAGAAACATTTGGCTCTTCTGATGGATATATATTCTGCAAGGGACTTTTGCTTGATTTTGTAGAGATTTTTAAGGAAGATAATTTTTTCTGTATTTGTGAAATTTTGCTGTGATGCTTGAAGTTGTATATTAATGTCTGTAAATTTTTAAAATATGTCAAGCTGTATTGTGAATGTTCAAAGATAGACTCAATTCTCATTGTTTATAACTTACAAGCTTAAAAGAATAGGGTCATGTGATCTATGACTCTTATTTTGACTATTTATAGTCTCTGTCTTATGCAGTGTTATATTTCTAAGACTACTAATATATGGTATGGCTGAAGATCTATCAGGCCCATATAGCTATTTGAGTTGGATAACTGGGTTTGAAGACATGTAGGTGTCTGAAAATTTCAGATTTTCCACTCAATAGATAACTTTTAGTTAAATGCTGGATTTGGGTTGGTATTTTTAGATTTAGTGTCTGAACCTATCCTGGCACCTCTCTGAGTAGTGCCAAAGCATGAAACCATGGTCAGGGGTTTGGGGGGGGGATTCCTGACATATTTTAAATGCTTTCTCTGGCTAAGCATTTAACACAAAGCTTGAGGAATTGGCATTCCTCATTGTTTATAACTTACAAGCTTAAGAGAATAGGGTCATGTGATCTATGACTCTTATTTTGACTATCAATATGATATAGTTTCTATTTGGATGTGAGATAATATTAGTAAATGGTATTATATTTAAAAATAAACATTTGGAAGATATACGATAATAACGTAATGGAGTTAAAATGTTTTGCATATGCACTTGGTATAGTAAAAAAGAAATAATTGGTGCCCTGGATGTAAAATTAATACATTACTTTTATCTTTTTTATAATTAGCCATTTTTATATCAGTCAGTAAAGTAGTTTAGTCATCTTGTAAAATAAAATTCATTTATGGCTTCTGTACAAAAAACCCTAAAATATAGCAAAAAGCCCATTCACATTTATCCAAACAGCTTGAAAAAAATTGTATCTAGAAAAAGAATCCATTGAGTATTTTTCATGCAAGCATCAGTTAATTAATATTGAAAGCCTAATTATTGTGCTATTTATGTAATATATGCATGCACACACCTAATTGTAATGGTGTAATCATACAAATCACCAACTATTATTAAGTAAATAGACCATCACTTTCAGCACCAAAAACTGTAATAGTATAATAATCAGTGAATGATTAAATAATTTATAATGTTGGACACCAAAATATCTGTAATGATATTAAAATGATTATATATTAATGAATAAATGAATTAACACTTACAAATATCAATTTTTCATAATGATATAAAAATATACAGAATGAAATAAACAATTTTCTTGAAACTCGGTTGAAATGTCAAATTATACTATCATGAAGTATCTATAAAGTAAAGATTAAATATATATAAATTATAAAAGTAAAAATTATGTTCAGTGCCAATTTATATTAGTTTAAATGAAAACAAATATATGCACTTAATAAATTAATGTTTAATAAGACAATGGTTTAAACTTTTAATAGTCATTTATTCATTGTAATCAATAAAATGTAAATGAGAAAATACTAAAATAATACCATAATTATTAAAATATGTAAATGTTTATATATTTTGGCTAACTGAATATTTAATATGAAAATAAAATATCTGGAGACACTTTAAGTTGTTATTAAAATATAATGTGGTCAATAAACTAAAAATAATCATAGTATTCAATTTTAATTGATAAAAAAATAAAAAAATATTAATATAAGGAAGATAATAAATAAATAATAAAATATATAAGTCATTAAATAAAAAGAAAATCTGGATTATTATATATCAATAGTATGTTTGCATATATTATATAAATTTGTTATTTATGTATCTAGCAGATGTTGTAAATGATACACTAATAAAACAAAAAGAAAATATTATAATTGCATAAACACTTATAAATAAACTCTTAATATATCATCATCATCATCATTATCAACCATTATCAATCCACTGCAGGATGAAGGTCTCTCCAAGTTTAATCCATCTTCTCCGATCTTTAGCTTCTCTTCTCCACATCACCCCTACACATTTTCTTATTTCATCCATCCATCTTACATGTGGTCTCTTTCTGGGTCTTTTACAATCTCTTGGAATCCAGTTTAAAATTTCAATTGTCCATCTATTATCATCTCTTCTAGCAATATGTCCAGCCCAACTCCACTTCAATCTTTTAATTTTTTCAATGAGGTCAGTAACACCTGTTTGTTCTCTTACCCATACATTGCGTTTTCGATCTCTTCTTGTTACTCCCAACATACATCTCTCCATACTTCTTTGAGTGGTCTGAAGTCTCTGTATTGATCTTCTATTAAGTGTCCAAGTCTCAGATCCATAAGTAAGAACTGGTAAAACACATTTGTTAAAAACCTTTCTTTTCAAACACATAGGCATATTTCCTTTTAATATCAAGTTATTTCTACCAAAAGCACTCCAACCAAGTTTAATTCTATGATTAATTTCCTCTATTATGTTTCCTTCTGTATTAATAATCTGACCAAGGTATTTGTCACTCTTAACTTCTTCTAATTCATCATAATAAATCTTTATATTCATATTTTGAGCAAATCGATTAAACATTACTTTAGTCTTTTTAACATTTATCTTTAGTCCTACTTTCCTACTTTCATCTGATAACTCCTGCAACATTTCCTGCAGCTCGGAAGCATTATTTGCAAAAACAACTACATCATCTGCAAAATCTAAATGACTTAAATAATCTCCATTTACTTTCACTCCTTTAGTTTCCCATTTTAATCCACAAAATACTTCTTGCAGCACTGCTGTAAAAAGTTTTGGAGATATGGAGTCACCTTGTCTTACACCTTTCTCAATGTTGACTTTCCCAGTATCATTATGTAATCTAATTGTTGCTGTTGCATTTTTATAAATATTCTTTAAAATATGACAATATCCTGGATCTATACCTTGATGATCCAATGCTTTAATCACTGAAGAAATGTTTATAGAATCAAATGCCTTTTCATAATCTACAAATCCAAAACATAATGACAACTCATATTCATTTGTCCTTTCTATAACTTCTCTCAATACTTGAATATGATCTACTGTACTAAAACCACTTTTAAATCCAGCTTGTTCTCTTGGTTGGTGGAAATCCAATATTCTCTGTAGACGAGTTGTAATTATCTTGGTAAAATTTTATATAAAACTGATAAAAGGCTGATAGGTCTGTAATTTCTAATATCTTCTTTATCACCTTTTTTAAATATTAATATTATTACTGCATTCTTCCAATCATCCGGTACATCTTTATCATTTAGACATTTGGTATATAACTTTGCTAATATTTTTTCTGTTTCTTCACCTGCTTCTTTTAATATATCAATTATAATTCCATCATTACCTGGAGCCTTTCCTTTTTTCATACATTTAATTGCATTTCTCACTTCTTCATTTAAAATTCTGGGCAATTCGGAAGATGTAATAGATATAGGAGGTACTTGTTCTTTATTACTATATAATTCTTGATAAAAATCTTCTACCAATTTCATAATGTCATCCCTCTTTTTAGTAATAATTCCATCTTTTTTCCTTATTGCAGATATAAATTTCCTACCAATAACAAAATGTTATTTTACATTCTTAAGACTTTTATTTTCTTCTACAGCTTTTCTTGCTAGTTCACAGTTATACTTTCTTATATCATTTTCAACTCTTTTCCGCACCATTTTACAAAATTCGAGATATTCAATTCTTTTTAATGCATCATTCTTGCATATCTTCATATTCCTTCTTTTCTTCATAAGTTCTCTAGTCTCAGTAGAAATTTTATTAGTCAATTGCTGCTTTTTTCTACCAGCTATCTTTGTTGCAGTTTTTAAAAGTGTATCAGTTATTTTCATATTAATTTCATTCAAATCTGAATCATGTTCAAAATCTACTAATACTTGAAACCGATTTGTAAGTTCTAATTTAAATTCATTAGAATGTTTCTGAAGATTAGGAATATCAACTGTAAATATTGTTTTTCTTAATAATTTTTGTCTCTCTAGTTTTACATTAACACGTATCTTATTCATTACTAATCGATGATCACTTCCTGTGTTAAATCTATTAGGAACATTACAATCTTGAAATATGTATTTTCTGTTAGTCAAAATATAATCCAATTCTGCTGTACCTTCATTTGGATGCTTCCATGTCCATTTCCTTCTAACATTTTTCTCAAAAAAAGAATTCATAATATAAAGTTTTTCCTTCTCTGCAAACTCCACAAGTCTATGTCCTCTCTCATTTCTATTACCATAACCAAAATTACCTACAACACTTTCATCTTTCATTTGTTTACCAATTCTAGCATTAAAATCTCCCATAACAATTTTAAAATGTTGTTTACTCTGATCAAAAGCGTTTTGTACATCCATATAAAAATCTTCTACTACTTCATAACTGTGAGAACTTGTTGGGGCATAAACCTGAATTATCTGCATTTGATATCTGCTATTAAGTTGTATAACTAATCTTGCCACTCTGTCTGATACACCATCAATCTCCACAATATTGTTCTTCCACTTTTTATTTATAATGAATCCTATTCCACTTGTATTTCCAATATTTGTGCCTTTATAATAGAGCATATGTCCACTTTTTAAATCAATTGTCTCTTCACCTTTTCTTCTAACTTCACAAAGTCCAATAATATCCCATTTAATATAAGAGAGTTCTTCTTCTAATTCTTGCAATCTTCCTTCACTTGAAAGTGATCTGCAGTTGTAAGTACCTAAATAAAAAGTCGTCATCAAATGGCAGCCTGGGTCCGCCTCCAGGATATTCTTAGCACCCTCTACCTTCGGCCACCAACCGCTGCCTTGGTTGGTGACTTTACAGACTCCTGGGATTAAGGGCCATGCTTTATTTTTGTCTGTCATAATTGTATAATTGGGAAAAATCTTTATCATTTACACAAACATTCATTCTGCCTTATCAGGCACTGAGAAAGAAAGACCATGGTGTTTCTTGATCTTAAACTCAGAGGTAAAAAGCCAATAAACTCACCACGCTGGCTAATGCGTGTTGGTGAGCAGCCCATCCATGTTCGTATACTATATGAATAAACATATAGTAATAACAGCTGCAACGACAAGAACGTATGGAGTGGACATTAGGAATTTGCCCTGCTCGGTTCCTTTAAGGCCACCAAGAGGAATCAAAGGTTCTCCTTTCAGTTAATAGCAAACTCCTTTCTGCAGCCTCTTAATATATATATATATATATATATATATATATATATATATATAAATATATATATATATATATATATATATATATATAATTGTTTAATTTGTTTCCTGCTTTTTTACAGTGATAAATATAAGATTAACAATTTAAGTATGAAATGATATTATTATCAAGGCTATGAAATATACATTATCCTAAGTATAATTTGAAAATGCTTATATTTAAATTCTATTGATTTTCATATATATGTATAAATAATGAAAACAAACAAACATATTATAAAATTTAAATAACATTCAAAATTAATGATAAGAAATGTACTATATTTAAATTTTGTTTGAAAATAATGAAATTTTTTTTTTGGTTAGTTTATATTTAATGTAGTATAAATAAACACATATTCTTCGATAAATAGATATAAGGGAAGACAAAAATAACTAGAATTGTTCTTTGGTAACTGCACCTCTTGTCTTACATGCTTGTCCTGTTATATGCTTCTTGAAAAAATTCTTTTGCATCAGTTTGCCATATTACATTATGATGTAAAATTGTGCTGCCACATAGCATTCTGCATATTTGTCAATTTATTGTAATAGCTGAAAAGTAGGAATAATATGAAATTCTGTTATTTAAAGAAAATGGCAGGAAACAGTTGTAATGCTTGAAACAGATTACAAGAAAACAGCTCTGGAAAAACACAAGTTTATAAACGATTTAATGAAATGGTCAAATTCACTATGTTTCAAAAAGTGTGGCTAGCAAAGTCCAATGTCAAGAAAGTGCTAATATTTTTTGTTGGTAGTGCAAACAGCATTTTTCTCCTGAAATTAGTTCTTAACAGACAGACATTTTATCTAAAAGTTTTGAAATGTTTGTATGATGTGATAAAATGTAAATATCCCAATTTGGTATCAAAGTGAGTTGTGCAAGTGTCACCGTGAGAGTCCTTTTGTAAGAAGTCTTGAATGTGAAACAATTTTTAATTAAATACAACATGACCCAGTTTATCTATCAGTCACATAGATCTCTTACTGTATGACTTATTTTTATTCTTTTAAATAAAAAATGCCTCAATTTTTTTTTTGAAAACTTAGAAGTGGTGAAAACAATAATAATAAAGGCATTAAACTGCTTCATTTTATGTTTCAGGGCTACTTCAAAATGTGAGGAACATATTTAAACTGGTGTTTTGTATTAAATGGTCAGTACTTTGAAGTAGATTAAACTACTAACACATAAAGATAAATAAATAATTTTTTACTATAAAATTCCAGTTATTTTTCATCCTCTCCCCTTACATACAATGAGAACATATGACCTGGTTAATTTTTCCAAGAATTGTCAAATATTCCTTCACTAAAACTTTGTTAAAAAGCATATTTATTAATACATATTATCATAAAAATATTTGTAGAAATATTATAACAAAGTTTATAAGTCATGAGATCTGTGATCAATATTCATTGTATGAAGATATATTACATAAGCATTGTATTTGAAGTTCATATTCTAATCACATCATTCAAAACAGAATTATTATCTACTCGAACGAATTATATATTTTAACTAAAATAATCCATAGTAAAACATTGAGACATTAATAACACCATTTTTATATAAATAATAGCACTATTTAATTCTTTACTATTCTATAATAACATTTTTGTGGTATCACAAATTTAATCTGTACTGAATTCTAATTGTATTCTTTACTTATATTAGAGCAAATATACATTGTAGCAACAAGAGTATACAGTGAATTCCTATATTCATGTGCATTAGCAATGCATTGTATGTTGAGATGATTTTATTGCAAGATGTTAAGAGATCTCTCAAAAGACAGAAATCTTCTGGAGGAAACAGTTTTTTTGTCTAGCCATTCATTTTTCATAATGAAATTCAACATTTAATATTAATTATATAATGCATTGACTTTCATTATTAAAGGGCAGATTAAGAGAGAGTCTCAATTCAAAATCAGGAGTCTTATATATTTCTAATAGTGAAACACTTAAGACATTATTTTAAAAATTGTTTTTATGGTTTCACTCAAATATGACCCATACCTATTGTCGCCATTATATTAAGTTAAATTTCACTCGGTAAAAAGTTAAAACACTAGATAGGGATTTTATGCACAGGCCTTCTGGCATCCATTGATTACTCTGGTTGGCACAGGGTGGCACTACTGTATGGAGAGTTTTGCCTTGTTCGGTAAAAAATTCTTGAAATGTAGCAGCTTTTGTGAATTAAAAATGTTTTTTGATTTTGTAATAAATAAACAGGTTTTTAAAAATAATAGTACTAAAATAAATCTGCATATTAAAATACTATATTCTATAATTTTTTAAATACTTATTAAAATAATTATATATAAATAATATTTTTAAAATATGCATGATTTCATTAGTCTCATGCATTATTTGTTAACTGTAGGCAGTAAATAAAAATCACCAATACAAGTCTATCAATACACATTTTAATCTATTAAATCTTTCTAATAATAAAGTATTAACTTTATTATGATGTACAATTTACTATACTGTCTGTTAAAAAAAAAAATTAAAATTCACGAATTTTATTTTATATTACAATGGATTATTAATAACTATTTATTAATATTGTAGCCTATTGACCTTTTTAAAATAATTAAAAAATAAAAATAAGCCAACATTTTTTTAAGGAATATAATGATTCCACATTTTTATTAGATGGTACAATATACATGTGTGTGATAACTATTATTTAATATTTTCTCACTTCCAAAAAAATAAATATGAATATCGGGGAAAGAACAAATAACCCTCAAGATGCTTTTGCCTAAACGAGTCTTTTTAGTTATTCGATGTTATAGCATCTTTTTATGCAGTATGTATCTCTTTTATACTATCATATTTCAATTTACAAACTCTATATTTTATGTGTTTATTCAATGATAGTTATTTTTCTTAAATAAGTTCATTAATGATTATTAATATTCATTTATTATGATTGATATTATTATCTTATTTTTGGACCAGATATAAAATGAAAATACAAGATAAATAAGTACAGCAAAGTAAAGGCTGATAGCATTTGAAAAATGTTTTGGAATCCATATCGACTTGAAGAGACTAGTTCAGTTAAAATGCATCTTAGGAGATCTTTTCCTATTGTTTTTATTTAAATGTTTGATGAGTAAAAAGTGTTAGTAGTAGTTTTCAAATGTATTTAATTTTTACACTGGTGGGAGAAAAAGGAATGGCATTAATTAAATGAATAAGACCATGTATATATAATTAATAAAAAGTGATACATTGATTTTCAATTTAATTTAAACCCTATATTTTAATTAAAAATGATATAAGAATTTCTGCACTAATAAGTTATTTTAAATAATCATTTTTATTGTGTTTTGTATTTATTTAAAAATAATAGCCACTGTCGAGCATGTGTGGGAGGTATAGCACTTATAAAACAAATTGTGGTAATATATAAGCTTGCATAATAAAAGTAGATCCATTTTAGCCTAAATATTTCAGACAAACATATTTACTTAATGATCTAATTTTAGTCTGCAATAATAATTTTTAATTGGTATTTTGTTCTATTACATCATAACTGGAATGTTTTTTAAAAAAAGGCATATGACATTATTGCTCAGAAGTTCAGTGCCAGGCCTGCGAATGTCAGATTCAATTCTGGTACTTCCCGGTCTCAACTCAGATACTCTAACAACTACAGAAAACCAAGTAAAACCAAATGTTTATTAGTTATATGTATAATAAGCGTTTAATAAACCATTTTGGAAATTATTGGAAATGAAAATTTAATGAATTTTCTTAGCATAAATACAAATTATTTTGTTGTTGACTTTATTCCATAGTGTAATATCTATCACTATTATTACCTAGATATGAATCAAATTAATGCCATTTTTTAGTCTCACATCATTAATGACCAAGCTATTGTTTACTATTATACCATGCCTTTAAGCTATCTTTTAACTTATAAAAATCTTTAGGATTTATAAATCTTTTTTAATAATAATGTTTCCACTAGGACATTATTTAGAGTTGCCAGAGAATGCTAAGTATTCCCTTTCTACAGCTGTGAGGGGCATCAGATCTAAAATAAGAATAAAGGATTTCTATTACAGTAGTTGGTAAAATTAGTTTTTATATGTATGATAATATATTTTTTCTAAATTGGGTAATTTTTTAAATTACAAGCAGGACAGTCATTTAATTATTGATAAATGAAATAGCATCTAGCAATTATTATTTAGAGAATGAAGATCGCAGACGAATCATATGGTTAAATCAATGCAATTAACATGCTTACTTAGAAATACAAAAAAAATATGATTATAATCTCATGCACCTTCCACCATTATTGGCAGGTGTCATATTTGAATAGTTCCAAAATCAATTTATTTTGTAGCTTTTTGAGAAAAAGATTTCAAGCAGAAGACATGCAAAGTAACTATTTTTAAATTCGATATTATTAATATTTTCTGACTAGACCTGTAGAGGTCCCTACTATCGCATTTTTACACACATGTTCTTGAGGTTACAGCCTTAGTAAATATTACTTACGTAATCAATGTGCGTTTAAATAAATTTATAATTACAACTTTAAATATTCAATTAATAAAGATCAATTCAGGATTATCTTATTTCAACACCTTTTTACATATATGCCAAATAAAGTATAATTCTTAAATAAGATCTTATTTACTTAAAGATAGATATTTAAATATACTATTCAAAAACTTCAGAAAAATGTAAAAAATCATGATAGTACATTTTGAACACCCATCTCACCCGGGTGGTGCAGACTTTAAGTGTGATCGCTAATTATTAAAGTGATTCTAATTATATTTATATTATTTAAAATACTAATATGATTAAATTATTATCACGGCCATTAATTAAATAAGAGCAATAGCAGTATGTTAAAATATGTAAATATGTAGGGTCACTTGACCAAGATAATTTGCATCAATATATATCATGAACTTGTTTACTTTTGTCAATCTCTTGTGTTGGAGTAATTAATGAACACTATTTTATTTTAAAATTATTCTTAATTTATATATAAACACATTATTTTTTCATGTAAAATTCTTTTACATCATACAAAAGTAAATATATATTAATTTAGTTCTATCAATTTTTTTAAAAAAAAAAAAATATTATAAATATTTCAAAACACTTTTTTTTAAAAGACTACTAATATTGGTTGGCTATCAGAGTAGGTCACAACATGTCACAAGAAATCAGTCATTATGGATATTAAATGTTGTTGACTTCTCTGACATCTGACAATTAAAGATGAACGGCTTCTGGTTTTATTTATTCTTGACAGATATTTAATGATATCACAAACATGTCATTTTCAAACAGTAAGTAGTTTTATATGTATATATAGAGATGGAGAGATATTAAAAGGTTTTATTTGAGAAACATTTGTTTACAAAGCCTAAATAATACAAAATTATATGTAAGTAGGCTGACTATATATCTTGGTTCATGCCAGCATGTCCTGATTTTTTTAATATTTTTTAATGATTTATTATCAATACTTGAGTTGATTAATGAGTTTATAGAATTGCATCTCAATTTTTTTTTTTTGCTTTTAGAATTTTTAAACTTATGTTTTATTTTAAATTTTTTCAGATAACATGTGAAAATAAAAATGGAGTAATTAACTATTTGATATTTGCTGATGACAATAAATATATAAAAATAAGAAATAAAAAGCATTTTTCTGTTATTTTATTCCTCTCATCGGACTTCTTTAGGTCTTCAGAATAAATAAAACAACAAAGGATTAAATTTTTTTAAAAATTATTAGATAAAAATAAAGGAGTGACATAGAATAATTTAAAATTGTATTGGGTTTTTTCAGCACTATCTACCTCACCTTCACCTATTTAGGCAAAAATTGAAAATATATCTCCATTGTAGTAATTATCCAACTTTTCAAAATATACTCAAAGTGAATAGAAATCAATCTCTATTATATAAAAGCATGGGACTTGATACAGTCAATCAAGCTTTCAACTTGGGATTGGGAGATCCCAAGATAGATTCTACTGCTCACAGGTCAGGCACTCAAACTTTTACGAATTCCCGAGCGATAAAGAATATGCCTTTTTTATATGGCATAATTCAAAAATATCAAACTATTACCATGAGCATGGAGATTTAGGTATTTTTTATCTCTAGCTAACTTAACTCATGAAGGTTGCATATTAATGCATACATAGTGAGAGAGACTGGTTTTAGTTTTTTTGCTTGTGATGGTTACAATATTGCTGAGTCATGTGATAGAGTTTTATATGTTAGAGAGAAGAGCACTAATAAAAACCAATATGTTTGTTAAAGAAAAATAATATATAAAATATTTACTAAAATATTTATAAACAATAAAGTATAATAGATATACTGTATTTAATTTTTTTTTTAAGTTATAATTTAGAACTTCAAAGAAAAAATTAAATTCCTTACTATTGAATTTAAATAGAAAGAAACTTTATGTTTTTTTTCTTTTGCAAAAAAGTTACTATTTATTATTGCAATTTTCAAGTCTTCTAGCAGACATGAGTACTTCTGAGTATTTGGAGTTTAGAACCCAAGATCTATGAATTATATCCTGTTTTGTGACTTCAGTGCTTAACCTTTTTATGAACTCTCAAATAATAAATCATTCAATTATTTTTATCAAGCTTTCTAAAAAATAATCAAAAAATTATTTGTGCTACTTGGAGATATTCTTGAAAGGTAACTTATTTTTCTCATCTGTCTTATAATTTTATCATTTCAACCTAAAATAATTTCTAGACAAAATTTTTTTGGAAAGCTGGTTAATACTATTTGCATAGAGATTTAGATACTCTAAGAACAATTTCAATAGGATTGTCATATTCTACATCTCAAACTAAATTTCCCAATAATGCAATTAATTTTTACAATGGAAAAATGTTACTTACAAATTCACTTCTTTGTAGTAGCTTAATATTCATTCCCATATATTCCTACCTCAGCTGTCAGTAATTACTTCACAGAATATATACAACATATGTTACATAGGTCCAGTTTATCATTAATTCAGAGTATTATTTTATTATTTAAAACAACCCACTAATCATGATCTTCTTTCTAGGTGCTTAGTAGGAATCTCATAAAACAGCTGACAAATTATGTTATACAAATTCCTATAAAATTTCTCAGCAATTGTTTTCCAGATCCAACAAAATGAACAGCTGAATTTGATCTGCAGAATATCATTAGTATAATTCTATTCAATATAGAATGTTACTAAAGTATCAAAAGCAGGTTCAAGACAATTTTAGTCAGTAACTTATGTGATAAAAATCATAAATCACAGAAGTTAATAATGCTCTAATCTATATATTTATTAGAAGTTTTGAAGACTTTAATAAAATCAGTAAAATTCTATTTTCTGGTTGCATTTTCTACTGAAATTTTAAAATAATTTTTGTGATTAACTGTAATGGCTTCAATGTGATGTAGTAGTTTAAATATTACAAGTATCTCACACTGCCCATAAGAAGAGTACTTCTTTTATACAAATATCATTTCAAATTGGACTTTTTAAAATAAACATTAAAATATTTGCATAAAAAAGGAAAAAAAAATATAGCCATAAAGTTACAATAATGGAGAAATAAAATTATTTTTAACTGGATTCAGTTGATAATTTTCATACAACTAGTTATTATAATGAATTAAATTTGCTTCTTATTACTATAAGCAATAGTTATTATAACTTTTATATTTATTTTAAAAATGGAAAAAAAGCAACCATTTGCAAAAGACAAATATTATGGCCATTTAGACTACAAGTGGTATGAGATACCACTAAACCTGATAAAGGGTTTTTGCAAAATAGAAACATTCAGGAAGGTACTGAATCAAAAACATATTCAGTTAAAAAATATAAAATTAACACATTTAAAAATTTAAACTGATATCATATACAGGCTCTAATTGTTGTAGATTAACTTACTAAATACAAGCATGTTAAAAAAATCAGAAGATTGCAATTTTGTAAAATAGGTTCATCATGATTACTATGCTTCCTATAATTTATATTTAACAATAAGTATTTAATTGTGTATGATTGATAATTTATACTTTAATATAAGAACCATAAAATATTCAATTTTGTGTGAAACACATATAGATTAGTTTTTAAAATTGACATTATACCTGCTCTGAATAATGTATCTGTGATTTGTAATTTATATAATCAATCTGATATATATATATATATATATATATATAATAAAGTTTGATATCTGTATTCGTTTCACAATATATGTAATATACAAATCAATATATATATATCAAAATACAGTACAATTTATATAAATTATATTCTTTTAGAAGTACTTTTGACTATACACTTTGTAGTCTTTATCAACTATATAATGTTGAATAATCAAAACGAGACAACCCTTAACAATACCCATAGTTCAATTCAGATTTCCCACAATTCTGTTATCTTAACATTTGATGACTGGTGATTCATTAACATTTGACGATTTCTTGAAATCAACATAGCCTCTTTTATTTTACGTTTATTATGACAACGTTCAATTTGAATTATAAAAATATGAAAATTATTCAAATTGAATGTTGTCATAATAAACGTAAAATAAAAGAGGCTATGTTGATTTCAAGAAATCGTCAAATGTTAATGAATCGCCAGTCATCAAATGTTAAGATAACAGAATTGTGGGAAATCTGAATTGAACTATGGGTATTGTTAAGGGTTGTCTCGTTTTGATTATTCAACATTATATAGTTGATAAAGACTACAAAGTGTATAGTTGAAAGTACTTCTAAAAGAATATAATTTATATAAATTGTACTGTATTTTGATATATATATATTGATTTGTATATTATATATATATATCTACTATGTATATATATATATATATATATATATATATATATATATATAAAGAGTAGAATTACTGACAAAAATGTTTTAATTATACTCCTAAAAACAAATCATATATTAGAATATAAGTAGTATGTATACAAAGATTAATAGATTAATGGATGTGTCATCCTTGCTTAAATGAATGCATGACATTGTATCATTAAAAATGCAATCATAAAAATATGATTTATGATTTTAAATTTAACTCTAAGTATTGCAGCCTATTTTATTTACTAATTTTGTAACAATCTATTATTTCATTTTTACATAGACTTCAACAAAAATATAATAGTTTTTTTTGGAATTATAGATTTATTTTCTTTAAAAATCAATATCACATTGATATTCTTTATATTATTTCTACTGTGTTTGTCACTTCTTTTGAGCTATTATTTACAAATAAATCAGATTAAATGTTCATGCAATTAACACAGACAACTATTTTAATATAATCAACCTTTTAAATTAGTCAGATAAATGCAAACTATAATTTGAAAACTCATAATGAATATAGACTATTTACAAACCTGAGTGTGAAAAAAATGAAAGTTTGTTTAAAATCAAAAATTGATAGTTAAGTGAATAGAAATAAATATGTAATGTGTGTTATTAGTTTTGTCGCATTTACATCAAATTAATATCCGAAAGAAACACATTGTAACAAATCTATTACATAATCTCCAAAGAATTCAATATAAGGTTGAAAAAAGTATCACTTTGGAAAAGTAATATAGAAAATATTCAGCGAATCTATTTGAAGAGAAGATATTTCAGCGAAGTAATCTGCATGTTAGAATTATAAGTAGCAATAAAGTTTCACAAATTTTTACTTGAGATTAAATTACTTTCATTAATAAATAAGATGTTAAATTTTAATGAATATCAAAGGAAATTTTAATAAAAAGTATAGTTTTCAATATCAAATGTATACATAATTCAACATATGACAAAGATCATTGAATATTTGAGTAACGTTTCAAACCAGCAATTAAAAATTGGTCTTTATATTTTGTATGAGGATGCTAATGTTGAAGTAAAATTTGAATAAAAATGAGATCTTTGAATTTTTTTTACAATACTGTTTAAAAAGAAAAAAATTGCTGGTCATATATTTAACGATCAAAATAAAAATAAATGTAAAATACTGAATAAAGACTGCCTGATTGTCTCCCAGTCTGCTTTCCTATCTATAATACACATGTACTTATTCTATACGTTTACTTAGCAATGTACTAATTATCTATTTTTTCTACCTATTTTTTGATTTCACTGTGCTTGCCTGTATTTCTGTCTATCCATCTACCTACTTACATATGCATCTACCTACCTACCTACCTACCTACCTACCTACCTACCTACTACCTACTTACCTACATACCTACCTACCCACCCACACACCCACACACCCATCTATCTATCTATCTATCTATCTATCTATCTATCTATCTATCTATCTATCTATCTATCTATCTATCTATCCATCCATCCATCCATCCATCCATCCATCCATCCATCCATCCATCTATCTATCTATCTATCTATCTATCTATCTATCTATCTATCTATCTATCTATCTATCTATCTATCTATCTATCTATCTATCTATCTATCTATCTATCTATCTATCTATCTATCTATCTATCTATTCATTGTTACATTTTCATTTACTATTGTCAAACTTCCTCCATTCACAACTTTGACGCCATCCATTTCAGATAAATGCAATAATGATTATTACTAAATCATTATCGAAACTAGAGATTATTTCTAGCACAGATATAAACTTTAAACCTGTTAAAGATTAATATATCTGATTTTTTATTTATTTTATACACACGGAGTTATTAACCTTTCTCTTTCCCGTGTGTACCTTATAGATATAATAAACATCTCCATATTTCCCATTCTTTTTAAATTCACTTATAAAGATATAAATATTAATTCTTATTAAGCGCAATGTCAGCACGTAATATTTATATAAAGCTAAAGCTTTAGTATATGCGCCTTGAGTGCTTAATTTTAGCAAGAGACCTCTACAAATCATAACACGAGATTTGACTTTATAAAGATAAGAGGGACCCTCTTATCTCTAACCTATTTTTCTTAATTATATAGGCAAATCTAAAGCATTTTGATTTGGGAACATTGATTCAAAATATTTCTAAATATAATATCTGAATATTGACTCGTTGTAAATCGAAACATTTCGCGAATGTTAATGTTTAATAGAAATAGTGGACTTAATCAGTGAAGAATTTATTAGCTTCATGCTCTCAAATCAAAATGCTTTAGATTTGCCTATATAATTAAGAAAAATAGGTTAGAGATAAGAGGGTCCCTCTTATCTTTATAAAGTCGAATCTCGTCTTATGATTTGTAGAGGTCTCTTGCTAAAATTAAGCACTCAAGGCGCATGTACTAAAGCTTTAGCTTTATATAAGTATTATAAAGATATAATAAAATACAAATGACCCCCCCAAGATGCATTTTGTGCTGAACCAGCACTCATCAGTTGGCCCAGGTCACTATCTCTCATATATATCTTTATTATATGAATAGTATTTATCTATAAAATAAAAACTAAGATATATTAATCTTTAACTGAGGTTTAAAGTTTATATCTGTGCTAGAGATAATCTCTAGTTTCGGTAATGATTAGTAATAATCATTATTGCATTTATCTGAAATGGATGGCGTTAAAGTTGTGAATGGAGAAAGTTTGACAATGGTACATGAAAATGTAGCAATTTACTCTAGATAAATACTATTCATATAATAAAGATATATATATGAGAGATAATGACCTGGGTCAACTGATGAGTGCTGGTTCAGCACAAAATGCATCTTGGGGGTCATTTGTCTTTTATTATATCTTTATTTAAGTGAATTTAAAAAAAAAATGGGAAAGTATGGAGATGTTTATTATATCTATAATAATTCATCTATCCATTTATATATGTA
The DNA here is from genome assembly GCA_028023455.1 of Epiperipatus broadwayi. NCBI lineage: Eukaryota > Metazoa > Onychophora > Udeonychophora > Euonychophora > Peripatidae > Epiperipatus > Epiperipatus broadwayi. Next base: position 47,092 of record JAQFVV010006655.1, on the reverse strand, counting down.
TTTATCTATTTTTTAATATTTTAACTTTTCATTGAGCCATTTATTTATTTATCTATCTATATAACTGCCTTTACATTTATTCATCCATATATAAATTTTTATATATCGTTAATTATCTATTTATCTTTCTCTTTCTATCTGATTGCAGTCATTTAGGTGAATAGAAGATCAATGTAATTAAAAAGTAATATCCTCAAGTATTTTAATATAAAGAATAGAATGATTTTAGATAAAGATCATGCTGTTTAGACGTGAATTTTTAAATTTGGACCAAATCTGAAAATGTTTACGTAGACTCCTCGTATGTTGTATGTATGCCAAGTAATGTTGAACTACAAAAATATCATGATACAATTGCATAAATTATTAGAAATTCATCATAATGTTTCATATTTTGAAAAGTGCACAATTTGTTGGTTGAGATATACAGTCTTTATAATTATTGGAGAAAGTATAAATAATTATTTCTCTGAAAGTTTCGAATCATTATATTGTTCTTAAATTCATGACATCACTGTTTTAATATCATAATATTTAAATCAAAACTTCAATGGAACCTTATTTTATCTATGACGTTTATGGTGGATTGTTTCCGTAAATGATGGAATGTTCATTCACATGATTTCTGCTGTAATTTTTTCTGCTCTCATTATTTTTTCTTGACTAACACTTTTACAGCATTTCTGTAGAGACTGATTTATGATAAAATTTGATTTGAGTGAGTTAAAGCGCTTACTCTACAAATTTTGTATTTTGAAATATAGAAAATTTAGCTGTACTAAACATCACTGTCTTACATAATTAATAACAGTTTGATATTTTAAAAATAGATCAGCAATTTTTTTTCTCATGCTTTAAAATGACATTAACAGAATCTTTTATGCTCCTAACTGTAAAGATAAAAATTGGGTGTGTGGTTAGTCATGTAATATTAATATAAGCTACTTGGTGTTAATATCCTAAGTGTTTTTATGGTTTTGACAAATTCCTGTGTATGTATATATATATATATAATATTCTACACAGTTGTTTCCAAAAGCTTCTATGAATATATCTTTTATCTGGGAAAAACATACATAAAATATTTTACTCTTTCAATCAGTATTGACAATGTGTAAATTGACAAATATCTCACATACTTCAATTAAATAATATACATTCTTTGGTAAATCTGTTTATTAATTTGTATATTGTAAAACATTTTTTCTTGCCAAATATATTTACTGTTTTTTCCATACAATCCAATTAAATATTATTTTTGCTAATATATTTTCATTCATATATAAAAACTTCTGATCATTTTAAATTTGCTTTTAATTCCCTCTTATTAAAAAGGAATATGATGGTAAGATAATGGAATTAATAATACATTTTTTTTTATTAAAATAAGATAGAAAAGGAAATGAATTTAGCTTGGAAGAATAAATTTGTAATATGGAATAAGAATAAAATAAATTTATTAGGGTATATAACAGTTTTATAAAGAGGAAATGTTTCTAGAATTGTAACTTATACATGAAAACTTTTGACATTATCTCAGGAGAAATAATTTTATATTGCATTAGATAAATCTGTATCCACATCCAGTTATATCAAAAATAACTGGGCAAAGGAAATATACACAAAGTTGCCTAAATTCTTTGAATTGATCACATAGTGTCTGTAATTCACTGAGAAACTCATTGAAATTTCCAAAACTACTGCCAATTGCATTTTAATACAAGATTTTAAAAAGTTAGAAAGACCCCCATGCTTTGTGTCTCAACTTGTTGACAATCACATAAAAAAAGGCAAAATAGAGCAGTGCAGAATGATGTAAAAACACAACTATGAGTTCAGAGCTTTGGACAAATGTAATAATGGATTCTGGAATGTGAACCTGACTGTGAAATGAAGATCACCAAAAAAAAAAAAATTGCAAATTTAAAAATAATTGAATCAAACATTATTCACTGCTTTGTTTTTGATTATAAAGCTATTATTCACCACAAATTTGGGTGTTTTGAATTATTTATGGGACAAAATTGTGTGCAAGTGATTTGAATACTATGAACAAGGCTTCTGGCCATTGTTTCTTAATAATGCACCAGCCAACAGTGCCATGATCAATCATAGTTTTTGGACAAAAAGCATTGTTGTTTGTAAGAATTTATCTTATTCTTCTGATTTTGCTTCGACTCAATTTAGAATATCTCCAAAATTAAAGCTGTCTAAGGAAAAAACACATCATGATTCAATTCAAGATTTTCAAAATCTTGCAACAAAGTTGCTGCAATGAATTCAGGAAAATGATACTAAGGATTGCTTCAAACAATTTTATAATCTCTTCCAGTGGTGTACTGAATGACAAGGAGACTATTTTAAATAAACAATAATAAAAAAAAACATAATGTTATGTGTTTTTCTGAAAGTTTGTGATCATAGTATATTAGATATAGTAATATGTTGGACTATTTCCATCAGCTATCATTAAACATTGAATGTCTAGAAAATTTTAAACTTTTCCAAATACAAACAATTGTTAATAATAATACCCAAAGACAACACAGATTAGTAGATTATACAATGCTTTAATTGGTATTATTCATTGTCCTTCTTTAGATGTTACTGACCTTTGACAGAATAGCTCAATTGGATAGAGTGTTGCTTTAAAATTCGATATTCAAGTATCTAAATGTGTAAGTTTGACTTCCATGCTAGAATTGTCATTCAGGTCAGCAACATGTGAAGAAGAATGTAGAATACCAATCGAAATGTGTAATCTATTAACCTATGTTGTATTTGTATGTTATTATTTTGATCAGACCCCACAGGCCGTGTACAAAGTGGCATGCCCTCATAATGGATACAAAGCTTCATACTGTGGTGAAACAAGAGCCACCATAGCTACCAGGATGTCACAACATATGTATAGATATAGAAAGTCACATACTAATCCAGAATGAACTTCAATTTTTGCTCAACATCAAAAAGAATCAGGACATGTGTTCAAACCTACATCTGCAAAATTGGTTTGTACTGAGAGGCATGATGTTAAGTGAAAGGTAAAGGAGGCTTACTTTAATTCAGAAAACTCCTTCACCATTAATCGTAAAGAAGCATGTTCATTTGCATAGAATTTGCATATCGTATTTATATAATGATTTCAAAGAACGAGTCATAACTGACTATGATTATGAGAAGTACATCTTCTTGAAAGCGCTCAGCCATTTAATTTATTTTTCTATTTGTTGTTACAGCTTTATGTTGTAAGTGTGATAGCAGGATTTATATTATCATATTAACAGTTGTTTGTATTTGGAAAAATTTAAATAAAGTTTACAATTTTCTAAACATTCAACATTTAATGATAGATGATGGAAATAATCCAACATATTATATATATGTTTTATATTTTCTTTTATATTTAATATTTTTTTAACCGGATAAATTTATAAACATGTGTGTATATAAATGAGAAAAAAATATCTATAATTATAGTTTATTGAAAAAGTGATACATTTAGACCAGTGGTCTTCAATCTTTTCACTCCTGCGGACCGGCAAAAATAAGAATAAGATTTCACAGACTGGCAGAAGTTTACAGATAAATTTTTTTAAAGATGTAAACTGCTTAGGCTTAGATGAGCATAATTGTTATAACTGACTAAAACAGCATACTAGTTACTCTGTATTGTAATGGTGTTGCTTACCTTCACATGCTGAACACTCTTTCTCGAGTTGCGCAGTCATATTGCTACAGAAAACAGTACAATAACAATCATTCTCATTAATGTGCTTACATTTCTGTTTATTATTTCATTGTTAAAACATGCAATAATAAAATGTTATTCACATGAATGTTGGGAAATATTCCAGCTAGTGTAATTACATGACAATGATTATGATGTAATATCTGTATTTAATGTTAAATATACAAGATGAAGTTATATATATATATATGGAGTTTATATAATAAAAAACTTTTTTTTAAATTTTGAATTTTTTTAGAAAAATAATAAAAAATTTAATTCTACCCCCCCATAAACATCTGTGATAAATAGAAAAACAAATTAATTTATGTATGGTTGATTACATTTTGTTTTCGTTCTGTTTTTTTTTTAAATCAGGTAAAAATGTGATGATAAAATAAATAAAAATTGTTTATATTAATTAAAAGTTTAAAATCTTATTATTTTGTTATTACAAACTTTTCTGCCAGTCTAGCACGGACCGACAGAAAACTTCTGTGGTCCGGCACCAGTCCACATTTAGACAAATAAGAAAAATTAAAAAAAAAAAAACAAGTTAAGGAAGTATCAAAAAAGATTAAAGCTGAAAAACAAACATCTAAGTCAAAAAATACAAAAATGTTTAAAAAATAATATAATTCTGCATTAAAAACGAAGACAATAAACAATTGTTTTATAATAGCATCCTGTCAAATTACCATAGAGGTAGATATGGAAGTATTAGAATAATTGATTCAAATCTGAAAATTCTTGGACCAATTTTTAGCTGGATAAAGTAAAAACTATATATACATTTCAATTTATATATATTGCTTATAACACTTCTTTTATATACACTTCAATGCAAATAAATTTTCTTAAACACTTCTTTATTTTCCTTACAGTTTTGAATGTCCAGCATTCTTCATCAGAGCTCTAATCTTTTTCTCTGCTTTAATTAAAATGAAGATATGCAAAGAAAGTGAAAGAGAAAAATAAGAGAATATACATTTCAATTTAGTGAACTGAATGGAATTTTATCCTGTATGATTACCTCATTGAAAGAATGAAGAATTTGAGAGCTAAATATTGAAGCTCAACTTGTAACTTCCATAGCTTAGACATCACATGATCTGCTGAAAACTGATTATTAGATTATCTAGTGGAACTATTGTATTCAACATGGCTCTTGGGTACACAAATGTTCTATAATCTCTTGAGTTGATCATACAGATAATTTATATAGAAAAAAATAATCAAATATTTTATTGTTCTGCAATTCATAAAAATGTCGAGATTCTATTCTCCCACTGCACCAAACTATACAGTTTTATTTAATTAATATACAAACGTGATAAATATTCAATATAAGAACTTCTTTGACCAAGCACATAGATATACAATCTCATAGAGAAATATTTATTATAATTTATATCTACTCTTGCTAAATAATTAATATTCTTTTCTATTTTTGTTGAAATAACGTTAATTTGATTATTATGCAGGGTCTAAGATCAAAGATCAAATCTTTATCAAAAACTGCCTTTTTACTTCAACAAATCAAAAATTATGATCCTGTTAATAGTTTGGCCTTGAAGGCAAAAGAAACAAACAAACAAATAAAAACACAATATATATATTTGAACTAAATTAGAAATAAGCGCAAAATAATAATTTCATCCGCAATTAAATAACTGAAAGATTGCGATGTAGAGGGCAGCATAATAACATTGGATTATAATTAAAATTAAGTAATCTTTTAAATTAATAATCAATATCATAAATATTTTTTCTTAATACATAATTTTTTGTAGTCATATATTAAAAAAACAATAACAATAATAATAGTATGTAATTTACATAATTAGAAATTGATTATCAAACCATTAAAAAATTATATTTCCGTCTTTCTGATTAATGTTTGTATTGCATGCGATTTCAAGTACAACCACTTAATTTTTTTAAAAGTGAAATAAAATAAAACAGGTTATAAAAAAACTTAAGCATTTTCTTTTAATTTAGAAAAATTCCATTAATGAGATAAAAATGATTTTATTTGTATATATATATGTTTTACACAATGTATTTTTTTTTTTTTTTACCATGAAACAAGTTTTGTGTCTGAAAAAGTGAAAAACTCTTAAGGCCAAAAAATATTGGAATGAAAAAACACACATTAATTTTTAATGATAATTTGCTGTCGTTTAAGATGTTACCTTATATCACCATCATCATTAGTTATTGCACTAAAATTTTGACAAATCCTAAATCCCATTTCTTTCCCTCGATATCCAATATTTGTTTCTTTACGATGTCATGTATTATCTATATAATATTTGTAGAATTCTGCAACTAAGTATTTCAAAGCATGTATTAATGATTTTCTTTTGACTTAATATATGCAGATATAAACTCTTAACGTAAAATCATTAGGATGGTCCTCAATGAAAGAACGATCATAGTTGCTTTAAATATGAAGATTTTAGATAGATCTGTTGCTAACAGATTTTTTGTTTTAAAAAATGTATTTTGTAATAGATTTATTGGACACAAATAATATGAAGTGAGATAGTTTTTTGTTACATGTTGTATTACTTAAGAAGTTCAGTGTCACTCATGAATATATGTAATAGAATTATAGAGAACAACTGGTCAAACTGGTGTTTTTATATTTTTCTCAGCAAATAATAGATTCAAAACCGTTGCTCATTAGAAAATTACTTTAGTCACTGAGCCATCTTTTCAAGAAAATATTTTTTATAAATGACAAAGATTATTAGAACTTGAAAAATCTTCAGCACTGCTAATAGATATTCATATGGTATGGCAAAATACATATTTAGAGTAGTCAAGCTTTGATGTTATGTTTTTTCTTATTTCTTTAAAGTGTGATTAATTGAGAAGAGATTAAAAAATCGTATAAGAAATGTAAAAAGGCTATTATAAACAAACAGGAGAGAAGATAAAAGTTAGATTAGAAATAGATACAGTGAGATGGAAATCAGTTAAACTTGTATAAAATATTAACTGAAAAAATAAAAATATAGAAAGAAGTATATAAGACATTTATTTTATTTAGTGCGATGTTTTTATAAACTGTAATATTAATGAGCCAATAAGCTAATGCACATGCGCTTTGTAGATGTAACTATATAAATGAATACTCCCACTTTCAAACACAAGATAAAGTCTCCATGGAAAGATAGAATGAATCCATCTATCTTTTTGACCCAAACGTTTATGTATGGGGATAATCATAGTAACAAATTTGGAGATATAAGAAAGAGAAAAATTATTACAATGTTAAATGGAGAAATGATGTAATGTATGAATATGAAAAAGATATAAAATATCAATGAGCTTGTAATAAAAGGCTTCAGAAAAAGAGATTTGATGAATGAATCTACATTACTAGAAAGCCTTATATGGAAAGAGTTATGGACTAACAATGAACACAACAATACATAGTTTTAAAATTAAAAAGCATGTAGAATGGATGGTTTGACATTTTTTTCTAACATTTCACTTTTAAATGTTTTAATTCTTTATTATAAAACTTGAGTTTTGTAAATCTATAATTTTCACTTATTGCACAATTTCTTGATGCACTATAAATAACACCATCTGACAGAAATATAATAATAGATATAATTTCATAGAAAGATCACTTTAAAAATTTCAAAATAAAGAAGAAATTGTTAATAATATTAAAATAAATCATTTATCATAATTTGAAAATCAGTATTGAGATAGATTCAGAAATTTAACAGATTTTAATGCTGAGTAAGAGAACTAATTTCCACAAAATTTTTGGAACATAGAGGTGTTTATGTACATTTTTAACATACATTAAGATTGTTTTGCATTAGCCATTGAACATCATTACTGCAGTCAGAAATGCAGAAATTGAAGGAATTGAATGAATATAGATTAGAGTATGTAACCTGGACTAGATACATACAAATAGGAATTATATTCATTTCAATACCCAAGAAAAAAAAACAGCAGAATAATCATAATAGTGAACAAATTATTCATGCAAATGAAAGCATAACAGATAAAATGAATCATGGGATTAAACTTGAATGCTGTACTTTAATAGAAATAACTTAATTCTGATGAGAAAATTTGCTTATGATTTTTAACAAAAGGATTTTAAAAATGTTTACTTATGGATCTGAAACTTGGATAACTGATAGAAAAACAATGAAAAGACCTCAGTTCATGCAGCAATGTAAGGAGATATGCATTATGAAGTAACTAGAAAAAAAAAGAAATACATATTACTAACATTAGTGAAAGAGTTGAAAGTATGGATTGGAATTAGATTGAACATATTGGTAAAAAATGTAACAATATATGGATGAAATATGAATGAATGAGATATGAAGTTTTATAGAGAAAAAACTATGGATTAAAAAACAGGATTAAACTTTAAAATACTTTTATTCTGCAGTAAATTGATATTGACAAAAAACATTGATGTTGAATCTTATTATTAAATTCATGTAAAAAAAACACTTGTATACCCTATAAAAGTCACTGTGAAAGAAATATTAAATGTATGTATTGCAATGAACTAGAAAATTGAAAAGTAAAACAATATAAGATTAAACTAGTTTTGTGCACATTGTAATGTAATAGTTTAGAAATTATCTATCATATATTTTCCTGAAGATTTGTGATGAAGGTATTTTAGATGTGACAATATGTTGGACTATTTTTATAATCGATCATTAAATGTTGAACGTATAGAAAATTTTAAAGTTTATTTAAACTTTTCACATACAAACAACTTGTTAGTAATAACACACAAATACACAACACAGGTTAGTAGATTACACAATATTTCTAGTAGTACTATTCTCCACTTTTCTTCTGGTGCTGTTGGCCGGACCTACTCAACATCGGACCTTGAATATCAAATTTTACAGCAGTCAAAATCACACCTTTAGATTCTTTTGAATGTTAAGACAACGCTCTAACTCACTCGGTTAGAGAACTGCCTTAAAATTCAATATTTTAAAAAATTAAAGGTATCAGTTCAACCACTATGCTAGTATTGTTATTGGACGGCAGCACCTGGATAAGAATGGAGAATAATACACTTGAAATATTGTGAAATCTACAAATTTGTGTTGTCTATTTATGTGTTATTTATGAGTTGTCTGTATTTGAAAAGTTTAAATAAATTTTAAAATTTTCTAAGCATTCAGCATTTAATTATAGGCTAGTGTTAATTTAATTATAGGCTTGTGTTAATTTTATATAGAGCCAGTAGATGTCACTATGTATGCAATATAGGTTATTTTTGTAATTAAGACATATTGAAAAGGGCAAAAATTTAAAATTTGCCAAAAAAAGCTTTTATATGTTATTTTTATGTGTTATGATTATATGACTATATTATAGATATTGTCATATATATATATATTGTTGTTAGATAAAGATATTTTATTATATCTAAGATTTATTTGTTATTTTTCATATCTATTATATATCTTCAGATATCTCATTTCACAATGAACTTACTAAAGAGCATTTTATTACTAACTGACTATTAAAAATTACTGTAGACTAAATATTTTCTACTAAGAAAATATTAAATTTTTTTATTGCTAGTTTGTAAGCATGATATGTTCTATTATCAACAGAAGCATAGGTAGAGTAATAAAGCATTAGAATTTTATGCATAAGTGATAAAACTTTATTATAATCCATGGTTATGTTTTTTAAGTGCAATCATTTTAATAATTTATTAGATCAGTTTGGTTAACATTTCAAAATAAGTATATGCAAAACATATTTTTTCACAGTCTTAATATTTCATATAATCTGAAATAACATCTAACAACAAAACAACTTGTAGGCTACGTATCCAATCGGAGAATTTTCATTTGTAGAACACATTTTATATCTCTACTTTTGACATACTCACTACATAGGTAATCTACAATAAAATAGCAAAAAAGTTGATTTTAGTTAATTCTATATTTAATAGCATATAATCTTTAAAATGTAATATGATTTCAAACTTTATAAAAATAATATTTGAATAGACTTTAAAACCACAACCTAATTATTCATATCCATCATAATAGTAATTTTAATAAATTAATAAACAAAAAAAAGTAAAGAAAGTGGAATATATTAATCAACAAATTGGCCAAGTGAAGTAAAAGTCTAAACTTTTAATTGGTCAATTCACAAACCCAAGCATGAAAATATATTCATATTTTAATATTATATTCACTTTAGTTTCTTTGTAAAAAGTATATTAATAATTTGTCAGATTATGAAAATAATTGAAAGATTTTTTCAAAAATAAATATTTATAATTATAAAAATATTTGATAGCAGAAAATTTAAAATGAATTCTATTGACCAACGAAAATGTTTTGTGAAGCCCATAAATGTTTTGTGTCACTCGTGATTTCTTTGACAATTTTATGATGCAGAAAAAGTAAATGATTTTTGTTAAAGTCTTAAGTATTTTTCTAAAATAATTTTATTTTTAGCATATTTTATCAAAATAATTTATAATTTGTCAAAAAATACATTTAAAATGGTCTAAAACATTCGTTTATCATTTTCAAAATGAAACAGAAAGAAATCGTAACTCTGCAGTTATTGACATCCATTTTCTTTGTTGTTGAAAAACAGCCAATAAGATTCAAAAAGAGACCGCCTAAATTGTTTTGTTATACTTTTGATGACCATTTTATTGATTTTTACTTGTAAAATAATTCAAAAGAGGGCAGCATCTTACAGAACTTTTTATAACTTTTCAAATGATGGTAAAACTTTAACCATAGCATTAAAAGTGATGGGATTTGGACCATTAGAAGCCGATGCTAAATTGTCACATTTTTAACCATGACTAGCAACAAATGTATTAAGTCATTATTTTCTCTCAATAGTAATATCAGTTGCTGAATTTAAGCTCTATGAATATGGCTTTATATATAGAAAGCATTACTCAGCTATTTATTATTTAAAGTCTAAATAAATCACTATTTTCTGGGAAAGTAAATAAACACTTATCATAGAATTACATAGTAAAAAAATAAGTAAAAATTGTTATAGAATTATAGAAAGAATAGTATTTTTGAATATATTATCATCCAAGACAAAATCCCACAAATTTATAAACAGAATACTAAAAGAAATAACAATGATCACACAGCAAAATAACAATAATAACAACAAAAAAATCAAATATTATATAGTTTTAAACAATTGCCAAATATGCTAAAGTATCTAAAGATAATATTCTCTGGAATATAATATTATACCATTTTTCTAATACTATTGTATGTAAAATAAAAATTAATTATTTTTTAATCTACTCCCTTCATTACCTCTCTTGAAAATAATATAGTCTTTGTGTTATTTTTGTAAGAAGAATATTAATACTATATGGTTTTACAATTTTAATGGACTTGGTCTTTTTATTTCTAGAAGGTGTAATGAGAAGTCAAAAACTATAAAATAAATATTTGTCATGCAACCATATTTTAATCTATGACTTTTTTATTTCATTTCAAATATATATATATAATATTATTAGAAACAGACTATCATTATTTTGAACTGTGTCACTTTAAACCTTTCTATTTCTGAGCATTTTAAATTTAGTTAACTTGGTGTCACAAAAATATATACAAAATCATACAACAATGAAAAAGTTGAACTATTAAAAAATCAGATTAATTAATTATCACATGATCACTATTTCTTATATTTGCTTAAGCTGTTAAAACAGACAAAACTCTCCATACAGTAGTGCTACTCAGTGCAAGCCAGAGTAATCAATGGATGCAAGAAGGTTTGAGCACAAAATCCCTATATAGTGCCTTATCCAATATCTCTAGATTAGTTTCTAGCTTATGGCTTTCAATTTCAGACTCATAGTTTTGTAGTTAAGTATAGATAAAAGGTGAGTGCTGGAAAGTTGCATTAGATCATAAGATCTAGGTGCAGTGCTCTCAGATCCAAGGCTCCACACTGATGAAAGCCACAAGCTAGAAACTAGTCTGAGGATATTGGATGAGTAGGCATTAGATAGGGATTTTATATACAAATCATCTTGCATCCATTGATTAATCTGGATTGCACTAAGTGGCACTATTGTATGGCAAGTTTTTTCTGTTTTAATTAATTATTTGTATGTAAAATACATTATTAACTATACATGATATCTAAAAACAAAAAAAGATTGCATTTCTATGTGAAACATTCATTGTCAAGATAAATTCAAAAAGTAAATATATACTGGCAGTTTTTAAATTCAAGATTAAAAGGTAAATCACATAATGTTTTATACTCATAACACATTTTTATATAAAAAAAATTTTAAACTGTGAGAAATTTGCAACTATATATGATACCCAAAAGTAAAAACTTACAATTCTATACTAGATAATCATTCTCAAATATAAATAAAAAAAGAATAGCAATAAAAAAAAAACACAACTTTTATTATAAATTTTCTGCCTCATAAAATCCTCAAATTTTTTCATAATCAAGTAAATGTATGTAGATAATGAATTGAAATTTATAAATAGCCAAAATAAGAGTCATAGATCACATGACCCTATTCTCTTAAGCTTGTAAGTTATAAACAATAAGGATTGCCAATTCCCCAACAAGCTTTGTGATAAATGTTTAGCCAGAGAAAGCATTTAAAATATCTGTCAGAACCCCCCCCAAACCACTGACCATGGTTTCATGCTTTGGCACTCCTCAGAGAGGTGCCAGGGTAAGTTCAGACATTAGATCTAAAAATACCAACCCAACGCCAGCATTTATCTAAAAATTATCTATTGAGTTAAAAATCTGAAATTTTCAGACACCTACATGTCTTCAAACCCAGCTATCCAACTCAAATAGCTATATGGGGCTGATAGATCTTCAGCCATACCATATATTAAAGATTTAAAGGGATACTCATTACCATAATGAATTAAACAACATTGTAGAAGGACTTTTAAAGCATTTTTTTATATATCACTTTTATGAACTGCTATCTTTATTACAGTATAAAATTATTTTTACTTAGAAATTTAAAATATTTTTCAATCAAACAAATGGAAATAAGCAATAAATTTATTTATTTTTCCCCATTAAATCAATGTTTTAAGAAATATCCACACTCATGCACTGGATTTTTAATTATTTTTCATTCTCCCATTATAATTGCAGGTTTGTATTTAAATGTATTTTATTTTATTTTTTTTACCTTCATGAATCTGCAAAAAAGGTTGAAACATGATTTTTAAATAATAAAGTCCAAACTAATCAAATCACAAAACAAATATAACTGGAAAATAGCAGAAAACTGCACATTAACACCAGACCCATATCTGTCATTGATCATATTGTGATATTTCAAAATTATGGAAGTAATATAACTTTCATATTCTTCTCCCTTTTCCTATATATTGATTTCTACTTTAACATATCATAACATTTACAACTTTCTTAAACCCTTTATCAATACTATTTATTTATATCAAAACTAACAGTTTCAACTGTCCTGCAGTCATCATCAGAGCTACAATATTCAAATATATAATTATATAATTAATACACTTATTTATATATTTATTTATTTTGTGTATTAAATTTTGTATATGAATATATGTATAAGCATATTAATTATATAATTATATATTTGAATATTATAGCTCTGATGATGACTGCAGGACAGTCGAAACAGTTTTGATATAAATAAAGAGTATTGATAGTGTTTAAGAAAGTTGTAAGCAGTGTAATATTTCAAAATTGCAATTCAAAAGCTAGGGTCAATTAAAATTTTATTATATCTTAAAAATATATAATCAGTGGTATTTTTTTTTGCTGTTGTCAATATCTTTTCTATTTTTCTATTTTTATTTTGTAAATGATATTCACTACAGATATGATAGTTTTGCAGATGGAATTAATTTCATGTATTGTGTTACACAAATGTTACTTTGGACTAAATTTATTTTGCACAATTGGTGGAATAAGTTTCTTATTATTGTTATTGTTATAAGTACTTAGTGAGTTATTACAAAACGAACTATATTAATATAAAAAAATTAATACACTTATATAAAGTTACATAATTTTTTCTCTATATAAACTACAGATTATTATTTTTTGCTTAAAAACTTAGGTCCTTAGAATTCAATCTTGCCTTATAAATTATGTTCTTTTCTCAGAAAATCTATAAAACGTTTTACTCATTACTAATCTACCGATTATTATTTATCATTAAAAGAGAAATGGCATTCTTTATTTCTAGACAATATTTAGTATAGTTTTTTCACGAATTCGACCAATTAGAAATGGTGTGAATACAAGTGTATATCTCATGAAATATTTATTTATTAAAAAGAGTTTATTTATTAATTTATTAAAAAACAGACAAATTATTTGTTTTGTTGTTTTTGTAAACCATGTACATGTTGGATAGAATGATGAAAAACTATTGGGTTATCAGTACAATAAAACAAGATTAGCCAAAGAAGAGCAGAAAAAACTGAAATAATTATTAAAAATTCACCATTAATCAATTATCACTTCTCATAACTGATACTGAACCGAAACTATCATTATCCAACTATAAAACAATGCATGAGTCAGATAACAATTAGTCTGACAGTGACATTGATAGAAAGAACATTTTTTTCAGAAGATAATAGAAGAGAGGGATAAGGTAATTTGAGTAAGCATAGAGTAGATTCTGTAGATGATATAAAAACTGTTCAGTTGGCATCTGATCAAATTTCAAATGTTCATGGAATGCATGCCATGATTGAAAAACTAATAGTGTTAATATTAAATAACCTCAGAGTGTGACTCAAAAACCTTACACATCAAATTAGACAATGTTTTATTTAAAAAGGACCCAAGAAAACAAATAATTTTAATTATCTACAGATACTATAAGTGAAAATAGTTCACTAAATAATCAGTTCTGTGTGTTAAAAAATGAGTAGAAAATGACAAGGCAATGATTGGTCTAAAATAGTACTTATTGTATTTGTTGCAAAATATTTGGTGTATCAAAAACTAAATGAACACATAGTTTTGTGATTGACAACATATTACTCATACACTTTATAAACACAAAATTAGCTTACATTATTTAAATAATCATAGAAAATAGATAGAATTGAAAAATAATATGATTAAAGAAATTATCACAGCAAAAATGATTAACTACGGGGGAAAAATGGCATATTGTCATTGAAATATATATGGCTGTAATATAATATTTATCAAACAAAGACGTTCATTTTGATACTGCAAATGAGTTATGTTTTTCATATAATGATGACTTTCAGAAAGCAGAAGAAATGATTGCTAAATTTGACAGTATTATTGACAATCATGTTACAAGAATTCAGCATTCTAAAACAGATGATAAAAGAATTAGTCATTATCTTGAAGAAATAATTTAAAATGAAAAAGTAAATATTTTGGTGAAAGAAGAAAGAACATTTATTTTAGAAGTTAAAACAAATAAATATTTTTTAATAATAAAAGATTGTATTAAAACGTCTCATATTAAACAGTTGATTATGATTTTTTTTTTTCATATGTCCTAGCATCTGCCGGGATGTGAACCTGCATCAGCCATCTGCAACCAACTGCTTGCTTGCATGGCAGCTGCACTGACCTCTCAGCTAACAATGCTTGACCAGTTGATTGTGATTTTTTTTTTCATATGTCCTAGCATCTGCCGGGATGTGAACCTACATCAACCATCTGCAACCAACTGCTTGCTTGCATGGTGGCTGCACTGACCTCTCAGCTAACAATGCTTGACCAGTTGATTGTGATTTTTTTTTTCATATGCCCTAGCATCTGCCGGATGTGAACCTGCATCAACCATCTGCAACCAACTGCTTGCTTGCATGGCGGCTGCACTGACCTCTCAGCTAACAATGCTTGACCAGTTGATTGTGATTTTTTTTTTCATATGTCCTAGCATCTGCCGGATGTGAACCTGCATCAACCATCTGCAACCAACTGCTTGCTTGCATGGCGGCTGCACTGACCTCTCAGCTAACAATGCTTGACCAGTTGATTGTGATTTTTAAATACATTGCCATACATATAACAAATGTGGCACACTTTGTTTTATTCCACTCTACTTATGATATTACAAAGGAAATTTTATTATATTTATTGGTAAATGAGTTACAGAAACTTAAATTAGACATTAGTAACTAAGGACAAGGGGATCCAGTATAAGAGTAAAATATTGGTTTGCAACATTGACCCTTAAATTTGAATCCTCATGCAATTTTTACATCTTGCATAGTGCACAGTTTAAATTTAATTGTTAATGACCCTTGAAAAGAAATAAATGAAAAGTCTTTTTTTAGCATTATACAAACAGTATCTTTCTTTTTTCACTTATATATTATACTGGATACTCAATCTATTCTGAAGCAGAGGGCGCCACGAGACCACTACGTGTCTGGAAAATTTGTTTACTGTGATCAGAATAGATGATGATGATGGTTTGCGCCGACTAGACTCGGGGAGAAACAAGAGATCTTAAATTGTTTAGACAATTGAGACAAAAAGCACAAAGACAAACGTCAGCCAAATTAAGTTTAAACATATTTCATAAATTTTATTATGAGTAAATAAATTATTAAATATAAGTTTATGATACAATAGATGGGGGTTAACTCAGGCGTGTACCAGACATAATAAAGGCAAAGCTATGACAGACTGACTGATCTTCTAATAAACAAATTTAAAAGGGAGAAAGCAAATTTCATTCAGCAGAGGATTCACCTAAACATTGGTTTTCATTTTCAGATATTTAAACCATATGCCCCTGAAATAGATCAAAGAACACAGTGCCAATGAGCTTTCCGAGATCTAAGCATGGTCAGATCTCGAATGTCCTTATATCGGTATGAACTGCACCAATTACTATGTTTAAAATAATGGTGATTGATCCATCTCAAGAACAACCAACAAACATGACTGAAAGGAAGAAAACAATAAAAAAACTGGTGAATCCCAGCCAAACGATTGGCGAAAATTATTTTAAAATTAATAAGAAAAGGTCTCAATAGGAGACAAGCAAATAATTAGAAAAACAGTTCCATCTGCCCCAGCAATTAAAGAAAAGAAAATGAATTACAAACTAATTCTGAGTACATGCTCTGATAAATTTAAAGCATACATAATAAATACAAAAGTAAATCTATTGGAGAGTGCACATGAGTACGTGAATATTAAAAGTTGTAAACACTTTAGCAGAATGAAAGTATCGCTCACCTGTAATTTAAGAAAGGATAAATTTTATCTTCCTGCTGACGACTTATAAAATTACAAAGAAAAACACAATTCCAATTTCCGCCTTTAGAGATTTTAGAAACGAAATCTCCACCTGCAAAAATCAGACAATAAAGTCGTCAGCCAAAAGAGTTTTGGAGGTTTAGCAAGAGGGCAAACATAGAGTATAAAATTAATTATTGAATACTAAATAATTACAGGTAAGCATAAAAAAATATATATACAAGACTGCTAAAGCATTTACAAAAGCGAGGCAAAAAATATAAAACTCATTCGTCACTCTCCAATAAACAAAACTGAAAGCAAATTGGAAGCTTAAAACTAAGATTCCAAGACACACTATAAAATATTGGAAAACACAGCAAATATTAGATATGAGGCTATATTGATTTAAGAAGACATATTTATGATTAGATTGAGTGGAGATTTAATGAGAATTAATTTACCCTGGGAAGAATAAAAATGAAAATAGTTACCTTTCGGTAAAACAAAGTTCACGTAGAGTGCGCACTTTTACTTAAGTTCATTTTCAGGTTCTTTAGGCAGCAAGGTAGATGTAGAGAGGTTCCGGCTTCTTTTAGGTGTTCAAGGCATTACTGGAGCAAACTTGGAAGTCAGGGATCCATCTTTTGTGGAGTTAGCAAGCCATTCGGGTGGTGGTAACAAGTATAGAATTTTTCATTTTGTTGCAGGCAAAAGTATTTAATCACAGCTGATGTCCTTTAAGAAATTAAATGTCCGTGCTGATATAAATTCTCACTTGATAAACAGCTTGTCTATCAACGAACAATGAATTAACTGACACTCCAAATTTTCGGGGCTATTTATACGTTGCTCCATTTCCCATGAAACACTTTCCTTGTTGTTCAATTTCTTCACCTTAGGCAGGGCAAATATTAATCTCCCACTCAATCTATCTAGGAATTCTACCCAGGGATTATTGAAATGAAAACAACTACATAAAAATCAAATCTCCACTCTTTAAAATAAAAGCCACAGGAATGCAATTAGCTAGCCAGCTTGTTTTTAAATCAAATGGATTTAAAAACAGGCGGTATATGAAAACTATTTTAAAATAAATCGATAAACATTTTTAAAAAAATCCGTTTTACATATAAACGCGTGTATACTTGGATACACGCATTCTTTTTAAATAATATAGCAAATTTAAACTCTATGTTTAATTAAAATTAAAAGCTTAATAAATTTCTTTTCTTTTTTTTTTTGTTTAATAACAACACCATTGAACCGGATTTCAATCAGGTTCAACTGCCTCAAAACGTGATCAAAAAAAAAAAAAAAACATTCCTGTAACTTTATTTTTGTTTAAAAAAAACTATAAACACTTTAAAAATATTCTTAGAAATTCGGCCGAACATTCGCCTCACACTCATGAAAAACAAAACAATATTTCATTTTAATCAAAACCTTTCTCTATTCTCGTAATTTATTAACAAAATCTTTTTTTACTAAAACCAAAAAAAACCGACAGACTAATTTAAATCTAAACTCGGTCAGGTTGTTCCCTCTTACGGGACATTTGATCGCCTTGATGGTCTACCCTAATAAACCTGCCCATGGGTTCTGTTACTATGTTGCCGTAATCTATTTGAGTTATAAACTCGGCCATTTCCTCAATTGACCGACTACCATTACTCATCATCATTTGCTGTACAGTAGGTGGCATATTATGACGAATGGTCCGTATTATCTGATCATCCGATTGAGGAAACGCGGTCAGAGATTTCAATTTTGCCACCTGCCTAAAGAAAAACTGTGCATGCGTTTTGCCACAGTTAACAGGATACCTCTCTTGTGATATCTTATAACATATCCCATCTTGTCTGGCTTCACTCCAGAAGGTCCTCAAAATGGAATGTCTGTAACCCTCAAATGTATGGGGTTTAGTAAACAACGTGCGCCACCAATTCAAGGCTGTTCCCTGCAGATGGCTACCGGCGAGTGTAACTTTATCATCTTCAGACCAGTCATGAATGCGAAACAAGCTATCCAGACTTTCCAGATGAGTCAAGGGGCTTTCTCCCACCTCTGATTTAAATACTTCAATAAAAAAAATGTTTTTCCCAGAATCTGCTGGTGGTTTCCTCCTGCCTTTTTCTTCCTGAGTTTCTATACTCATTTTCAATCTCAACTAACCTACATTCTAAGCCTTTTGTCATATCTAAACACATTTGTTCAACCTCAGTTTTCAAATTATCTTGGCTTTCGATTCTATTATGAAATACTCTCTCTATCTTTTCTTCTACAAGTACTATTTTCGTTTTTAAGTTAGCAGACCTAATGCTATCCTGGTCTAGCTGCTCTTTCATTTCTTTTATCTCTTCCTTTACACTTTCCATTTCCTGTCTATCATTTCTCAATTCATTTTCCATAATTTTTATAGCTTCTTGATTCTTCTCTGCTTCTCCCATTATTTCTCATCTCATTTCTTTCATTTCCATAATCATTTCTTCCTTTATAGCCTGCTGGCCCTGTTTAACTTCACTAACTTCTTTCTTCATTGCCTGTTGGACCTGCTTAATTTCCTCCTTTATTTCCGCTTTAAACTCTGCCATCATTGCTTGCTGACTTTTCTTGAATTCACTCATATCCTCCTTCATTTCTATTACCAACTTCATCAACATCTTCATCATCATCTGTGCCTCACTTTCTTCTTTTTCTAAAATATGAGGGTTTTTAAATGAGACAGGACTTTCTTCTACAAATGCCACCCTGTCGCTTTCTTTGTTGACTTCCATTTTCGACACAAATTAAATTCGCAATACTAACTTCTTAAAAGAAAATCTAAAATCTAATAGCAAATAAACTGCTATTTACTGTTTTCTATAAATTATTTTAAAACAAAGATGAACTATATGTAACTCTTCATAAAATTAACTTAGACTTTTTAGAAAATACTCTTTTACAGTTGATAAATTATTTCATATAAAAGAAAGACAAACTATATTTAACTCTTGAAATAAAATTACTCCGATACACTTTTCGAAAATATGCTTTTACAGTTTATAAATTATTTCATTAAAAAGAAAGACGAACCCCATTCTACCAAACTGCTCCAAAATACATGCAATAATTAACAAAACCAAACCTCCACCTACTAAATCTTGCCTCTTACACCTGAAATCTTTCTCAATTGTCCAAACAAAATCTCACATGAGTTTGAAAACTCAAAGCCTCATGTTGGTAGCGCTAAAAAATTATTATCCTATATACCGGATACTCAATCTATTCTGAAACAGAGGGTGCCACCAGACCACTACGTGTCTGGAAAATTTGTTTACTGTGATCAGAATAGATAATGATGATGGTTTGCGCCGACTAGACTCAGGGAGAAACAAGAGATCTTAAATTGTTTAGACAATTGAGACAAAAAAGCACAAAGACAAATGTCAGCCAAATTAAGTTTAAACATATTTCATAAATTTTATTATGAGAAAATAAATTATTAAATATAAGTTTATGATACAATAGATGGGGGTTAACTCAGGCATGTACCAGACATACTAAAGGCAAAGCTATGACAGACTGACTGATCTTCTAATAAACAAATTTAAAAGGGAGGAAGCAAATTTCATTCAGCAGAGGATTCACCTAAACATTGGTTTTCACTTTCAGATATTTAAACCATATGCCCCTGAAATAGATCAAAGAACCCAGTGCCGATGAGCTTTCTGAGATCTAAGCATGGTCAGATCTCGAATGTCCTTATATCGGTATGAACTGCACCAATTACTACATTTAAAATAACGGTGATTGATCCATCTCAAGAACAACCGACAAACATGACTGAAAGGAAGAAAACAATAAAAAAACTGGTGAATCCCAGCCAAACGATTGGCGAAAATTATTTTAAAATTAATAAGAAAAGGTCTCAATAGGAGACAAGCAAATAATTAGAAAAACAGTTCCGTCTGCCCCAGCAATTAAAGAAAAGAAAATGAATTACAAACAAATTCTGAGTACACGCTCTGATAAATTTAAAGCATACGTAATAAATACAAAAATAAATCTATCGGAGAGTGCACATGAGTACGAGAATATTAAAAGTTGTAAACACTTTAGCAGAACGAAAGTATCGCTCACCTGTAATTTAAGAAAGGATAAATTTTATCTTCCTGCTGACGACTTATAAAATTACAAAGAAAAACACAATTCTAATTTCCGCCTTTAGAGATTTTAGAAACGAAATCTCCACCTGCGAAAATCAGACAATAAAGTCGTCAGCCAAAAGAGTTTTGGAGGTTTAGCAAGAGGGCAAACATAGAGTATAAAATTAATTATTGAATACTAAATAATTACAGGTAAGCATAAAAAAAAATATATACAAGACTGCTAAAGCATTTACAAAAGCAAGGCATAAAATATAAAACTCATTCGTCACTCTCCAATAAACAAAACTGAAAGCAAATTGGAAGCTTAAAACTAAGATTCCAAGACACACTATAAAATATTGGAAAACACAGCAAATATTAGATATGAGGCTATATTGATTTAAGAAGACATATTTATGATTAGATTGAGCGGAGATTTAATGAGAATTAATTTACCCTGGGAAGAATAAAAACGAAAATAGTTACCTTTCGGTAAAACAAAGTTCATGTAGAGTGCGCACTTTTACTTAAGTTCATTTTCAGGTTCTTTAGGCAGCAAGGTAGATGTAGAGAGGTTCCGGCTTCTTTTAGGTGTTCAAGGCATTACTGGAGCAAACTTGGAAGTCAGGGATCCGTCTTTTGTGGAGTTAGCAAGCCATTCAGGTGGTGGTAACAAGTATAGAATTTTTCATTTTGTTGCAGGCAAAAGTATTTAATCACAGCTGATGTCCTTTAAGAAATTAAATGTCTGCACTGATATAAATTCTCACTTGATAAACAGCTTGTCTATCAATGAACAATGAATTAACTGACACTCCAAATTTTTGGGGCTATTTATACGTTCCTACATTTCCCGCGAAGCACTTTCCTTGTTGTTCAATTTCTTCACCTTAGGCAGGGCAAATATTAATCTCCCGCTCAATCTATCTAGGAATTCTACCCAGGGATTATTGAAATGAAAACAACTACATAAAAATCAAATCTCCACTCTTTAAAATAAAAGCCACAGGAATGCAATTAGCTAGCCAGCTTGTTTTTAAATCAAATGGATTTAAAAACAGGCGGTATATGAAAACTATTTTAAAATAAATCGATAAACATTTTTAAAAAAAATCCGTTTTACATATAAACACATGTATACTTGGATACACACATTCTTTTTAAATAATATAGCAAATTTAAACTCTACGTTTAATTAAAATTAAAAGCTTAATAAATTTCGTTTCTTTCTTTTTTTTTTTTGTTTAATAACAACACCATTGAACCGGATTTCAATCAGGTTCAATATGGAAAAATCTTTAAAAAATATGTTTCTAACTTATCATTGCAATTCATAAATTAAATGCATTGGAAAAGTATAATTAAATCACTAAAATCATAGGAGAGTGTGTGATGCACTGCTTGATACCAAAAACATCAAGTATATTATTTGGCATTCAAAATTAATATTTTCAAATTAACACAAAGAAAAAAACCAATAACAATATTGGCAATACATGTATTTCTCTTATCGCTGAGAGCACTTTTAGCTCATCTTAAAGATGTTTGGATATGATAGTACTTAATATTTAAGTTAGAAACATATGATTCTATTCAAGAACAATAAAAAATCTAAACTTTTGAAAAATGTATATATAATGTTAATTTTGACTTATTCACTTTATGCAAATTATCCATAATCTTACAAGCAGCAATATTTTCAGGATGCTGATGACATCTCTTATTAATAAAAACATGTACACAGTAGTTAGTTATTGCTTGATTTTTTTTAATCAAACAGCTGCTTGAAACATCATGGAAAATGTCTACAAGGCACATGTGACAGTTAATGAACTATATATATATATATGATAAACAAAAATGCAAGTTATATATATATATATATAGTTCCGATCTATCAAGCTATATATATATATATATATATAGCTTGAAGATATATTTTACTCCATGTCAAATATTTAGTGAGTTTATTTTATGTACAAATATACATAGTTAGATAAACAATTTAAAATAATAATGTTGCAATAATTATTAATCATTTATACTGTCTTGTAGAAATAATTATATATTTTCTATAGTTTAAGTATTGAATTATATATCAGGCCTAACTGAAATAGATAAAGCTAATTACTACATCTATATGTATATATGTATGAGAATTGTATGTAATTTATTAAATATATATTTAGAAATGCATAATATATCCAAGTTGCATTTAAATAAATGCTTAAATATATGTAATCGAGTCAGTTCATCAAACTGTAGATGAGTATGTAATGTAGAAATAAGTAGCTATTCATCCATATTAATAAAAAAACAGCTACTTCAATATTAAGATATCTCATGCCAAAACTGGTTACTAATTGAGATATTCCTATATTTATAACATCTGCCTTTATTCAATATATATATATATATATATATATATATATATATATATATATATATATATATATATATATATATATATATATATATATATATATATATTGTGTCATTTAATATTAAAATTAGAAAGACATGATTCTATTCATGAGTGAGTAACTGAATGTTTTCAGTTATGACACAGAGAGAGAGTTATAAATAAAAATAAAAACAGCAGAATAACAATTCATTAAAATCAGTGTACAAAATAATGGTACTTCATTTAGAGAATTTAGACAGGAAATTAAAAATACTTTTCTTACCTTTATATTTACAAAGATATCAATTATGATTCATAGCTATAATAAATCTTCAATTTCAGTTCCAATTGAAATGAAAACTAAATTTGAGACTTTCCTGTAACATTGTCATTCTTAAATAGTTTTTGTTAAGTTTTCATTTGAAATTGAGAATTCACCTATAGCAACAATGACAGAAAACATTAAAAGTATTCTTCAAGTAATAGAAACATTGGGGGAAATTGACATTAAATTAGTAAAAGCTAAATAACCAAAGTAAATTAAATTATATATATTTGTTAAAACCAGTCAACACTTAGATAATCACAAGATTAATATAATCAATAATTTCTAATTATTGTCAAGACAACCTCCAATTAGCAATATATATATATATATATATATATATATATATATATATATATATATATATATATATATAAACAAAAAAATAAAGACTTATAAATCCAATAAATAATATAATATTTCAACCAGAGGACTGGTTTTCATCAGAAAGAAAAAAAATACACAGTAAATATATATATATATATATATATATATATATATATATATATATTGGAAATGTTTTGCCCATCTGACTAGGTCTCTGTTACACATATAAAATGCGCGAGTTGATCAAGTTATGCCAAAGAGAAGAATATTGTATTTCTATTTCTAAAAAAACATAACTATATTTTCTGATCAACTCTACCTAGTAATTGTTATGATTTGCACTATGGATGAAATCAGCGTTTAATTTATTTGATCAGGGTGCCAGGATTCATATAAGAATCCGCTGAAATCTGTCACCAGCACTCCTCACAAGTTGTAAATTAAAATGTTTTTAAAGAATCAGTATTAGATTTTACTGTGAACTAGAATTATCTTTTAAATATTATTATTCCTGGAACTTATTAAACATATTGGCAAAGGTAAATTATATTTTTAAATATCACTAAACTAATAGTAATAATAAATACTAATATTTATTATTAATAATGCACAATGGAAAAGGATGATATTAGAAATATTTTTTTTTATTCTAACAAATTAAAATATTTAAAGTTAAATTGTTAATTAAATAAACTGGAGAGAACACACACTAATTCAGATATGAATACATTAATAAAAAAACAGTTAAACAATTAAAAAGTTCTTGGTTAAATAAGAGTCTCTTGATCAATAAAATTAAAGTCTCTATCAGGGTCCTATTATACATATATTTTTAAGAATGGTTTGTAAACGCTTAGTATGGTCACAATCGGGAATATGAAATCATAGCTTACCGGGAAGTTTAGCGAGAAGGTTGTAGATTACCACGCATAGTTTTTTGGGTTAAAATAACCTCGACCATTGGTTATAGGTTGATATTGTGGTCTATTCCCCTAGTCAGTCATGAAGGCTTTAGAGATATCCATCTTCAGGCACAATGTCTGCAGAAGCTCCGGTTCACTCTGACATGCAGAATTATTTCCATGTAGGGTGACCTGGATATATTCTTTTTTATCCAGGACCAACTATAGAGAAACAGATAAAACAAGACCATGATCAAACTGGCCTTTCTCTTTTTATACTCGAGGCCCAATTTTCTGACTTCTGCATACATCTTTTGTTTGATAATCATGTACATTTTTTTATCAGTTTTCAATTACAAAGTTCTCTTTTTTATCAAGTCTTTCGACCATCTTTAAATAGCTAAAATATTTTGCTTTTAAGTTATCTAGAGTAATGATTTCTGTGTTTTTGTTCTCTCCAATTTTACTTTTATTTTTAACTACATAAAAAAAATACGAATGAACAATTTTAACGTTCACTGTACGTTTTTAAGAAAATAAATTATACTAACAAAAGAAAATGTAAGTTTACTCTTTTTTTTTTTTTAACTTTTACCAAATGCCAATATATTTGTACCATATATAAATAAATGGTATATACCACTGGACCAGGAGATGAGAATATAATAGGGGTTTACACTAATTTTATTCTTAAGTTTTTTAAATTCATATTCGTGTGTTTTTTTTGTATTAGTGTGCTGATATACCTTGTAGACTCATTTAACAAGTGACGTTCAACTTTAAGCCCACTTTTGGGTCTAACACAGCAGAAATGCAAAATATTTTCACATTCATCTGTGTCCTTTCCGCTTGAGCGTAATAGTAACGATAAGAAGCCCAAGTTATAAGCACAAACAAGCGTTGCTCATTGTTTTGAGTCTTACAGGCTCATGGCAACTTGGTCCAATTTGATCTGCCCTCCCCTTTTATTGGGATCCCTGCTAGAAATAGACTGATGGGCATATAAGGGTGGTCTTATGTTATATACTGCATACACAAACTCGAGGCTATGCTTTTTCCCCTCTTCAGTAACCGCCTACCTGGACAAATACTTGTGACTCAAGTCTACATCAGCCATGATCATGTTTTTTTTTAGACATATTAAATATATATATATATATATATATATATTATATAGTAATATATATATATATATATATATATATATTCTGTAAGTTATATTAAACAAATATTTTTATACTTGTATTATCAGGGTTTAATTAGTTAGTCAGTTTCTATAATTTTTTTTTTTTTTTTAAAATCTATTTATTTTCCAGCTATGATCTCAGGTTGTGGTTGTTGAATCGAAGCCTTGCATTGGAAAGCCATTGTAATGTTTTCCATCTTGCTAGGCCTCTAAATGCAATAAACTGTGTTAGTTGATCAAGTTATGCCAAAGAGAAGAAAATTGTATTTCTATTTCTAAAAAAACATAACTATATTTCCTGATCAACTCTACATAGTAATTGTTATGATTTGCACTATGGACGAAATCAGCTTTTAATTTATTTGATCAGGGCTCCAGGATTCATATAAGAATCCACTGAAATCTATCACCAGCATGTCTTACAAGTTGTAAATTAAAATGTTTTTAAAGAATCGGTATTAGATTTTACCGTGAACTAGAATTATCTTTTAAATATTATTATTCCTGGAACTTATTAAACATATTGGCAAAGGTAAATTATATTTTTAAATATAACTAAACTAATAGTAATAAATTTAATAATAAATACTAATAATTATTATTAATAATGCACAATGAAAAAGGTTGATATTAGAAATATATTTTTTTATTCTAACAAATTAAAATATTTAATGTTAAATTGTTAATTAAATAAACTGGAGAAAACACACACTAATTTAGATATGAATACATTAATAAAAAAAATAACAGTTAAACAATTAAAAAGTTCTTGGTTAAATAAGAGTCTCTTGATCAATAAAATTAAAGTCTCTATTGGGGTCCTATTATACATATATTTTTAAGAATGGTTTGTAAACGCTTAGTTTGGTCACAATTGGGAATAAGGAATCATAGCTGACCGGTAAGTTTAGTGAGAAGGTTGTAAATTACTATGCATAGTTTTTTTGGGTTAGAATGAGCTCAGCCATTGGTTATAAGTTGATCTTGGGGTCTATTTTCCTAGTCGGTCACGAAGGCTTTTCTGGTGTCCATCTTTAGGCATGATGTCCACAGAAGCTCTGGTTCACTCTGACATGCAGAATTATTTCCACGTAGGGTGATCCTGGATATATTCTTTTTTTATCCAGGACCAACTATAGAGAAACAGATAAAACAAGACCCTGATCAAACTGGCCTCTCTCTTTTTATACTCGAGGCCCAGTTTTCTGACTTCTGTGATGTCTTTTGTTTGATAATCTTGTACATTTTTTTATCGGTTTTCAATTACAAAGTTCTCTTTTTTATCAAGTCTTTCAGCCATCTTTAATTAGCTAAAATATTTTGCTTTAGGCTTATCTAGATTAATGATTTGTGTGTCTTTTGTTCTCTTCAATTTTACTTTTATTTTTAACTACGCGAACAAACAATTTTAACTTTCACTGTACGTTTTTAAAAAAATAAATTATACTAACAAGAAAAATTTAAGTTTACTCTTTTTTTTTAGCTTTTACCAAATGCCAATATATTTGTACCACATATAAATAAACGGTACAATATATATATATATTGAGATTTAATTTCTTGAAATAATTCTGCACCATTAATATTTAATCCATTGCTATTGGCGAGATTTAGAAACACTTCATTGCAAAATTTTACAAGCTCTTATTTTTCGATAATTTGTAAGTTGTAAATAAAACTTAAAATTATCATCATGATTTCTTAAATGAATTTTTTTTCAATGGTTGTATCCATTAAAATGTAATAAAAATGTCTCAACAATAGTTTTAGGATCTTGCATACTCATTTTTATATTGATAATAAATTATATTTTGATTTTGCATCAATGAAATATCACATCTAAAAAAAAGAGTGAATTGAAATGAGTAGACTTGGCAAATTCTTCAGTCGATAAAATTTAGTTTCTTGAAAGACTCTTTATTGTGGAAATTTTTAATATATATTTTTAACATTAATTTTAATTATGCTACCTACAGAAATTTTCACAAACTTTTAAGCTGCAATTTTTGATGAAAAAACCCAATCAGTCTAAGCTGAATGTATGTGTTTGTTAGTAAACACATGACTGTATGTTTATTCAAATATTTTTATGCACAAAAATGATGCTTCTAATTTTTATTATGGATTATTCTATGTTTACTAACTGTATATGGTTGGCCTTATTTCATTCTTCTATTGTACTTAGAAGATGGGAGAAACTTTTTAATCTAAGAATACAGCAAAAATTATATGAAATAATGTAAAAACTGAGAAAACATTTCCAGTACTTAAAATTTGCCCATATATAAGCATTTGGGTTGAAAGAATAAATGATTCATTCTATTCTTTCGAAAAGACTTTATCTTGTGTTGGAAGTGAAAGTATTCATTTATTAGTATTAATATTCATAAAAAGCATTTGTACATTAGCTTGAAAGGCTGATCTTTAGTTTATTATAATTTATAAACAGCGCTATATAAAATAAATGCCTCATTTACATATGTTTAGTTTCATTTAAGAATGACATTTCATATATTCTAGATAATTTTGTGGGCGTCATTCATTCAGACATAGTAAAAAGAAATTTAAAGTGAGTGGTTTATCCTCAAGCTTTCATTTCCAGTACTTAAAATTTGCCCATATATAAGCATTTGGGTTGAGGGAATAGATGGATTCATTCTATTCTTTTGAAAAGACTTTATCTTGAGTTGGAAGTGAAAGTATTCATTTATTAGTGTTTATATTCATAAAAAGTGCATGTACATTAGCTTGAAAGGCTGATCTTTAGTTTATTACAATGACAGTAAAATATTGGCTACATGACACTATTTTATATAATTAATACCATGGTTTTTTGATTAGGAATGTTTCTGGGTTGGTTTCAAAAATACAGTGGTGAAGCAGAATAATAACATTTCTCGCTTCAAGTTAAAATAGAAATCAGTCAAATATATTAAGTTTGCAATTAAAAAGTCATCAGTGGTCAGGCTAGGTAGATCAATAAATGTAAATTTATTAAAAGCAGTCATCACTTAAATCTCCACAAGGATTCCACCATTTTGCTAAAAGAGTTTTGGGTTGATAACGGATTGAGATTGCTGATTGTTATTGGGTCTGGTTTAAGTGATTTTTTCAATGAATTTCATATTCTGCAGACTGAAAGACTGTATATAATAGTTAATTACCATTATTTTTACGACAATAGTTTTTAATTAACAATTTATTTCTAATCTATATGATACATATATATATATACTCAATTCAGTGAAAAAAATACATATGATAAAAGAAAGTGTTATAAAATTTATTATAATCATCATCATCAACCATTATCAATCCACTGCAAGATGAAGGTCTTTCCAAGTTCAATCTATCTTCTCTGATCTTTAGCTTCTCTTCTCCACATCACCCCTGCACACTTTCTTATTTCATCCCTCCATCTCACATGTGGTCTCTTTCTGGGTCTTTTACAATCTCTTGGAATCCAGTTTAATATTTCAATTGTCCACATGTTATTATAGTAATACTAATTAAATCTGTATTAATATATAGCCACCTTGCAATATAACCAGTCTACTTTTTTAATCTAGATTTAAGGTCCTAGTAATAATTTTCAAAAAGTAGAGTTGACAGGATTGGACAGGATCTGAGCATACCAAACACTTTAATCTAACTTTAACTTAGTTTTTTTTATTAAAGTAAATTCAAATTTGCATACATTTGTTCTCTGCATAATGAAGTGGTTTCTTTTTTCTTTATAACCTAAAGATGAGTAATTTTCAGTGAAGTTCAAGATAATAAAGCTAATTTCATTTTCAATTTATTATATATTATACTTAATATTATAAATATATAACATATTTTGACTTATTCATGCATTTATTTACTTGACATAAACAATATTACAACTAAATTGCACAACCCATCAACCAAATAGTGAAGATTTTTCAGAGATATTGTTGGGATGGTTGAAAATCCAAAACTGTTCAATCTAATTAAAGATATCTCATTTATATGACTATAAATTTGTTGTAATCGTATTTAAAATATATTTATATTAAAAAACAGTTTTATGATTTTCAACATCTCCACAACATCCCAACATAATTTCAACTATCTAGATGATAGTTTCTATATTCTAGTCAATATATCAGTATAATGTTAATATTAAACAAGAAGCAAATAGAAAATATACATATGAATTAATTCAAAATATATTAACATATTTTACCTTTAAAACACTTTAGTGCTAAACCACATGTTTCAAGAATATCAGCATTAAAACACTATACAGTACTTTTAAGCTTGGAGATGATATATAATAAACGTTATCTGATTATTATAGATACGCTACATACATCATTGCAGCCCTCATGCTTACACATACTAATAGATGATCTGCAATCTGTGGTCAAAATGACACAGTTGATTTGATAACAGCTTATTATTATTCTACTGGTTTAGTTAAGTATGAGAATTGTGTTGATATAGTTTATACATAATAATATAATTAAATGACATCAATGAATATATTTTTTATAAGCCGTTGAAATCTCTTAGTGCAGACTAATTAATGACATGTTGCGAGATGCTTATTTAAATTTAATACTTCACTGGATGTTAAAATAATTTATATATATATATTGTTTGCAATATGACAAAGAGCATTCATTTATACTTTCGAATTTTGAAAGCTCTTTAGCAATGGAATGAAAGCTATTTAACTACACACACACGCAACATTAGTTTGGGCTAGGAGGTTAACATCAATAATTTTCATGTTACTATAGAAGAGAAAATATGTTGAAAAGATCTGCGGTCGAAAATCAATAATTATTGATGATGATAATGTTATATATATATATCAATTTACTATGAAGAATAGTAATGTACATTTTTAATGAAGGCATATTTTATAAATTTTTCTTTAATTTAAATTTTTTTTTTAAAAAAAAAAACAGTATAGTACAGCAGTCTTTTTTCTTGTACATCACCTGTTGTTTGTTGGTGAGATTTCAGGTAAGATAGATAGTCTTTCAATATTAAGAAAAAAATAATGTCTTGACTTTTAATACAACTTGATGCAAACAATGTTTAGAATTACTTTGTTTTCTAAGGTATGGGATTATGTCCTTGATATCAGATAATCAGTGTTGTTAGCAGACACTGAGAGGCTGGGAAGTGAAGAGAGTGTGACCTCTGACCCTCTTTGATTGCCGATCATTTTAAACTTAAAAATTACTTTTGTTGTCTTTAACTATTAATTGTAAATGAATATACGCTTTTCTTTAAGACTGATTGTCTATAGTAGATAGGAGATGAAAGATATGATTTATACAGCTTATCAAATATTTTCTTTAATTTATTATTGTTGTCTGTAATAAGAAACTGACTAACTTTTACCACACAGCAGTTTAATAATTAGTATACTCTTATAACAAATATTAAAAAATAAGTTTAAAAAATTATTACTTACCATACTTTTATGTATATTTCATTTATTTTTAAAGTTAACAAAGGTTAACCTATCATCAGCACTAGTTAATTGTTTGAAAGGCCGATTATGGCATTAGAAAATTATTATTTCATTTCTCAACTCATCAGTGTGGTTCAGTGCTGTGTGAAAGGGGTGAACTCTGGATACCTATAGAATTCAGTGGAGTGGTAGAGTAGTTTCTTGGATTACGAATTATGCTTCTTGTCTATCATTTCTTCTTATGAACTTCTGAGAAAAAAGATTACTTTTACTGCTCAATTATTTCCATTATAATACATATCCTCTTCCATTAGATCATCAATAATGTTTTTTTTTCTATTTTTGATTCTACTCTATGCAGACGTTTTAATCTATCTACTATAATTTATTTACTATTATATACATTCCCAATCATTTCTATTTTATGTTATTATTTATTATTCATTTAGCATACAATGTCAGCACATCAAAATTCAAAACCATCAGTTCTTAAACAATCATGAGCAGCCTCAACTAAGTAAGAAGCCAATAGGCATGTGGTAAATTGACACTCCTTGTAAATATGTTCCATGGTTTATAGTCTTTCACACTCACAGTTTAGAGAGTCTATAAATCTGCACTTCTGTAACATATAACTGTTCATCTTTAACCAGAGTTTTCTTGGAAGAAACCAGATTCTTATAGGGTAGGGTCAGCTTTAGATCATGATTATTTATGTTGGAGTTATTCCACCATGGATTTACATGCTGTGATATATAATGTGTGTGGATGCTGAGAATTACTAATAAGCCAGAAAGGCTGCCTTGATTTTAGCCTGATGTTGAGGGACTGATCAAAATGAGATTGACCAGATGATTTGAAGCTTAACAAGTTTTTTGAATTCATTGATAGTTGTCAACCTGCATCTGAGATTAACTGAAGGGATATTTGAAAATACATATACAAGTACAGGTAACCACTCTAAAGATGTTAAGAGTGGCACAAATACTATGTAGGGTTTCATTCATTTGAATATTCACATGATTCGTATGTGTACATCTTCACCACATTTGGAGCAATACTCAGTCACAGAATAAAGAGGTGTTAGATCACATGTTCCAAAAATATCAACCTTAAATCCTATGTAGGGCTTGTAAGTGTGGATGTTATATTATTTCTGGTGGCAAGTTTCTTCTTTATATACTTTATTATTAATAATAACTTTCATTAATTTGCTTCAACATTAATATAATTATCCTTACAATTTATCTTTGCCATTCTCCTCCAAAATCATATCATTAAAGCCTCATTTTTCTTGTTCTCTAATTATCCAAGGAATTATTTCATATATTTCTAAGAAAATGAAAAATGTATTTATTTTATCAAACAAAAAATAATTTTGATAATTGTAAATAAAAGAAACAATAGAACAATTGAAAGAATTTAAAATGGCAATTGATATGAGTAATGAGGTGTGTGAAGTTCTAGAGAGAAAAAGCCTAGGGATAATAATTTTAAAACAAAACAACATTCATAAAAGACAAATTTGTGTATTCTTATTAATATTAAAAAACAGCCAATCAAATCTACAAAAAATTGTAGAAAGAGAAGAAAGATGAAGGGGATCTAAACCTAACAAAGAAATGGAAGTAGAACTAGTTTTATGAAAAAAGCAAGAAATTTAATCCTTTCAACACCACACTTGATATATTTGGAGTTTGGTTCTAGCTAAAACTGTGAAAAAAAAAAGCAGTAACAAAGGGAATTAAATATTTATAATATTAATAGGAAGTTTATCATTTTAGATGTAGTAGAACTATCTGAGGAAGCATTTTACATAAGGACAAATTTATGAATAGACTACAATTCCTATATGCAATATGAAAAATAATGTTTTCCAAATTTACCCCCAAAACTGCCTCAAATAAAAATAATTTTGAAAATTCACCACCACAGAGGTATCAAGATGTTCAGAAACATATCAGGGGTATCTAAAGAAGTTGGTAACAAATAGTTTAACTGAATGCAAAGTACAGGCATTGCTATTAAAAAGTATTGCAGTTACACTATATTTCCAATCAGTCACATATCAGAGATACATTATATAGTAACATCAGTCTACCTCATGTGACCATATCATGTGGTTTCTGAGCCATTTATTACATATCTACATAAATTCCAACTATCAATTATTCATGAACCAAGTAAACCAGATAATTTTAATTACATAAATTGAATCATATTACAACTATTTATTTACACTTTAGAAAGCATAGTTAAATGATTCTAAAAACATTTCTATTAATTACATTTAAAAATATTCAACCCTATCAGGTCACAACAAAATATTATATCATAACCAAAAAAAAACTTAATTAGTAAAAAAAAACACTTCATGAAGGTAGTTAACCAGCAGATGGAAAATATATTTTGTATTATATAACAAGGGAGTAATGATGACTACACTTATTGCTTGCACTTTAAAGCTCTTTACAAAGGATGAGTAGAGGAAAGTTGGGAAGATGTTATTATTGCAGTAAATAGAAAGAGATGTGAAAGAATAGTAATGTTTTGCATTTTTTAAAATTTGTTAAAGCATAAATGATTGTTTATGCATGTGTTTTAAAGTACGTTAACATTGAAGAACATAATACTGTTAATCCAAGATGATGTATTTATATTTTTCAGTACTATGGTACTGATTTTTTAGCAGATACAAGCTGCTTGATGGCATTGTTGCTAGTCAAAAGCACATTAATATGCTGTGTATGCAGCCGGACTTATGGCTAATCCATCAGTTTTGCTGTAATTTGTTAGAAGGAAAAAAAACCATTTTCAAAACAAACAGTTGTGATTTTATGACATAAATCAATAAAAAAGAAAAGAAAATGAAAGTTGAAAAGATCAAAAATTTTAGTGTTATTTTATTTGGGGGGGGGAATTTGTCACCACTGAAAAAAAAAAGTTAGTTTTGGTTTGTTTTTATTAAACAAACCAAAAATAAGTTTCACTATATCAGCAGTAAAGATGTGTTTGTGTAAGGAAAAAAAAATTAAAGATGTAGAAAAAATAAAAAGAAAAAAATTAAAGACATAGTAGAAAAAGTCACTTGCAGCCCAGAAACATTAGATTTGATTGTTTTTGCATAGAAACAAAACCACCAAGCAGCTTGTATCAGCTAACAAATCAGTATTCTATGAATTAATAATTTATTCAGATACTGAACTAAAAGGTTATCTCTGGGCATATTTAGAAAATTTACTACATAATTAATTTTCAATGTATTGTATATATAATCCAT
The DNA here is from genome assembly GCA_028023455.1 of Epiperipatus broadwayi. Lineage (NCBI taxonomy): Eukaryota > Metazoa > Onychophora > Udeonychophora > Euonychophora > Peripatidae > Epiperipatus > Epiperipatus broadwayi. Next base: position 12,078 of record JAQFVV010006655.1, on the reverse strand, counting down.
TGTTTTAACATGAATTTGTAAGACAAAACAATAAATTCCTGGCAAATCTAATAATTATCCCAAAGATAATTTTCCTGGTGTGGGTATAAACAATTTATCTTATACAAAGCTCATAATCATAAAACACCAAATTACTTGATAATAGTATTATTCAGTTTATAGACTAATATTTTTCTGAAAAATGTCTGTAAACATCATTTTATTATCATGATGGTAGCTATCAAGTGTATGATTGCAAAATTGTATCTATGCATTGGATAAAAAATAAGTTAAATAAGAGAGGAAGCAGAATTTAAACTACCATAATCATAAATTATACCATTAAAATATTTTTTTTAAATGAATACAAAGATAACTAGATATAAAATGCATGATAAATATAGAAGCAAACATTTTCGTAAGAAAAAAAAAGAATTTGAAAGTCTATTGGTAAAAATTCCAGTTTAATTCAATGGTCATGTCAAAAAGATCTCAATTAAATCTCTAAGAGAGTAGAATTAATAGGCTTATCCAGATAGTGCAGCAGAGATGCATAAATATAAACAATCTTTGAGTAAATTAGAAAAAAACCATCCATTGTGAGACAAATAGAAAAAGAAAGATCCTATTGTAAGAATGTGAAGTAAATGAAAAATATTGGAAAAGAAACTCTTGTTTTTATATAAGGAGAGAGAGGGAGGATTAGGGGTGAAAATAGAATAAAAAATGTCTCATTGTTAATATTTGATTAAAAATATATAATTCAAGCCTATGTTTAATTTAATAAATAAATACAGAACAAAAAGGGTTAAAAATGAATTTTTAATTTAGTGATATACAACACATAATAAATACAAAAAATAATTTTTTTATAACTGTATTTTACGTGAATATTAAAGGTAAAATTAAATAAATATTAATATTATTTTTCTTAGGCCAAAATGGAGAAGAAATAAATAAAAAAGGGAGTTTTATTGGTTTTAAAATTATAAAATCATTAAAATTTAGGAAAAGATAAAATTAATAAATTTATAAATATCGCTGATATACAAACCTATAATAAAAAAAGATTTACTATTATTGTAAAATATAAATTTAAAATGTAATTAAAATTAATGTACAAAACTTATATCGTAAATATTAAATAAAAATTCTATAGGTTTCATAAGATAAATACAATTAGTGTTTGTAAAAACAAAAAAAAAGAACATCTTGTTTTTAAAAAGATAATTAAAAAAGAATGATTAGATAATTTAATATTCATTAATAAATTTTTAAAATCGATATCTGTTCGATTTGAAAAGAAAATTATTTGGAATTTCTTAATAAGACCTTTGTTTATGTTATTAATTTTTATTTCTATAAATAGATTCTTGATTGGATATCAAGCAACTGAATCTTGTGAGACAAATCTTATCTGGAATTTTATAATAAAAAATATTTATTTATTTTTAAGTGTTATCAATTTAATCTCTTTCAAATTACTATCCATTTAATGCAATATGCCAGAATAATTATGTTTTTCATTTTTAAAAGTAGTCCCAAAACACTTGCAAAATGATGCCTTTTAATGTCTCCATTGTTTTTCCTCACTTCTAAGTCCACAATAAAAAACTGAGACATTTTTATTTTATTTGAGAGATTAGGAGTGTCAATTGAAGTGAAATCAAGTGAATATGGCTGATAAATAAGCTGGGTTATGCTGAATTTATTTAAAAAGTATTTCACACTCAAGGCTTTGAGAGGTGACACTTTGTTGAGGTGAAGTTTGAACTCATTTCTTCAAAGCAAAATGGGACATTTATATTTTACTACATCACATAAATGTTTTCAAATCTGCAGATAAAATGTGTGAGCATTATGAATAAAATCTGAGATAAAAATGCCACTTGTATTGAAAAGAAAAATCAGCATTGTTTTGACTTTGAACTTCACTTGTGACATTTTTTAGGGACATGTTGAATTTGAAATTTTTAATTAAACCACTCATAATCTTATATTTTTTTAAAAGAACAGTTTGCTTGTAATCTATATCAAGCATTACAACTGTTTCTCCTGCCATTTTCTGCAAATGAAAACAGAATTTTACATTGTTTGAACTTTTTAGTTATAAAAATTGACAAATATGGGATTTACACTTTACAATAAAATGTGCTACATAACTCTACAATTTGATATGGTGATGTCATTTGAAAGATTGATGCAGAAGAGTTCCTTCAAGAAGTGCATAACGACAGAATCATATACTACAACATGCAAACCAGAGAACAATTCCAGTTCTTTTGGATTATCTCTGTATATTATATGATTTTTAAAATTATATTTATAAAAAAATTCAGTGACAATTGAATAAATATTTCATAAAGTTTTTGAATATTGCATTGAATGCAATTTGTCCCAAATACTTTTTCTTTTAGAAATTTCAAGATAGTACAGGGATTTAGTATTTTTTGACAAAATGCTTTATGGCCATATGTCAAAGAGGAATTTGCTCTATGGTGTTATTTGACTCTTTATTTTAGTTGTCCTGAATATACTTAATGAACCACATTACATATTCTTAATTATTTTTAACCACTATACTTTTTTATTTCATCTTTTAGTTTAGATTTAAAATTAATATGTTCAATTTATTTCTACTTGATTATACATTATTTATGTCTATTATTTGTACGATTTTTATTTTTAATAATATTTAATAAATTATTGGAAAATATAAAATATTATACCCTTATTGCTTTTAGAATTTTATTATTATTAGAGTTATTAATATTTGCAAATAATTCTGCTATTACATTCAATATTATTATTAAATAAATAAATATTATTAAATAGATAAATAGCTGGATAATAATATACCCAATTTAGCAAATAACTTATCTCCCATCATACATACATATAAATATAAACAAAAATAAAAAAGGATATGTAAGTACATAAGAAATATATACAAAAAACATATATATATATATATAATTAAAATTACCCTAAATTCACAACTCAACTACACTAGCCAAAAAAATAAATTCTAAAGCACAACCATGGTTTCATTGCTACAAGCAGATTTCTCAAGTGTAAAGAACTACAAAATAACAACATATTTAAATTAAACACTACCACATTTCCACTTACTTTCCATACATTCTTAATATTAAAAGATCTTTTAAATAAATTAACTACTTCAGAATCATAAATTTTAATAGTAAACATTTTTTAATTCTTTTTTTATTTCATTTTTCTCAAAGAAGACAACCTTAGCTTAATCAAAATTAATAGTGGAGCCTGCATCCCTTTCCTGGATATACAAAGCAGAACTAAGATATTTATGTCTACTCCTGCTTTTATGTACCATTGTTCTTTTATTTAAGCTCATATCACTAATAATATACACTACTCTCCAGGAATAATCATTCTATCAAAAATTTCCTATGTATTATTTAATAAATTATTCAAAGTAATAATACCTCTTTTCCAAGCAATTTTCTTATTTCCCAACAAATTGTTATTTTTACATACAATTCTATAAGAAGACAATTTAAATGTCAAAAAATAAAATCATATTTTTCTTTATCCTTTACATCATTACAAATATTATTACTATTAAATAAAATACTTTTAACAAATTTATCAGAGTATCCAACACTCAAATAATCTTTATAAAATTGATCTTTCTGAAACAAAGCAACCCCACTAGAATTATTTAATCTCATTTCTATAACAATAATTTCTTAAAGCAATTACTTTATGAGACACATATTGATAGTTATCATATTTAATTATAGACTTTAACTCTTTACTCTGAACATATACTACATACCAAACAGTTATTCTATACATTTCTAATGACTAATAGATCTAAAACAAAATCTCTCTCTCTCTCTCTATATATATTATATATATATATATATATATATATATATATATATATATATATATATATATATATATATATATATATATATATATATTGTGGGTTCATCCATGTTAAAAAATTTAAATATTGATATACCGATGTTTCGACTTGATCACACAAGTCATCCACTGGGTGATAAAAGGTAGAAAGATGGTTGTAGAGGTGCTACAATCACTGATTTGAAAAAAAAGTTAAAATTCCACCAATAGCAAAAATGTTAAATTAAGAATGTTTTTTAAAAAAATCTTTCCAAATAGGAGGAAGTTTGCATGTATCATCTCGCTTATTGATACAATCAGGCCTTTTAAGTATCTCAATGACTTCTCTAATTTTGCAGTGGTAGAGATTATCACATCAGGATATAATCCTGGTACAAGAAAAATCAATTTTATGACCTGAATCTATAGTATGGAGTGAGAGTGCTGATGATGATGAGTGTTGTTTAACTGCATTAGCATGCTCATCTCTCCTAACACTGATGCAGTGATTACTCATATCTATGTAAGAAGCTTTACAATGTTCACATGAGATTTGATAAACACCATGAGATTCAAGAGGGAGGTAATGCTAATGTTGGTATAGATCATGACATGTACTGCTTAATGATAAAGCTTATAAACCATCAAAAAAAGATCGTACTACATATTTGGCAAAAAACAACAAAAGCCATTATTAATAAATCACCTAATGAAACAGATAAAAAAATAAAATAATCCCTCATGAAAAATCATGTATGTATCCAAAATTTTATGGACTTCAAAAATTTACAAACCAGATACCCCTCTCCATCCAATAGTAAGTGCAATAGGATCTCAAACTCATATTTTAACTAGATATTTATCTGATTTCATTAAACCTACAATCACATCTATTAAATCATATATTAAAATTTCTTTTCACTTTATTTCTGTTTTAAAAAATTTAAAAATTAATGCTTATGACATTCTGGTCAGTTTTGATGTTGTGTCTCTATTTACAGACATTCCAATTGATGAAGCTTTAAATGTAATCTCGCAATGCTGCAATTTACCAAACCATATTATTGCTTTGATTAAACATTGTCTCTTGAACACATATTGTGTATACAATGGACAATATTAAAGACAAGTTTTTGGTACTCCTATGAGATCACCTATCTCAGGAGTAATAGCTGATTTATTCATGGAAAATATAGAAACTCTTGCTTTAGAATCATCATCTTTAAAACCTCTCATTTGGCTCAGATAAATAGATGACACTTTTTTCATATGGCAACATGGAAAAAATAGATTGGATGATTTTTTTTTACATTTAAATAATATGCATCCTCATATTAAATTTACAATGGAGACAGAGTCTGATGGAAAACTCCCTTTTCTTGATGTTCTAGTCACCAGAACACAAAAAGTTTATCTTTTTTGACTTACAGAAAGAATACACACACGGACAGATATTTACATTTTCATTCTCATCATCACCCAACTCAGATAGTTTCTGTAGCCAAAACTCTTTTAAATAGAGCAATTAACCTTTCAGATAAGTCACATCTGAAAGAACAAATAAATCATATTAATAGTGTTTTATTAGCAAATAGTTATAATTATAAATTTACTAATCAAGCCTTATTTCAAGCCAAAAATGGAAAAAAATAAGAAACAAAAAAGATGGTAAATCAGCTATTGGGATTCGTGTTCCGTATGTAAAAAAAACTACAGACAGTATTGGATGTATATTAAAATATTATGATATAAATGCAGCATTTTCTACTCATCAAAAGATCAGAAATATAATAAACAAGCTTAAGGTTTTAATCCCTCTTGAATCTCATGGTCATTATCAAATCTCATGTGAAAATTGTAAAGCTTCTTACATAAGTATAAGTAATCATTACACCAGTGTTAGGGAAAATGAGCATGATAATGCACTTAAACAACACTCATCATCATCAGCATTCTCACTCCACACTATAGATTCAGGTCATAAAATTGATTTTTCTAGTACCAGGATCATATCCAGACATGATAATCTCTACCACTGCAAAATCAGAGAAGCTATTGGGATACTTGAAAGGCCAAATTGTATCAATAAATGAGATGATACATGCAATCTTCTTCCTATTTGGAAAGATTTTTTTAAAAAAACAATCTTAATTTAACATTTTTGCTATTGGTGAAACTTTAACGTTTTTTTTCCAAATCAGTGATTGTAGCGCCTCTACAGCCATCTTTCTACCTTTTATTACCTAGTGGATGACTTGTGTGAACAAGTTGAAACGTCAGTATATAAAGATTTAAATTTTTAACATGGATGAACCCTCAAAATATGTCTTTTATATATGTAACCTGTGAAAATCTTTGTATGAATATATGTATAGGGGACTTGAACTCGAACTTTCAAGCTCATTACATCTATCCAATCTATCTTATACAATTGATACACATGATCACACACATGTGAAAAAGATAAATTCTCCAATATACATATTTTGAGAAACAGCACTCATCAGTTAGCCCTGATCAGCATTTTCTACACACACACACACACACCTATATATATATATATATAGGTCAGTGCTCAGTTTATAGAAAATTTTTAAAATTTAATAGACATGCTTCAATCTTCTTTGCTCACCAACTCTTCAGCCATTCATTTCATTGAAAATCTGATGATAGAATGCTCAAAGCTGTTGTCGATGCCAATATTATTGTCATACCCATGTTGACCTTAAGTCAATCTGACCTTTCACATATAGGACATTAATATGTCCATTTAGTTATGCAGAAGAGGAATCGGTAGAATACAGGTTGAATATGTAATATTTAAATATATGTGGTATTGTCTATAATAAACTTAATGTAATTATAAGAAGCTGAACCAGCATTAAATACATATATTGGAAATCATTTATCATTTTCACATGTATGTGACCATGTGTCTCAGTTGTATAAGATAGATTGGATAGATGTAGGGAGTTTCAAAGTTCAGGTTCAAGTCCCTTATATTTACATTAAGTTTAGTATCGACAATATACATATATTTAAATAATATACCATAAAAAAATATACAAAAAGAAAATATCAATATACTATTAAGAATCACTTTTATCATTACCATTATTATATTATTTTTAAGTTAAACATTAGGTATAATTTTTGTTTGTCTGTAGGTTTGTGATGAGACATTTAAATATTGATTATAAATTAGACTATTTTCATTATCTAACATTAAATATTAAATGTTTGTAGAAATTTTGTAAAACTTTATATAAACATTCAATATTTAATGATAGATGATGGAAATAGCTCATTACATAATAAATATTATGTGTATTTTATTTTAATATACATGTATATTTTAATAAAGAACATATTTTATAACAACTTTGGAATTATACACATATTTTTATATACTTCAATCATCATCATCAACCATTATCAATCCACTGCAGGATGAAGGTCTCTCCAAGTTCATTCCATCTTCTCTGAGCTTTAGCTTCTCCACATCACACCTGCACACTTTCTTATTTCATCCATCTCACATGTGGTCTCTTTCTGGGTCTTTCACAATCTCTTGGAATCCAGTTTAAGATTTCAATTGTCCATTTATTATCATCTCATATATACTTCAATACCAGTCTTTATATACTTCAAAATTGTATTTAGTTATTTTTACATTTATTATTTTTACATTGTAAATTTTTAGTAACTTGCAATCTTTTGTGTCCATGTTTGTTATGAATCTTTACAAATTGTTTTTTCTTTATTTAATTTCTTTAATAAAATATTTTAGTTTAAATTTATCATCATTGTTAAATAATATTAATATCACTATGTGAATAGTTTATGGTAATTACAAATTCTTCTTTTGTAAATATCGTTCTATAAATGTTATTGTTAGGATCCTTATGATGAATATTCATAACTCTTTTGTCCACAGATAAACATATAATTTTTACAATATTAAACTTCTCTAACCTAAGCGTGTTAGCGCAGAATTATTGAAAAAATATCGTCTTTATATCAAGAATAATGGTTTGTTTTTTTACTCTTTTTTAATTATAGCATTTAAAAATTCATTTATAAATATTGGAGACATTAAATTAATAATTGCACATTCCATTCTCCATCTATCTTTTTTATATATTTCAATATTCATTGTTGTATTTAAAGTATAATCTTTTATGTTTTAATATTAAATCATTCTTTTCTAATAGTTACTACGTTTTAATTAATATATAATTTTAATAATTTTATTCGCAGAAATTGTGCAAGTTTTTAAATAAATGGACGGCAAATATAGAATCTAGAATATCTGTATAAATATAAAAATCTATTATTAACAATTTAAATATCATATGATTAAGTATATATCAAGATATGAAATATGAATGATATATATATATATAAAATAAGTATGCATAATGGTAAACTAGAAATAATGCAAATCAATTACTTCATATAAATTAAAACAAGCCGTCCAATCAGTTTTCTGGTAACAACACTTAGACACTGCAGTATGATGTTAGAAGAAATAACCAATCAGCTATTTCAATATACATGTTTTACAGAATAATCACCCATTTTCAATTAGGTTAGAGAAACATCCAGTTTCTAACACCTTACACAAAATCTTTTATGATAAATACCAAATTTAAGACCAATTAGACTTTTATAGTAACATAATCATGATATTTTAAATATTAAATATAAATTATAACTCAAAATTATGTTTTTAACTGAAATTAATATAAATGACTATTATTAACCAAATATTCACAAAGCTAAACTGAAAAAAATGTAAATTAGTTACCAGAGAATTTAAATCAATAAATAAATCAATATTCTAGAAACTTTCATTTATAAAGTACATCTCATTAAAATGATTATCCAGCTATTGTTTTGGTATTTATAAAAAGGCATCATTTCTTATGTTGGAATCTTAACTGTAGCACAAAGAAAATTAAAGATCAGTGTTTACTGTGTTTAAATATTTATGCTGCAAGAGCTGACATTTTGTTTTTAATATAGTGTTGAATATATATATATTAAGCAATTAGTCACCCCACATGGCTATTTTGAAATACGAACTCTAATGTATTTTATATATTAGTTCACAGAGGGCAGTACTGGATTTCTTAACCATGTGGGGTGATTTAATTGTTTAATATTTGTATATTTATTTCAGTAGAGCGTTATTCCCTGGGATTATTATATATAATAATAGTTCAACACAATTGAAATAAAACAACTATATAAAAATAATAAATATTTCCTTTATTGTTTTATTTCAATTGTGTTGAACTATTATTAATTATTAAAAACAACATTATGGACAAATTTATGTTTGACCATTATTAAGGATTATTATTATATATATAATATTTTAAACACCTCATAATTATATTACTTTTAGCAACAATCCTCTTTAAATAATGAAAAGTTTAAAATTTGCAATCCATTCCTTTTAAATAGACTATGAGCTGTAAAATTTAAGCTTTTCTTTATTTAAATTGGAAATGTGATGCAAAGTCATACAGTTATGGGGTGTTTCAGTTATTTTATAAAAATTTCAGCTAGCATTATGCATTGTTTCTCCTTAATAACACAATAAAGAATAAAAATGAGATTATATCCATGTAAACAGAGATAACTTTCAATTTTTTGATGTTGCTAAGAAACTATCAATTACTACTAATTGAAAATCCCTGAGGCTGGAAATAAATTTTTTCCTTAACCTATAATAATTCTTTTGTAGAAGTTTGTTGTTGAAGTAAAAGGAGATCCAAATTGAATGGCTTTGTTGCTAAGCAGTTCATAAGAAGATTGAGCACTGGAGCTAACACAATTGGAATCGATCTGAGGTTTTTACTCTATAGGAAATTAACCTTCACATATGTGCTGTAAATAGATTAACACTCCACTGACAATAAATGTTTTACATCATAGAAAATTCATCCACGTCTAAAGTTTATTCTTAAATAAAGCAATGTTTATTTTCTATATTAGAAATGGAGCCTCATCTTATTCCTACCTGCAGTAATAAATCTCATTAGTTTATTATATAACTTTAATAATATTTTTTGATATAACTTTTGGATAAAACTTTAAAGATAAAATGTTACGTTAATCTTGTTATTTAAAAAGTAGTGGCGACTCTCCTAATGTAGATAGATGTTTAAGCTTTACAGTATTGTTGAGATGGACACATATATAATAGATCAATGTATGTCAGATAATTTCCTTATGATTCTTGTTCCTTTATGCATTGATTTATATATTACTATATTTTACCATTTATACCTTCTTACTCACTATCTACATTGCAGTCAAATAAAATTCAGTCCTTTATAAGAGCGTTTTATATATTAAAAATATAAAACAGTTTTTGCAAAAGAAATTAAATAAAAATAATAAAATAAAAGATTAATATTTATAAAAATATTAAAAATATATAAAAAGAGGTGTTTCTCCTGCAGTGTATCAATAATAGTTGAAAATGATATAATTATTGGATTCATTAAAATATGTATAAATTAAGCATTGTTAGCCAAGAGGTAAGTGCAGCCATCTTGCAAGTAAGCAGTTCATTGCAGATGGTTGTGCGGGTTCGCCTCCCAGCCAATGCTATGACATATGAAAAAAAAATCCATAATGTAATGTGCTATTTAAAATACAGGCATTCTTCTTATACCTGGATCTTAATTGTAAATATAGGCAATTTGTACATAGACTTTCAAGCACCCCTTCAACTATCCATATTATCTCATACTACTGATACACATAATCACACACATGTATTAAAGATAAATAATCACCACTATACATAAATCGTGCTGAACCACCATGCATCAGTTGGTTCAGATCAACATCTCCCACATGTGTGTGGTCATGTGTATCAGTGGTATGAGGTAGTGTGAATAGTTGAAAGGTGCTTAAAAGTCTGTGTTCAAATCCTATTTATTTATAATGTAATGTACTATATATTATGTTTTATAATTACATCTAATTGTGTATGTATAAAGATGTACTAATTGTGTAGTCATATATATTTGAATATTATAGTTCTGATGAAGTCTGTTGGTCAGTTGAAACTGTAAACCAATATAAAGGAATATGGTTTGTTTGATTGCATATGTCAGATAATGATTAATAATATTAAAGTTTAAATTTGCCCCAGTGAATTCTACATTTCACTGCTTATTTATTACAAATGTTTACATAGAAAGTTAATAGTATTAAATATATACTACAAAATTTATATTTCTGTATAATTCTAAGCTGGCCCAGGTTCACCTCCTGATAACAACTTTGACATATAGAGTTATTTGAGTAGTATTATGCTTAGATTTAATTATAATTGTCATAATTTTTATGTAGATTACCAAATGCTTCCCTAAGCTTAACTTTTTAAAAATATTTGATGATTAAAATTATGATTTATTTTTATGTCTTAATTTTTAAATTTTATTAATGGTTGCTAATGTATTGAATGTCTATTAATTTTTTATATTGAAATTCAACTTATCCAATTTTAATAAAACCAAAGAATACTGGTGATCTTGCTTGTTTTCACAAAGCATTCATCACTATATATTTAGACTTAGGAAGGTTAACATTGAAAAGGTGTAAGACAGGGTGACTCCATATCCGCAAAACGTTTTACAGCAGGGTTGTAAAAGTATTTTATAGAATAAATTTGAAGATAAAGGAATAAAAAGATAAATTTTAAGTCATTTAGATTTTTGGAGATAATGAAGTTGTTTTTTCAAATAATGCTTCAGAGCTTCAAAAAATGTTGCAAAAATTATCAGATGAAAGTAATAAAGTAGGACTAAAGGTAAATGTTAAAAATATTAAAGTAATGTTTAATAAATTTTCCTAAAAAGTTATGAAAAGAAAAGATTGATTATGATGAGTTTAAAGAAGTTAACAACTACAAATACCTTAGTCAGATTATTACAACAGATGTAAAAATAATGATAAAATTAATCATGGATTTCAACTTACTTGTAATGCTTTTGCTAGAAATAACTTAATGTTAAAAGGAAATATGCCTATGTGTTTTAAAAGGATGTTTTTTTATTAATGTGTTTTTACCAGTTCTTATTTATGAATATGAGACTTGGACAAATAGCAAAGAAGAACAAGTAGATACTTCAGAACTATTCAAAGAAGTATGGAGAGATACATGTTAGAGTAACAAGAAGA